>VWZI01016415.1:264323-308602 GCA_013396835.1 Psilopogon haemacephalus
TTCCACCTCCAGATCGGGCTCAGTCGGGAGCCGGTGCTGCTGCTGCAGGACTCCTCGGGGGACTTCAGCCTCGCCCACGTTCGGGAGATGGCTTGCTCCATCGTCGACCAGAAGGTAAGAAGAAACCTCCCAACCAAGCCCCCTCCCGCCGTCCCGTGGACCCGCAGCCCGCGGGCGCTCGTAGTGGCTGTGAACTTTCTTCTGACCGTCGGCTCGGCTCCGGAGCTGACGAGACCGATCTCAACTTTGCGCGCCTCTCCCTCTCAGTCGCCCGTCCCGCTCCCCTCACCCTGGCCCCCCTCTCTTCCTTTGTCGCCTCTCCGGCCCCGGTGCTGAGGAGGCTTCGTGCAGGATGCTCTCATGCTAGCTAGGCTTTTATTTTGTTGGCAGTAGATGCAATTAACTGTACTGAGAGCTGTTATTGAAAACAAACCACAGCCGGATCTATCTGCCTGCTTTTCAAGGCAGTGGAAGGACAGGGAGGGAGGCAGAAACCTGTCAGCTGTGATGGCAGCGCCCTTGGGCAGTTTGCGCCTTGTCTCGGCCTCTGCTGGGAGAGGAGGAAACTTTCCACTTTAAAAAAAAAAAAAAAAAAGGGCAAACAGCAACAAGGAAAAACAGGTCCTGAGAGCCCAGGATTCAAAGCGGCGTGCAGCGCTTCTCATGCCTCTCCCCGTGCCGGGAAGCCCGGCGGAGCCGTGAGCTGGGGCCGGGGCTACCGCACCCTGCCTGCCCGTGGGACGCTGCCAGGCCGCGGAGGCGGGCGGTGCACCGGGATGAGAGGTCTCCGGTTGGAGCTGGTGCTAGGTGCCAGCCCCAGAAGCTGGCAGGTAGCCGAGAAGCAGGAGAGGACTGAGTCAGCCCTCGGGGTCAGCTGCTGCGGGCGACAGTGGGTCCGCTCGACGGGAGAGCGGCCAGTTGCTGCTGTGGTCCTAGGGAACAAAGGTGGCACCGCCTGCGGGGGTAGCACCAGTCGTATGGCTAGGCACGGTTCGCCAGGACACTGATAAAATTCGTGCAACGCGCTAAAAACAACCTTGCTTGCCTGTCAACCTGCGCTGTCCTTTGCATTTTCCGATTTCAGTGTTTTAGAGGTCATACTCTATTCTTTCTCAGAATTACCTGTTTTTTGAGGAGCAACTAAAGTGTTTTCAAAAAATCATGAAATGCACATATTCATTCCTAAGTTTTTAACTTTTCTTAGTTTAAGAAAGGAATTTAATAAATTAAGTTTGTTTAACGTTACCATGTTTACTTCCAAAGCTATGCCCAAACATATTTCTTGGTCGTACATACGTCAGAAGCATCTGTAATACTTCTAATGTTTCACTATTTATAAGTTATTGTGCTGCCAATAGTGGAAACATAAAGACTGTTGCATGCATTGTTTGTATATTTGTGCTTGAGTAGTTTGCTAGCTTAATGGGTTTAAATTTGAATCTAATCATAATTTCTTAATAGTGTCTAAAGAGAAAACAAAATGTGTTGGTGTTTGCTCAAACAGCAGTAAGTATTGACATAAAAATTTTGAACACTTTAATTCGTTGTGGTTTCCTAACTATATAGAGAGCATCTTCGCTACAGAGCACTCTTGAATGAGGAGCTTTATTATGACTACAGTTTCTCAGTGCTCCAATGTCTACTTTTCCAATGCTGTTGAAAAGGCAATGGCTCCAAGAAAAAGGAAAATTGGAAGAAAGATGGACTTTTTTTTTTTTCCCCTTGTCAGGTAGTGGGCTCTGCCTCCTCCACTCTGCAGATTAATTTGTTGCTTAGTCCTCATAATCTGTTTTAAGCTTAAACCTGCAAGTATGTCTATATAGATGATGTCACTAATACACACTTCATTATTTCACTGAATATAATGAAGTAGTTTGCAGAAAAAAGTTACTTGGCAATCTGCCACAGGCCGTCTTTGCAAAAAAACGTAGTGTCTAGAACTGTTGTGAGGTGACTGTTTTGCGCTGTAGAGTCATGATTTTATCTTTTCCTGAAATGATTAGAAGACTTGCTTGCTTTTGATCTTATGAGAAAGATGTATTTGCTTGTCACTATCAGATTATGGTTATAGAAAACTTTACCAAATCTCACACTGCTTCCAAATTTCTTTGGGTCTCTAAAGTCGTAACCAGGTAACAGTTTTGTCCAAAGTCTGTTTGGTCTGGATTGTTAAAGCAATACATAAGAATGAGAAAGTGTGATTTTTTTTTCCCTCTTTGTCTGTCATGTTAGACTGTTTAAACGAACTCTGTCCCTGTGGTGTGCTGTTAAATATTTAAGTAGCCTTCCTGTGCATAACTTTATTTTTAGGGTTGTGCTGAATTCTCTCTATCAGTGTCAGAGGATCTCTTCTATGGTAATGTTGGTCTACCTGATTTGAGGTATTTAGACCCTTATTCTGGACAGATTTATATACCAACTCAATTTATTACTGTTCAAAATTTACATTAAATAGAACTAAACTTCACAAAGTGTGCAGAATGGAGCATATCTAGGCCCAAGCAGGATGTCAGTATATGCAGAGAGTGTACATATCTATTGATAGATTTATGCATGGTTGTGTGTATATATTTATAAACCAACCATATTTCTATATCTTTATAGGGTGGTTTTATGTATAAATGAAGTGTGAGGTACGTGTGCATGAACATATACAAAACTGCTACTGCAATGTATAATTAAGAAGTTTATATTTGGGTGTAAACATGTATTTGTGTATATTTACACTAGTGGACTTGAAACAGCAGTGGAAGTGTAAAAGTTATGTTCTTTTGATGTTGGTAGAGTGTAATTGCATGAATAATCTAAAGTATATGATGTGAAAAATGGAATGAGCAAAGTGTGTTGTCCATGAGAGGCATTTTTTATGGACTTTCATGCTGATATCTGTATGGAAATTTTTCTTCACAAATTTTAAGATGAAATGGTACGTACTGGTTTCATAATGTAAACATTTAAGTCTCTTAGGAACTCCTCTGAAGACAACAAAATGTGTTTCCTTTGAGTCTGTGTGTTTTAGTGCCTTTCGTAGAACCAGAGACAGGAAAGTCTTGAGAGTTGTTCATGTGGGGGTTATTTTTAAAATTCAGTTGAAATGGAATTTTAGCATGGATGACAAGAAGTGAGAATTAACTGCAAAATGTGTGTCAGTGTTTGACTTCTAGACTGCCTCCCTCTTCCCCTCCCCCAAAAAAAACTCACAATGGGAGGAGGTTGGAACATACAGTCTTTTTTTTCTGAATGTAGTTTGAATTATTGCCCCTTTTTAGGTTAACCACATGCAATACAGCTACTTCTGCAGGGCAGAAGTGTAATGCAAAGTGTACTAAGTAGGGATGTAGCATATTTTTAGTTGGCTAGAATTACCACGTTAACAAAGACGTTTTACTAGCAAAAGACAAAGCAAGGAACCTTAATACAAGTTTTGATACCAATTAATGCAATTTTAATTCAGATGAGAAACTATTATTTATCTTTTCTAGTTAATATTTGTATTGTTGAAATTCTTTGTCATTGTTAACACCTCACGCAAGATGTGCTGGGCTACTGCAGAGGCATTGCCAAGTTTTGAAAACTCAAATATATGATGCAGTGCTATTTGACTGGAGAATGTGGGTTTTATAAAATAGCCTTTAGGTCAGCCATTAAGAACAGATGTTGGCTAGGCCTTCAGCATTTGAAGGCAGAGAAGTTGTGAAGAATAGAAAACAGACCACAAATACAAGAAACAGAAATTGATCTGAAATGGAGGAAACAAAATTTGATTTGCATGGGCTGTGTGTAGTTCAGACTGATTTATAAACATAGTGGTGTAGATGGCTTCTTAGTTTGGATAATTCTGAAATTTCACAGTAGGGCAGTGTAGTTAAGGCTTGTTGGAAAATTCCCGTAAGATAAATCGGGACTTTGCTGAAAGATCAGTGCAGAATCTAAATAAATTAGATCATTGGATGTGAAAGAATAATAATGATAAAGTCTGTTTCATTCATTGGTTTGCTAATTGGTGTAAAAAGCCAGTATGTAAACACTTCGCCTCCCTTGGCTTTTGGGCACTGGCTCTGTTGCTGTTCCTTTGCTCCTCTCTGATTCCTCCACTAACCTTTTCCAGATAACATGAGCCTTGCTGGTTTTCTATCTGGAGAGAGAGAAGGTGGTGTTGACCCCTCCTGGGCTTTCTTTGTAGCAGGGAGAGATTTGATTTCTGGTTTATTTCTAATTTGTATATAATTGTAAATACATGTAAATATATTGTGCTTATATGCTTGTGAATTTAGCCTTGCTGTAAATATAGCTTTATCTTACTTCCAAGCTGTCTGAGCTGGTCTGGTAAATTTTAATTTGGGGGGGCAATTTCCCAAACCCATTACAGGAAAAAAGCGCAAAACACAACATAGACCATTTTGGGAAGGGGAAAGGACAGGGCAAAAAAGGTAATAAAAAGGTGGTTCAAGTGGCATGCTGAAACTAGAATACTGTGCCCAGACTGATCTTAATGTAAGACATTCAGTTTTAAACTGGGAAGATTGTCACAAATCAAACCAAAAGCCTTTTGAAAGTATTCTTGAGAATCGAAGCAGGTTCACTCGACACAGGAAGGATATGGTCCTAATGGAGCAAGTTCAGAGAAGGGCCATGAAAATGATCAGGGAGTATTTCAATCAGCCTTAGAAAACATATGGGGTTTGGTTATTTGGATCATGTTTTGGGTTTTTTTTGGTGCCCTGTTCACTCTCTTCAGATCTGCACACTCTGCTAATACAAGTTTGATGGCACTTAAGTAATTTCCTTTGGACTAAGATTGGGATTAGTATACTAGAAGGAAAGAACTTTAGCCCGAAGCTGAGTTTTTAATGCACCAAAACACATATACCTATAATCAAACACAGGGATGTAGACATGTCATATGCTTTCTACATTTTTGGTTTAATGTGTTCTGGTAAACATAGTATATATGCACAGTTTGTCTGTTGCATTCTCATGGAGTCTTTAAGTATGCACTGGTGATAAAATGTGAAACTTTTTTCCCTGAAGTGAGCCTTTCTCTCCACTGAATGCTTCCTTCTGCCTGTGTTGTTAAATTTTCATTTGAGGAATGTAAAGTACCTTCTCATTATGCATATTCCAAAGTGAAACTGCTTTTTAAATTATCTTGTTTTTACAAACTCAGGTCAGACTTATGGTATTTACTGTTTAATATATTTTTTTTACTTTATATTTATTCCTCACCCTGAAACTGTGATTCAGTGTATGTAACGTTAGTCTATAGATTAGTTAAAATTGCTGTTGGAACACATGAGAAAACACTAGGAAGAGAATAACTGATGGAGGGGAGTCGGTCTGAATTTTCTGTAAAGGAACTGCATCCTGTCAGTGATCCAGATGAGGAAAATGGCTAAGTTCCTTGCCAAAGATTAAAGGCTGTTCTCATAGAATAATAAAAAACATGGAGCTTTGGATAGAGAACAGGCTTGTCACCAAAGAAGTCCTTTTAGTCTTTGAAAGAGTTACAAAATTACAAAACTTAGCTGACTTCAGATATTTCTTAAATTATTTTGCTGCTGTCTTCCTAGGGGGTCTTTAAAAAAAAGCAACAATTAAAAGCCCCATAGAATGGGATCTGGGTTTACTCATCTTTCCAAATTCACTATCACCATGCCAGCAGCTGCATTCTTTTGCAGTTCCAGTGCATATGGCTTACACTCTTCTTCAAAGTTTTCTCTTCCAGATTTTAATATAATTTGGTTGTAACTAGATGATCTCTAGGAAGGTTGGAACTCTCTGTTCTTTAAAGTCCCTTCTAAGCTAAACTGTTCTATGGATGTCAATGTGTCTAAGTCCTAGTTATGCTTCCTCCAGGAAATGCATAATTTCCATAATGACATAAAATAATTTAAATGTTATACACTTTTCTTGTTGCTGATGAGGTACAGCCAGAGAAGGGATTGAATTAATTAATGGAGTTGCAGTACTTGCCAGGCAGAAGTCACCAATATGGACAGTGGGATTGAGTGCATCCTCAGCAAGTTTGAGAATGACACCAAGCTGTGTGGTCTGATTGACACAATGGAGTGAAGGAATTCCATCCAGGAGTTGGACAGGCTTGAGAGGTGGGCCCAAGCCAGCCTTGTGAAGTTCAACAAAGCCAAGTTCAAGGTCCTACACCTGGGTTGGGGAAATCCCAAGAACAAATACAGGCTGGATGAGGAATAGCTTGAGAGCAGTTGTGAAGGGAAGGACTTGGGCATGCCTGTTGATGAAAAACTCAACTGAGATGACAGTATATGCTTGCAGCCCAGAAGGCAAATCATGTCTTGGGCTGTATCAAAAGAGGTGTGACTACTAGGATGAGTGAAGTGATTCTGCCCCTCTGCTCTGCTCTCGTGAGACCCCAGCTGGAATAACCACATCCATTTCTGGTGCTCCCAGCATGAGAGGGATATCGAACTGCTGGAATGAGTCCATTGGGGCACCTCTGCTATGGGGACAGGCTGAGAGAGTTGGGGCTGTTCAGCCTGGGGCAAAGAAGAGTTCTGGGGATACCTTAGAGCATCCTTTCAGTACCTGAAGAGGGCCTACAAGAAAGCTGGGAAGGCACTTTTTACAAGGGCTTGTAGTGACGGGACCAAAAGGAATTGGTTGAAGCTGTGTTGGTTTGAGCTAATTGGAGAATTTGAGTGAGAAATTAGACTATTGGCTGAGAGAGAGTTAAACATACAGTGTCACTTCACCAGGTTTCACTGAGACAGAGAAAAAAAAATTGTTTTGAGAAATGTTTTCAAAACATCAGATAGCCAGTGTGCTTGCAGAGGGCCAGTCTGGCTTGGGTCCGTGCTGGCTCCAGCAGCTTTTTCCTTTGTCTCTCTGCCTTTGAACTAATTCAGAGTTAAATCACTAAAACGACTAATTTCTTCTCCTATCATTAATCTCTCTGATTTTCAGCTTATCTGCAGCATCAAGAGGTGATGAGATAAAGCTGGGAAAGGGGGGAAAGGTGGTAGGGGAGTTTGGTTATCCTCTTGGGGATTTTGGTCTCCAGGGGGGGTCTGGTGTGTTTATTACCCTTTTTACTGTATATTTCTGTAAATATCTGTTATATCTTGTAAATATTTGCTTGTATATTTGCATTGCTGTAAATATAAAGCTTCATTTATTAACTTCCAGTGTGTTTTTCTGAGTTTTAGCCAGGGTTTCAAAAGGTGGGGGGGCAGGTCACTGCAAACCCACTACATTTTTTAATTGGCACCCAGCGTGGGGCTTGAGGTTTAATTACACCTTTTTGACTGTAATTGAATCCTGGAAGTTAAAAATGAAGCTAATTTGGGTATTGTGTTCGCTTTTTCCTTCTCTGGTTTTCTGGTTTTTGAATAGATGGCTTGTGGCAACAGTTGGTACCTATATGTGGAATATGGCCTGGTGGAAGTTTAAAAAGGTGGGGGGGCAGGTCAAACCCACTACAGAAGCTTGAGGAGAGCAGATTTATACTGGAGATTAGGAAGACATTCTTTACAGTGAGGGTGGTGAGACACCGGAACAGGTTGCCCAGGGAGGTCATGATTGCCCTCCCTGGTGGTGTTCAAGGCCAGGTAGGGTGAGGCCTTGAGTGACCTGATCTACTCCAAAGCGTCCCTGCCCATGGCAGGGGCCTTGGAAGTAGATGATCTTTAATGTCATTTCCAACTTAAACCATCCCACAAAACTGTGTGGGCATGGTAGGTCATGTGCTCAGTGAATTTGACATGCTTGAGGTCTGACTACCTAGACTTACTGGACATAAACTACATGCATAACTTGAGGACTCACAGCCCACTGTACCTTGAAGGTGCAGTGGGTTTGCTACTTGTACCAAGGTGATTTGGGCTGTGGATTATGAATGAAACACCCTGTGTCAGATCCTGTATGGATTTCTGCAGACATTTTCTACTTCCTTCCCTTCCCTTAATTTCTGGAAATCCATCACAAACATCCAAAAACATTTGCTCTTATCTAGATTTTTTTCCCCACCCCTGTGTTTGAAGAAATGTGGCTGTGTGGGTACTATTTGTGTGTAACTGAGGTTACCTGCAAGGAAACAAGCACACTTCCTAAAGGCTACATATTAATACTTTTGGTTTCCTATCCTTGCGGTGTTTTGTACATGGAAGTATTTCAATTTAAATCTTTTGCCAAATGTATGTTTGCTTTTTTTTTTTTTTTTAGTGACTCTGTGCTGGCAATTATTTTATGGACATCTATGGACATCTATGAAACTTAAAGATACAGCTATGTGAAATTAAAAATTATAGCTGATAAAGATGAATTATGTACAGTGAGATGGGGAGTTGTCTATCTCAAGCAGCCTAGTGATAAGCACATACATTTTTTATAGTTGTTTTTAAATTAGTTCTGTACAGTGCTACAGGTCATCACTAACTTCTCACCCCCTGGGTGACATCAGATAGGTTTGTGCCAAAATTATGGGACATGGGTGCAGTTATACAGACGCAATAAAATATATGAAGTATATCAATAAAATTTCTCTCCCAGGTATGTATCCAAAGTGTAGATGACCTTTTCTCTAGAAATATTTGATTAATCCTCCCGATGTAACAGTGTGGCTGTTAGTCAGTGCTTGTGTCAGTGTGTGTGTCTTTAATCAGTTCTAGCAGTTGATTTATATTTGTCTCTCTCTGCTTGGAGGAGGATGACTTCTCTCTCAAATTGTCTTCTGGAGCTACTGTATGCTTCTTGCAAAATGTCAGATTGCCACTTTGGGGTAGATTTGAAATCTGCTTTAGGTGTGTCTTCCAGTAAGATATTGTCTTCTTTTTCAGTGTCAGGCTTCAGTGACAAGGTTTATTATAGTGGTTCTTCTAGCAAGGCTGTCCAGATTTTGTTACCATGTCTCATTAACTCCCAAAGAATGAGACATGGTAAAAAATTTATGTATTTTATTATGTTTTTTACCCCATATTTGACAGTGTTTTTCTTTCTGTACATGTTATATTCACTATGTTTACCACTTCGTGAGAAGAGACTTGATGCTGTGCCATTCTGTGCTTGGCTTCTAGGGCACTTACTGGGATAAGCTTGGATGCCCAGCATGAACTTATTAGTGCTGTGCCCAGACATCACCTTTGTTTAAGTTCTCTGGGCTTGTGGCATCCTTGTAAACATCCAAGATTCTGCAGAGCAAGCCAGATTTCTTTTACAGGCTTTCAGTTTTCCTATTGTCAGACTTTTATTACTGCTAGATGAGCCTGCTTTTTGGGACTTTTCTTTCCTTTTAAATGTTTCTGTCCATGCAACGGTATAAGATGACAACAGACTTGATGTCACTCAAGAACTGTGTAAACTGGCAGGTATCTGTCTTTGAACTTTTAAAGTATAAAACCTTTGAACTTCTAAAATATAAAGGCGGGTTTTTGCTTTCTAAATCCTCTACCAGTTTTGTCTTCTAGAACAATGTGTGAAAGTTACATTGTGTGATGTGTCATGCTGTAATGTAGAGGTGATAGTGTGAATGTATTACAGTGATATATGCATAGATATGAAGTTAGACATAAATTTCAGTGTATATCAGTGTGTCTTATTTTCCATTGCTCCATGTATTTGTGGGTTCTTTTCACTTGTTCCTTGTAATTGTTTTCTTCTTTATCTGAAGAAAACTTGATCAATAGGTAAACTTCCATTTCTCTCACCACGTGACATGTGTATTGGTATTGTAATCGTCTTTCTTACACAACCACAGCCTGCTGTGTGTGCCACTTCTGCAGTCAGAACCAGCTCTGAAACAGTGTTATGGCATTAAAACTAGAACATAGCTTGTTACTTTGATCCAAATTCATCAAGTATCAAATTTTATTATTTTTTAAGAAAGAAACATGAACATCATCTAATCTCAGTCTTGACTGTTTCCTAAGAGGCATTCAAAGGCTTTTATTAGTGGTTGGCATATAAATTTCTGATGTAATTTTAAGCACAAGGTATATGAGCATATACAAATAGAAGCTGCAAACCATGACCACAGTTGCCAGCTTTAAGCCTCTGTCTTGTACACTTTAGAAGAATCTTATCTGAACATACCCTGTGCAGTCTCAAAGTATGTTCTATTTCTTCTCTCTTCAAGTTATATTAAAGAAACCCAAAACCTCAACCTTCATATACACCTTTTTCCCCCCCCAAGTGTTCGAAGTAGTTTATGTTAGCATCTTGTCAGTTGCAAAAGAACAGACAAGACACAGCTGCCACTGGGAATAACATTCCGGCTTCAGAGAAATTTGCCTAAGGTGCTTATCCTTCAGAAGAGGAACTTTTATATTGTCTTATCTTTTTCCTACCACTTGAAAAATCCTTTCACATAAAAATTGAAATTACTGATTTATGTGAACCATTATTGTAAAATACCATGGTCTCTCTCTCTGCAGCACCTTATGTCCTTATGTAATTTATGGATGCTTAGGGTCTGTACTCTGTCTTGAAAGTCTTATAGATCCTTGCGCCACAAAAGATTATTTATTTAATTGAAACGTCTTCATTTGTGGTTTTGATCCATGGGATGAGGGTCTGTGGAAGGAAGGAAATCCCACTGAGAAGCTTAACAGTATGAGTTATTGATACTGTTTTCACTCCAGCTGTACTAATGCTCACATTTTGCTCCTGGAGTTCCATTCCTCTCTGCTTCATTTTAAAGGGTGACAGCTGTCTGGCTGTTTACATGACGTGACTGTAGGTGTTCTGACCATGCTATCTAATGCTGTAAATTCTGAGCTTTTCCATCTGAGGATTTCATACTGCCACCCAAAATCAACTCTATATCTAGGAAAATGTGAGAACTGTAGACCAAAGCGATGAAATTAACTTTTCAGATATTTGCAGGATGTATGAACTTACATATTTGCACATTTATTTATGTGCAAATGTATTTATTATTAAATACATTTATTATATGTACCTTTAAAAAGGTGGAATGCAGCAAAATATGCAGAATATGAATAGGAGTGTGTCCAGTTCCAAATTCACATAGTTTCCACTGTGGTTTTTTTCACAAAAAGTTGGCTGTCCTACATAGAAAATGTAGGGGGAGAAAAGGGAGGGAGAAAAAAAAAAAAAGTGGAGTGAAAATTGAACCAGTCTGGTAAAANAGATTAGGGCAGAGGATCTCTTGATTCTAGACACAAAAAGCTTGAGAAGTCATCACAGAAAGAATTTAGGTAACCAGCTAACAGATCGTTAGGCAGAAAAATATTATAAAATCAAGTAATTTGTAAAATAAATTCCTGTGCTCTACATCTAAAAACACATCTCTAGTATGCCTCAAGTCTGTGTTTATTGTCATGCTTTTTGTTTTCATGCTGTGTGAACCTGACCCAGAGAAGGACAACTCTTTTCAAACCTGGAAACAAATGCCAGTGTTTTGACTTTCAGTGCTTAATCTAGGTTAAATTGATCATCCAGTGTAAACTTTCACAGAATCCCGCAATGTTAGGGGTTGGAAGTGACCTCTGAAGATAATTGAGTCCAATCCCCCTGCCAGAGTGAGTTTACCTAAAGCAGATCACATAGGAACACATCCTGGCAGGCTTTGAAAGTCTCCAGAGATGGAGACTCCACCTCTCTGGGCAGCCTGTTCCAGTGCTTTGCCATCTTCAAAGTAAAAAAGTTACTTCTCATGTATAGATGTAACTTCCTGTGTTCAAGTTTATGCCCTTACCTCTTGTTCTGTCACTGGGAGCCACTCAGAAGAGTAGCCTCGTCTTCCTGACACCCACCCATTAGATATTCGCAAGCATTAATAAGATCCAAGCTCAGCCTCCTCTTCTCCAAGCTAAAGAGACCCAAATTTCTCAGCCTTTCTTCATATGAGAGATGTTCCTGTCCCCTCAGTATCTTACTGGCCCTGTGCTGGACTCTTCTGTAGTCTCTCTGTCTTCCTTCCAGTTGATTTGTTTAGCAACTGTCACAGAACCAAGAGGATTTGAAGCTGTATTCTGGTGCTGAATTTGTTCTTGATGTTAACTGAGTACTGCAAAAGGTTTACAGAGGTAGTGGAGCTAAACTATTCTACCTAGTGACAGACTGAAACAAAGTGCAGTGAGTGTGAATTATGATTTGAAAGAGGTTCAAACTGGATATTAGGAAAAAGACTTCTTTGCTGGGAGAGTATTGGAGTACTGAAACAGGTACCCAGAAAGGTGATGAAAACTTCTTCCTTCAGTTTTGGATGTGGGTAGGCAAAACCTTGTGTTGGAGATAGTTGTGCTGTAGGAGAGAAGTCAAACTAGATAAATTACAAAGCTTCTGATATTTCTGTGATTCTCAGAGTACGCAGTTCATTATTGTCAGTAATTAATATTCAAGTTAAAGTAGTGGCATTATTACCTTTGACACAGCCTCTATACGGCTTTAACCAATCTGTTTAATCAGTCTATTTTTTTGAGTCACGTTTCATGTTGTATCTGTAGTCTCTTGCTTGTCCCTGATTTTAACATTTAAAAAATTAAAGTTACATCTGATAAAAATGGAAAGTTTTAGCTGATACTTCAATGTACCTACTAAAGACAAGGTAGGAAACAGCTGTAAACCACAGATTTTAGAAGTGCTTTTGAATCTTTGTTCATGTGTGTACATTAATGCCTCATAAATATTATCTGGCTGTATTATGACAGAGCCTTATTATGTGCTCTGTTGTGTACAGGGAAGAAGTCTCTTCCATAAGTACTGGTTATTACACCTCATCTTAAACCACACAGAATGATTTCTCAACATTATGATCAGATGTTTTATTGACAGTTACTCTGAAGGGAATTTAGTGAGAAATCTGTCCTGGATTGTGGATGAAAGCACAAAAGTTCCTCATGGAAACCTGTGGTTAGCAAAAAGGGTTAGTTAAAATCACTGGCCCTTTCAAAATGAAATAAAGACCTCAAATCTTACAAATTAGGAAAAAGAAATCGTATTGCATAGGAGAGGGGCCGGCTGAGTTATCTGTCCCCATGAAATGGTTCAGTGTTAGTCTGTGCAGAGATGGAAAAAGGAGAGAGACAATGAAGTAATATATCCATCTGCTGAAAAGATTGCTTTAAGTGGATCAATGTGTAATTTTTCAAGATAGGAAGAAAACAAGGCTGCTTGGAAAGTGACCTGTTGAGAATATATTTGATCTGTCTGTCTTTGCAGGGAGGATGTGTGCATGTTAGAGATGTTCCACAGGAAAAACGATGCATTATTTAGACCCCACCTTGCTGTTAGGGCTTAGAGGGAAGTTCAAGGTGATGGCAAAGCTAAAATTAGTGTTCGTTGTATTGCTTCCTGTTTTTCCTCTTCCTTTAGCTTTGCTGATTTTCCCTGTGCTCCTTTAGAGACTACTAAATGGTCACACTATGTAATTTAGGGATCTGAATTTGATATCCTGAACTGAAAGACAGCTATTGAGTAAACTAAGGCCATACAGTGTAAGATAAGATTTGCTGATTTTTCCATGTGTGTTAAGATGGTGTGTATTCAGAAAATGGCACAGCATTGTATGTGCAAATCTGTGTTGAAATTGAAGAATGTTAACAGCATTTTGATTAACATTCAAATTATTGCTTTATACTGTGGCCATGGAATTTTCTTAAATACCTTGGTTTACCTAGAAGTAAGTGCTTTTTGTTGTTAACAAAAACAGATTTATTGCAGTTTTACTGACAGATTGGCAAATTTTACATATTTGATGAATAAGGGAATAAGGATGAAATCTCTGTAGAAATTCTCATTTCAAACTTCATTCTTCAAAATTTTAAAGGCTACAGAAATTCAGACTTGTTTGTTCGAAGCCCAAGAACAAAAAACCTGATATGGTCAGTTTAAAAGGCTGATAAATATCTGTTTCCTTATTTGAGAGGTAAATAATACATAAAAGTTTGCTACAATGTATTTAGAGATGCCTCAGGAAAGGTTCTGAAGAGTTAACTTTGACCTCTTCAGGGACCTACTTGGAAAAATCCTATGGATTAGAAGGTAGAAGAGCCCAAGAGAGCTGGTTAATATTCGAGCATCACTTTTTCCAAGACTAAGATCAGTGCAGTCCTGTGAGTAAAGGATGGAGCTAAGGTGGCAGGAGGCTGACACGAATGAGCAAGGAGCTTATGGAAGAAGAAAATTTACAGAATGTGGAAAAAGGGATACAATGAGAAAAGCTAAGGCCCTTTTGTAATTAATCTGGCAAAGGATGTGAAAAAAAGTAAGAAGGGCTTCTTCAAGTACTTCAGTAGCAATAGGAAGGAAGGAAGGATAAAATGTCAGCCTGCTGCTGAATGAGGTGGGTGCCCTGGTGGTGGAGGATACAGAGAAGTTGGAGAAGCTTACTGCCATTTTTGCTTCAGTCTTTACTGCTAAGGCAGGACCTCAGGAATTGTAGTCCTTGAAGGTAAGAAAGAGAGTCTGGAGGAAGGAAGACTGTCCTTTAGTGGAGGAAGATTGGGTCAGAGGTCATCTAGGAAAGCTGTACATCCACAGTTCCATGGGCCTTGGAAGAATTAATACACAAGTTCTGAGGGAGTTGGCTGATGTTACTGCTAAGCAACTTTCCATCAGTTTTGAGAGGTCACGGAGAACAGAAAAGGTGTCTGAACACTGAAAGAAAGCCATTGTCACACCAGTCTACAAAAAAGGACAAGAATGACCCAGGAAATAACAGACCAGTCAGCCTCACCTCCATTCCTGGAAAGATGATGGAATAGTTTATTCTGGAGGTGATCCGTAAGTGTGTGGAAGAAAAGAAGCTTATCAAGAATAGTTATCATGGATTCACAGAAGGGAAATTGTGCTTGACCAATCTGATAGCCTTCTGTAGTGGTGTGACTAGCTGGGTGTATGAGGGAGGAGAGGTGGATGTTGTCTGTCTTGACTTTAGCAAGGCTTTTGACACCATCTTTCATAATATCTTCATAGGTAAGCTTAGGAAGTGTACATTAGATGAGTGAACAGTGAAGTGGATTGAGATCTGTCTGAATGACAGAACACAAAAAGTTGTAGTTGGTGGTGCAAAGTCTAGTTAGAGGCCTGGAGCTAGTGGTATTTCATTGCGGTCACTACTAGGTCCAGTCTTATTCAACATTTTCATCAGCTACCTGGATGAAAAGCTAGAGTGTCCCCTCAGCTAGTGTACTGATGACACAGAACTGGAAGCAGTGGCTGACACTCCAGAAGGCTGAGCTGCCATTCAGCCAGACCTGGACAGGCCGGGGAGTTGGGCAGAAGGGAAACTAGTGAAGTTCACAAATGGCAAGTGTCAAGCCCTGCATCTGGGGTGCATCTGCAGTAGTATGTGTTAGGGATTGACCTACTGGAAAGCACCTCTGCAGAGAATGACCTGGGAGATTTGAGTGGACAACAGGTCAGCCATGAGACTGCAGTGTTCTCTTTTAGCAAAGGAGGCCAATGGTATCTTGAGGTGCATTGAGAAGAGTGTGACCAGCAAGGCAATGAAGGTTCTTCTTCCTCTCTACTGTGCCTTAGTGAGGCTGCACCTGGAGTATTGTGTCTAGTTCTAGAATTCCTAGTTCAAGTGAGACAGGAAACTACTGGAGAGAGTCTGATGGAGGGCTACAAAGATGATTAGGGGACAGGAGTATCTCACAAGGAGAGGCTGAGCTTATTTAGCCTGGAGATTAGAAGACCGAGAGTGGTTCTTACCAATGTTTGTAAATATCCAAGTAGAAGTGTCAGGAGGATGGTGCCAGACTCCTTTTGGCAGTGCCCAGTGTTAGGACAAGGGGCAATGGGCACAAAATAGAATACTGCAACTGCCACCTAAATATAAAGGAAAACTTACTTACGGTAAGGGTGTTGGAGGACTAAACCAGGCTGCCCAGAGAGGTTGTGGAGTCTTTCAAAACCCAAGTGTACTTTTTGCTGTGCAACCTGCTCCAGGCAAACCTTTAAGTGGGGAGGTGGGACCATATGATCCCCAGAGGTCTTTTTCAATGCCTACATTCTATGATACTTTTAGAAAGATCCCCAAATCACAAATCCAACCCTTCAAATTTCTCCATGAAATAGCAAGTGAATCTCTCATCTCTGTTACATTGTTTACCTTCAGTTTAGGCAGCATTTTTTTTTCTTCTATTAAGAAGCGAGTTTTTGAGGAATAATATCACTATTGTTTTCCTCTATTTAGCAGCACAAGAGGGAGGTTCTGAAAACAGTAAAATCATTATATAACAAGAGAGACTTCACAAAGGGCAAGTCAAGTCTCAGTTTCCATCTTTTGGAGTGCATAAAAACCTTTCAGTAGTACAACTTGACTGTTAGCCTAGTCTTTTCCCAGTGTATTTCAATGTAAAAGAACTGTTGAATGACACTTGCCACATTGATATAATGATTAAATGAGTACAGATAAATAATAGAACAAGATTTTTAAAAAAGAGTGAACCTCATTTTAAAATATTAATATCTATTCCATTTACTTTTAATCCATCACAGTTGCTAGTATTTGATTCCAGAGTTTGCATTCAAATCCTCACGTGTTAGGTGAAAAAACAGCTCAGAAACAATTTGAGAATACGTGAAGCTTTAAATTAGAATAACCTGTATATTTATTCTTTCTCTAGACTTAATTGCTTATGTGTGTGAATGTGGCACTAGAAGAGTTTTTCCTTTCTCCACACACTCACTATTTTGTCTGTGTTGAGAAAATAGTTCTCTGTATTGGAATTATAAACATAAGCACTAGTATTAACACTTGAAAGTTTCCATCTTAAGATTAATTTAGAAGCTGTGTAATTCTGTGCTGGCTTTAGAAACTTTTGTAGTAAGTGATACAGAAAACACTGAATCTGGGTAATGTGTATTTGATAATTTCTCTGCCTCCTGCTGGCCGAGGATATCACTCAATGAGTCACTTCCTTCCCTGACTTACTAATTTCCCTTTCTGAATGGCATATTGATGCTGAGGATGACTGATTAATCCTAAGAAAATTATTTACTTTCTTTTTATCTTAAGAATTTCATGTGTGTTTTGATGAATCTTAGAATTTACAATGTGAAGATTTGTGCAAGCGACCCAAATTACAGGTGAATATTCATGCAATATGTTAATAGAATCATAAATAGTTTGGGTTAGAAGGGACCTCCAAAGGTTATTTAGTCCAACCCCCCCTGCAGTGAGCAGGGACATCCTCAACTAGATCAGATTGCCCATAGCCCTGTCTAGCCTCATCCTGAATATCAACAAGAATGGGGCCTCAACCACCTGCCTGTTCAACCTGTTCCAGTGTTCCACCAAACATCCAATCTACGTCTGCTCTTCTCTAGTTTGAAGCCATTGTCCCTAGTCCTGTCACTGCAGGCCTGTGTAAACAATTCCTGTCTACCCTTCATGTGGGTCCCCTTCAGGTACTGGAATGCTGCTATTAGGTCTCCCTGGAGCCTCTTCCAGGTTGTAAAAACCCAGCTCCCTCAGCCTGTCTCCAACCCCCTGATCATTTTCGTGGCCCTTCTCTGAATTTGCTTCATCAGGTGCATGTCCTTTCCGTGTTGAGTGCTCCAGAGCTGGATGCAGTACTCCAGGTGGCATCTCACCAGAGCTAAGTGGCAGAATCCCCTCTCTGGATCTGCTGGCAGTGCATCTTTTGATGCAGCCTAGGATGTGATTTGTCTTCTGGGATGCAATGTAGCTCTTCAGCATGTGTTTAATTTTTTTCTCTGTGAGTTATCTGATCCAGCTTACTGCACAGCTGCTGTGAAAAGCCAGCAAGGGAATGGAAGCAAATGACAGGAGAATGGAGTGGACAGTGTTGAAAGAAACTAGATCTTGGTTTTCAAGTCTAAGACTCAAAAAGTTTGTCATCTCTGCCTCTCTTTATTTTTTCCCTGTTGGTTGGGTTCAGTATGATGGAAAACTAGAAATACAAAGATAATTTAATTTTTTTTTTGGAGACCAACACTTGAGTAGGACAAGTAGCCAAGTACTCTGAAGTCAGGCTAACCCAGAGCTCTGGCTTATTAGGTTGCATATAATTCATATGGGAGACAGACATTTTAACTGGCTTAAGTACAGAATATTTTACATCAGAATATACAAACAATAGTGAGACAAATGCATTGAAAATCAAGATTTATTATTACTAGGTTAAATGGATGCAAATTATTGTGCATCCTTAGATTCTCTTTTGCCTTCTAATTTCCCTCTGCAGACAGAATTAAAGAAGCTGTGTGTAGGCTCCCGACTTACATGCAAATGCTTAAATATTGATGGAATATTAATGACCTTTTCTATATTAGTTATTTATTTTAAATGTCTTCCATCATGCTGTCTGTCCTTGCTCTGGGGATCTGGGCTATGAGTCTTACAGGACAGGGAGATCATCATTCTCTTGCTTCTTATAACAGACAGATGTTTGGGCATCTTTTTGTGTTGTCCCCGTATGCAGTTTCAGACAGAACGTAGTTTATAGTTTGATTTATTTTTATGTTTTAGAGCAAAGCCCTTCAAAACAAAAATGAAACTTCAAAAGAACAGATCCACTTTAAGCTCCGCTACAAAGTATTGTTGTATTTAATAATCATAATGATAAATTTCAGTGAAGATACCATGGAAAGGATGGATGCAAATTTAAGCAAGAGTTCTCAGAAAATAATTGTAGAATGGCTTAGGTTGGAAGGCACCTGAGATATAATCTATTTCAACCTCCCTGTCATGGGCCACCTCTCAACTAGACTCTGCTGCTCAAGGCCTCACATCCAACCTGGCCTTGAACACCCCCAGGAAGGAGGCATTCACAAACTCTATGGGCAATCTGTTCCACAATCTCACTGCCCTCGTACTGAAGGACTTCTTCCTAAGATCCAGTCTAAACCTACTCAGCTTCAAACCATTATCCATTGTCCTATAACTAGACACTCCTATGAAATGTCCCTCTACAGCCTTCCTGTAGGATCCCTTCAGGTAATGGAAGGCAGCTCTAAGATTCCCCCAGAGCCTTCTCTTGTCAAGGCTGAACACTCCCAGCTCTCTCAGTCTGTCCTCATAGCAGAGGTGGTGCAGCTCTTGGATCCTCCTCTGGACTTCAGAAATGCCTATGACACTTTAAAGAGACTCTACAGTAATTCCTTCCTTCAGCCTCACCTTCTCCAGAAAAAACATGAGTAGATTGAAAGCTAACGCTATTTGTGCATTGTAAAAGCTACACAAACACAGCTTTCTTCTGTGCTAGACTGTGGATCATTCCCGAGTCCATAGATAGGTGGGTGCTAAGGTCACATTCTTAGAGTCTTAGGAGTATGGGCTGTTCTTCTAAGAGGTCCTTTGTGCACCCTGGAGCTAATCTGCCAAGCAACATAGATTGAGCATGATACCTGTTCCATGTATCAATGCAGCTCATTGAAAAAAATGTCTTGATACCACCAAGACCGTGAATTTGGGGTATCTTGCTGAAAGAGCATGAAAAGTGAAATTGCTTTGCTGTCTTTTTGGTGTGCAAGTCTAACTGTTTGAAATTTTCACTGTGAAATGCTTCGTAATACAGAAGATTCATCAGAATATATATTTTTTATGAGAAAAGAAATAATAAAAAAGTCATTTCCAGGACCTTTATTTGGTAAAGAAAAAAAAGCATGACCATATTTCTGTCTTTGTGGTGTTTTTGGGTTTTTTTTTGGGAGGAAGGATTTTCATTGAAAATACAGTCTTTTTGATACAATGTCTCCACAGCGTAGTAGGCAAACTTTTCATTATATGTTGAATACTATCCAACTCTAGTCAAATTATTACTTAATACTGCTGATATTTTTTTTACTAATGCAGTCTCTTCTGCCTGTTTTTGTTGGATTGACCTTTTTTAATTTAAGCTTCCATTTTCTGAACGTGTTCTTTTTATGTTTAATATCAGTCAAAACCACACAATTTGCTTGGTTCAGTATTTTAGTACACTTGATTTTTTTCCCTTCATCTTGTTTAATTCGTTAATGGAACTGCAGATTTGGATTCCTTCTTAGTCTTCTCTGAAATTATTGAGGATTGTGAGGTCATTGCTTTCATTTTATTTTTCTCATTCCTGTCTTCCCTCAGAAATGTGAACTCTGTTCTGTAGTTGCTCTTTGACTGAGTGTTTTTCACTTTTTCATTCTCTGTTGTGTCTTTTGTATTGTTTCTGTTCAGAATTAGAAGTCTTTTACTCCTTTCTTCAACTTTTAATAATGCTTACCAATGCATTCCAAGAACTTGAGAGACAATCGGGTGCCTTAGGGACTAGGAAAATGCAAAGCAAAAGGAACCAGGATTTTTTTTGAGCAGTTAGAGATGTAGGAACATACCTTGGCAATGCAGATTTATCACCTGTGGGAAATTTGAACCAGGTGTTTGGCCTAGATGTGTACTACACAGAATCACAGAAACATTTTTGTTGGAAGAAACCTCTAAGATCATTGAGTCCAGCCATTATCCCAACATTGCCAAGTCACCACTAAACCATGTCCCTCAGTACCACATCTATATGTCTTTTGAAGTCCTCCAGGGATGGGGACTCTGCCACTGACCTGGGCAGCCTGTTCCAGTCCTTTACACCAAGAAGCACTGAGGAAGAGGAGTTCATTTTGTGGAATACCTACTGCACAAATTCTCTTCTTGGCAAGTGCCTCAGGCTTTTCCAGTTATCCATTGTTGACATTTCTGATACACTCAAAGGTTGGGTTTTTTTTGAGAAACCTTTGTCTTCATTGAGTGGGGCAACTTTTCCAGCCTCCTTCTATAGAAGCTGTCATGGTCATCTCCTGCTGCTGGGTTGTCTTCGGAGGTCAGTGATGCCTCAGCAGTTGGCCAATCTGCTTCATTAGTATTTTGGAGCTTTCTAATGCAGAGCTGATTCCGCGCAGGTTTGTGTGCATACACAGGGTGTGTGCTGCTTGAAGATCTTTGAGAAGCTACTTTGGGAAGACTGTGCTGAATGCACCAGTTATGTGTTTTACTACATAACTCCAAGAATGGCTGCAAGGCACATTTGCACCTAAACGGATCCCTTCAGTAAACCCTACCAGTAATCTAAATATGTCTCTGTGTCTTGCTGTATTTGTCTTACAAATCCCTAACAAATTAAGGACCGTGGTTTGAATTAGTTGACTAGCTGTTTCAAAGACTGGTGTGGATCATTTTTTGAGTCATATGAGCCATTTCACAAGCTTAGTTGAGTTTCAATTATATGTCAGAACATCCTTGTCCTCTGCTTTATTCTCTGCACTTTGTGTATTAAGCTGTTTTTTGTGAGGTGTCCAAGTTGTTTTCCTCTTCGAATGTTACTATGAGTCACCGTCTTGCTATCCTGTTTCTTTGGATCTTGCAAGTTTTTGTGTGTTTAATCTTTAATGTGGAGTTTTGTCACTGCTTGTTTCCTTGTTTCCTTTTTTTTTTTTTTTAAACAGAAATGAGCCCACAACATGTGCTTGCCATAGAGAAAAATAGTATCCTGGGCTCTATTAGATAAAGCATTGCCTGTAGATTGATGGAGGTGATTTGGGCATATAGTTAGCCCTAGTGAGGCCATACCTGTAGTACTGTGTCCAGTTCTGGTTCCCCAGTGCAAGAGATATGTGGACTTCACTGGAGAGAATTCATTGAAGGGCCACAATGGTGATTAAGGGTGTCATGGTAGCCCATAACAGGCCAAAATAGGCTTGAACGTGTCCTGGCTTGCCCAGACATGTTCTTCTGCTCTCTCTCTTTTTCTGTTTTGGGGAGAACCAACTGCAGGAAAGAGGACAAAGAACCTAGAGCCACTGAATCTAAAGACTCTGGCTTGCCCAGACATGTTCTTCTGCTCTCTCTCTTTTTCTGTTTTGGGGAGAACCAACTGCAGGAAAGAGGACAAAGAACCTAGAGCCACTGAATCTAAAGACTCTGGCTTGCCCAGACTTGTTTTGCTTCTGTTTACATCCTGTGGCAAACAAGGTATGTACACTTGGCTTGTGCATGCATCGTGCAAAGCCTGTGTTTTCCCAAATTTGGGTAAAGCAAGCCTATGGCTTCACCTAATATGGTCATGCTTGGCTAACTGCCATTCTGACTGGCTAATCTGTGTCCAAAGGCCCATTAGGTCTCAGGCTACATTGATAAAAGAGATGAGCAGGTACAGACAACAAGCTGTGGTTACTGCCATTGCCTCTGCCTTATCATGCTCTCTGCTTCTGTCAGTGTTCTGCCTTACTGCCTTATTGCATTCTGCCATGCTATGCTGAGCTATAGCTCTGCTGAATAATGAACCCTAATACTTATGGCTTGTTTGCCTGGAAACTACCTTGCTTCAAGTTTACCAGGTAAAGGCACCATATGCCTCTATGCGATAGGCTCACTTAGCCAGCATGACATCCGTGCCGTGATTGCACAACGTCCAAGACATCTTGCCCACACCTGAAAGTCAAGATGGGAAGCCCTGGAAGGGACACACAGATCGTCCAGATGAATAAGGATCAGGTCAGAGATTGTCTGCCCCTTTTCCCCAGCAGCCTGTAAAGCCTGAGAAGAATCTGTAGCCTCAGCAGCTGGCAAGGCACCAACAAACCTCTGCAAGTGTTTGGGTACTGTTTGAAGCTGTAGTCACAGGGAATAGGAAGGTTAATAATTGTGAGTAAATACTTGTGTGTAAAGCCTCTTGTAATTCACCAATAATTGTTATTCTGCCATAAGCAGAAAGGAGCTCCTCCAGTCCATCTAGTGGCCAAGTGGTATACTGACCACAAGAACCTTCTTCAGTTCAATTAAGTTTAATGTTTGTATTATTGCTATTTATTTCTTAAACGTTCTAGATCCTGTGTTATCATCTGTATAATATTTTTGTGACCATTGTAAAAGAAACTGATTATTATTAAAATTAGTGTGTGGAGGGGGCGAGCCTCCTGAATATTGAAAATTGACGAACAATTTTTTGGAAGAAATCATACCTTGCATCAATTAATTACACTCTCCGTTACAAAGGGATTCAAACATCTGACCTATGAGGAAAGCCTGAGAGAGCCTAGCCTGCAGAAGGAAAGGCTCAGGGTGGATTTTAGTGTGTACAAATATCTGAAGGGAGTATGCAAAGAAAAAGAAGTCTGAGGCAGACTCTTTTCTGTGGCACCCAGTGCCAGCTCAGGATTCAGTGGGCACAAACACAGGAAGTGCTATCTGAATGTCAGGAAACACTTTTTCTTACTGTGAAGGAGGTCAAGTACTGCTACAGGTTGCCTAATGAGTTTGTGGAGTCTCCATGCTTGGAGATATTCAAAAGCTGCCTGGACACACTCTTGAGTAGCTGGCTATAGGTGGCCCTGCATGAACAGCAGGGTAGATGTAGGTGACCTATGAAGGTTTCTTCCAAACTCAACTATTCTGTGATTCTTGAAATAGGAGAAAAGTAGGGAACAGCAGTAGAAAACTATGGCTTCTGCCATCCAACTGGAATGTGTCAGCTGTTGAAGTACAGTTGGAGTCCTGTGTGAAAATTTATGAAGTGTCTCAGTGAGTGATTTGTGGCAGTTGTCCACAAATTTGATTATCTCATTTGATTTATTATTATAGGCTTAAATATGTTGGCACTGGCACTTGCTTGTATGCTTATACTGATTTATGCAAAGCTTACAACCTTCCTGTAAGTCCTGCCAAAGAGAATTGTCAAAAAATAATTCCATGAGAGCCTACTGAAGGACCATGCTGCTGTTGTAACCATCACTGTGTATTGACTCAGCCTATAAAACTGGCTCTATGAATAGCACACTGATGCAAAGATCATAGAATGATAGAATGGTTTGGGTTGGAAAGGATCTCCAAAGGTCATCTAGTCCAGCCCCCTGCAGTAAGCAGGGACAACCTTCACTAGATCAGGTTGCGCAGAGCCTTGTGAAGCCTGACATTGAATGTCTCCAGGGATGGGGACTTATCTACCCCTCTGGGAAATCTGTTACAGTGTTCCACTGCCCTCATGGTAAAGAACTTGTTCCTAACATCCAATCTAATTCTCCTCTAATTGCAAACCATTGACTCTCATCAGTACAGACCTTTTTAAACAATCCCTCTGCAGTCATCTTGTAGGTGTTCTTCAGGTATTGGAATGCTGCTCTTAGGTCTCTCTGGAGCCTTCTCCAGGTTGAAGGACCTCTGGAAATTGAGTAGTTTTATGATTTTTCAGCCTGTCCTCATAGGAAAGGTGCTCCAGCCCTCTGATCGTTTTGGTAGCCCTTCTCTGGACCCGCTCCATCAGACCAAAGATGAAAAATAGCTTCTTGCAGGTTTCAGTAGTTTTTAAGCTTTCTCGTGATACCTACAGTATTTGCAAGTATAACTCTGAAATTAATGTATACCTATGGGAGGTACAGAAAGACTGGTCTATCAAGTTAGTAAAGAACCTAAAAGTAAACTAACACAGTGAACATTCAGCATGTATTCTTAACTCTCAATGACTTTATCTATTCCCAAAAGAAATGCAGCTGAAGCCTTTTCTTCTGCCTATGGTTGCACGTCAGTAAACATTTATTGTTTGTAATGGTTATATCTGGGAAATGCTGCTTTTCTATTAGAAAATTGATTTTCCTTATTTATACGTGCAGAAAATGATTATTAATAGTATTTCCAATACCTACCTGGGGGCATGATTTACTAAAGATCTAATTTAGTGATGTATTAAAGATAAAACATGCAAGGAAGAGTAACAGAGAGGCACAAGTCACTTAGAAAACCAGAAACAATATACTTGTACATGCTGAGTTACATCAACGTCAAGTTAAGGTTGTGTCATTTCTTCAAAATCAGTCCAGGTTAATATTGCAGAAACATAGGTGTCCATTTCTAGAAAAATGAAAAAGAGTTTAAGTTTTATTCCTTGCTTATCATTCCTCCTGTGATCTCTTTCCTTTGTGTAATTCTAGGCAGCAGTCTCAGTTGTTACAGTCATACTTTTAAACTTTTTCTCCCCTACTATCGTATTTGGTATCTGTAGTCTGATGTTCACTAAGTTGTGATTATTTGGGTTATGTGTGATGTCAGGGATTTCTGAGTGGTATCAAAGTACCAGTCAGGTCCAGGTTTATCAAGTGCAAACAAGGTCTGGTGTGTTCAGCTCAGGAGGGCTCTGGGTAGCAATTGCTTGTTGCAAACTTCCCTCTCTGGATGAGTTACTGAAAGAGAACAGCACATTGATCACAGAATCATTCAGGTTGGAAAAGGCTCTTGGGATCATCAACCGTTAACCGTACTCTACAAGATCACTGCTAAACCATATCCCCAAGCACCACATCTAAATGACCTTTAAATACCCCCAGGTTGGTGACTCAACAGTCTCCCTGGGCAGCCTATTCCAATGTCTGGCCACTCTTTCTGTGAAGACTTTTTTTCTGATGTGCAGTCCAAACCTACCCTGGTGCAGTTTGAGGTCATTCTCTCTTGTTCTATTGCTAATTACCTGTAAGAAAAGAACAGCACCTCTACAACATCCTTTCAGGCATAAAGCAATCAGGTCTTCCCTTAGCCTCATCTTCTTCAAACTAACCAGCGCCAGGCCCTTCAGTTGATCTTCTTAAGACTTATTGTCCAGGCTCTGCAGCAGCTTCCTTGCCCTTCTCGCACTTGCTCCAGGACTTTGATATCTCTCTTGTATTGAGGTGCCCAAAACTGAACACAATACTCAAGGTGTGTGATGATCAACTAAAAATTTGTGTTAAAGAAAACAAAGAGTCTTGAATTAATTTATGGAATTAAATCTTCAGGGGAAAAAAAGGCGGGGGGCAGGGGGGAAGGAGAAAGTGGCTATCTTGATTGACTGTTACAAGAAAAGAAAGAAATAGTTTGGCTCTCTTGTTTTTCATGGGACATGTGTATTTATGCTTTGCCTTCAGTCTTGGGCCAGTTTGCAGTACAGCTAGCTACAAAGGCTCAGCCAACATCTGTAGAAACAAGACTGTGGTTTGGAAGGAGTTACTAGTCTTTCTGGATATTTGTTCTCTTCTGTCAGAGAAAACAGTAAAAAAGTAAATCTCTCTGCTACTTCACCTGTATTTACTTTCACATTTCTGTTTCTTTGTGTGAAGACTTGTTTATGTCCCAGAGTTTCAGGCTGTTTATCTTCCACCCACTGCTTTCTGAACCTACATTAATGTGCCTTGGCTGTCTTTGCATTTTGTCAAATCTATAACTAATGATAAAATGGTGCCTGAAAAATTAAACAGAGTGCTTCTAGGGGAATGAAAAATTGATCTGCATGTAATCACTTTATCCAAAGAGGAGAAAAATATTCAAACATATAAATTAATAGTATATAAAAAAGTATAAGGCTTAGAAATGTGTGTGCTGCTGTATTTTGTTGAAAGTCCCTACAGCTCCTCAATTTGTTTTCCAACCCCTGTATAAAATAGATTGGTAGAAGTGATTCAAACATGACTCATAAATCTGAAGGCTTCTTGCATGTAGTCATGTTCAGATATTTAAAACTTTTGAAATAATTAATTTCAAAGTGTTTATAAGTTTATGTAGTATCATGACTTTCAAAATTATTTTTGTCCTTGTCCACTTTTCTTGGTACCTTTTAAAGATTTGAAAATATAAATATATATTTTCCTTTTTTACCAGCAAGAAGCAGCTTGCTACCAGTAGGGAAGAAATGAGGAATTTGTCATACATTACTGTAACCACCAAATATGTTACCATTTCTGCATGTGTCACGGTGGCCATGCTGACCCCTTCAGAAAAATAAAAAAAATCAAAACAAACATGAAGAAAAAAATCCAACTAAATTTCATCCCTAACTGACCGAGAAAAGAGTCTGAAAAATTTAAGAAAAGGTGAGGATAATGAATTTTATATTTGTCCACATAACTTTTGCCTACTTTATTTTACATTATGGATTTAAGTGAAGTTATGGATCATCTGAAACAGTAGATTGTCTTGCCCAGATTATATGGAACTTATTTGTATTTTCCCTGAGGGATGCCTGTACATTACAAACATTTTTCACACACACACTATTTGCCATTTGGAAAAAAAAAAAAAGGAATTATAATTTGGGTGACCTTGGGATAATAGAAGTCAGTCTGTTGAGTAAACCAATACAATTGAAATAGGTAACTTTAAGGAAAAAGTATGGAGCTGGATGAGAAAAACACACTGAACCATGTGTTTCAGTTTTGGGAATATTTAATTTTACATCTGAAAACATTTTTTTAAAACTACAGGAATATCGTTCCAAGTTTAGATGTACAGATTTAAAGCATATTGGTTTGTGTTGCAGCCTTTATAAAATAACGGCTCTAGAAGAAAAAAATTGCAACAGAATTGAAGATTCAATTTAATAAATTAGTTCAGGTTAATAAACCATTAAAACTCAAGCGAAGGAGCATTAGGAAGGAGTATCAGTTATTTTTATTTACAACTCATTTTGTTAAGAGGATGTAATTTACTTCCATAGACAAACATAAATACTAAGTTTCATGGAATGTACAAGGTATAATTGAAGTCAGTGGTAGCTAAGAAACATGCAT
Source organism: Psilopogon haemacephalus (assembly GCA_013396835.1). Taxonomy (NCBI): domain Eukaryota; kingdom Metazoa; phylum Chordata; class Aves; order Piciformes; family Megalaimidae; genus Psilopogon; species Psilopogon haemacephalus. The sequence continues at coordinate 291,780 of VWZI01016415.1, forward strand.
GAAAATGCTGCACACAATTTTAGTTTGTGATCTGTTGTGGTTTAATCTTGACTGCATTTTTTCCAAGGAGAACAGATTTGGTTTCTAAAATGCCGGACATTCACCTTGATTAGAGTTTGAACCGTTAAAACTTTACTGGGATTTGACTGTATGTTTAAAGGATATGATTATTTTTAGAACAATTATTTGCTAATTTTAAACAACCTAACTAACTTCCTTTGTGCTCTCTGTAATTGGTACATATTTTCTTTTACATCTCTATCAGCATGAGAATAGTCTCTTACATTCCTTAAGTAAGGAACAGTGAAAGAAATACTTGAGATCAGATGGAAGTGATCATTTAGATCTGATCTCCAAGCCTGGAGAAATAGTTGCCTGTGAACTTAAAAAATTTACTACACACTTCCAGTGTTAAGCTATTCTCTATTTGCTTTTCCATCAACTGTGTGCTGTTTGTACATGCATGCCTCTTGCATAGCTCCCTGAATGTCATCCAGCACTTCAAGGCACTTCAGATTTTGTATCCTCAAAAGGAATAATTCCTGGGGAACCTGATGGTTTTTTTCCTTCTTTTACCTTTAGGGTTTTTTTCATGGAAACCCAACAGTTCTTTCAGTGCTGTAAAAATGCAGTTAGTTTAAGGAGACACAAGTAACGTGACAGTAAATTTTTATTAGTTGGTGCATGTGCTGCTGTAGCTGGAAGAGACAGCCAATGGAAAACCCAAATTTTCAGTCTCTCCTCAGCAATAGGCTGCCTAGGGAGGTGGTTGAGTCACCAACCCTGGATGTGTTTAAAAGTTGTTTAGATGTGGTGCTTGGGGGATACGGTCTAGGAGTGAACTTTGTAGAGTAATGGCTGGACTTGATGATCTCATGAGTCTTTTCCATCCAGAATGACTCTGTGGATCTGGGAGTGATGGGATCTTGAGGAAAACTGAGGGAACAAGAGTGTAGTGGAATTTGCTGGCTGAAGTCAGGCATGAAGAAGTGTAACCATTCTTCTTTATTTTTTTTACCTTTCTTTGTCACAAATTTTGAAGCATATATGGTGAATGAGGCAGGAAAAACAGTGGGAAAAAAGGAAGGGGTAATGGCATAGTTTGTAAAGTTGGGTGTTATTTTGGAAGATTGTATTCATCTCTACACCTGCTGCTAAATTGGTTTGTGGAGTAAGTCAAGTAACTTTTCACTAATACTCCACTATTGCTTTCTGTGTATCCAGTTTCAGCCCATGAGACCTGGCTTGCAGAAATGTAGGACCCTGCAGCTGCAGCTATGTGAAGAGTTTAATTTTGAATGGACTGAACACCATGTAACAGCTACAGACTTATTTTGATTGTAGTTAAGCAGCAAAAGAGAGGAAGCTGTTGCAGCTTTATCTTGTTGATTACCCTTCATCACTCTATCTTGCAGTGCTGTGAAAAACATTTTCTCCCACTGTTCATGCTGTGTCTCCAACCACATCCCTTCTTTGTATTTTGCAACATAAAAGGATGTGCTGTCTTAATTTCTAGGTTTGAATTATACACATCAGCTTCATGTAATAGGAAGTACTTCGGAAAGGAAACGAACAGATACATACATGAAAGATCAAATGGCTCAGGCAGAGCTACTTTCCGTTTACTCTTTCTTTGACTGAGTTCCTAATAATTCAAACAGACCTAACTGTAGTAAGAACATAAATGTGAAATTAAAAATTATTTCACATGACTGTTGTCATCGTAGTATTTTTGAAAGATTAAGATGCTGTAACAATGAGTATCAGACAAAAGTAATTGACAAAATTTAGTCAAACATTATTTAAAACATAAGCAATCAGCATTTCAAAAATAAGTTTCTCCATACTGTACCTGAACATCAAGGTGAAAACAAACCAGGCACAGAAGCAGTACAATTACACGTGTAATGACTGTTAGCATTATGATCCTGCAAGGCAGATGGATGAAGTTTTCATGGGCAGCCATAGTTTTGGCACTTCTGAGGTTTAAAATGTCTGTATTTGCAAACTAAAGACTCCTTTTGTGTATGTGTGTGTGTGTGTGTGTTCAGATATAGACTACTTTAAAAGCATACAAAGGGAATTTGCACTGATTTCTGTGCTTTTATTGCTAGGCTTGGAAGCCTTAAACCCCTTTTACAGTTTAGCAATTGACCTGATAATCGTGACAACTACATGTAATGTTTCTCTTTTCAACTTGAAGCTTTTCATGTCATCACTTTCAGTGATGAAATATTGTATGCTTAAAAAAAAAATCTGTAAAATCTTAATGCTTAAAAAAATTCTATGGTGGTATTGTAATTAAATATTTTTGCCACCCTGGTTTTGGTGTGATCCGTTTCTGTTTGCCTGTGTTTGTTGAACAGTATAGCAGAAGAAAAAAAAAATTGCCAGGACAGAGACTTTCCAATTAAGTCATACACTTCTTACAAATTATACTCCTTTTACATTAGTCAAATTTGTATTCAGAAATGGTTCTAATTTGTACTCAAATCCTCTAATTTAGAAATCTGCTCTGTGCATTAGGTTTAAGAGCACTAGTATCTAAAACTAATAGATTTCGTATATGGGAGCAAATGGTCAGTAATGCTAATGAGCAGCCTAGTAAATCGAGTTCAACCCCATAATCTCACATCAGGTCCATTCATTGCTGTTCCAGTCCAGTGATCTGGAACTTCATGGTGTGATTAACTTTACTTCTAGGCAACTAAACATGTTGTCTATTCTGCAAACATATGCAGGACTTGGAATTTTTTTTAGTTTGGATCCCCTGAGGCAAGTACTTTCTGTGTCGGGCATAAAGTTTGGAAAGTCACCTGCCTCACAAAGGACATAAAATGTGCACACCATTACTGACATTTTTCTGCTTAAAGCAAAACACCTGCAGTAGAAATTCTATTTCTTTTCTCTTCAGTTGCCATCACTGTGGGCTACTTATTTATAAGTGGCACTGGGCCTGCTGTCAGGAAGAGGATAGTTATGCATTTCTCTTTGTCCCCACTCCTCCCAAAGACCACCGATAATCATTACATCTGTCTTATCAGACTGAGTATTCAGTGATATGTGCTTTACAAATAATGGTTCCACATATGAAAAAGACAATCTGGCAGGTTTTTTGGGTTTCATCTGTTTAACTAATTGCTATGTATATAATAACAGTAAGTGGAAATAGAAATAGACCCTATGAATTTTCATTATCATGAAATACAACCCACTACTCAAACACTGCTTTAATAATCTTTTAAAAAGCAACAAAAAACAAAACTAAAACAAAACCACACAAACCACAAAAAAAAAAAAAAAAATCCCACTTTATCTGCAGATAGACAGTGGTGGTGTGGTATTTGTTCACTGTGCAGATTACATTTTCACTTTATGCCTCCTGGGGCTTTTCAAGGCCAGGTTGGATGAGGCCTTGAGCAGCCACGTCATGTTGAGAGGTGCCCCTGCCCATGGCGAGGAGGTTGGTGTAGATGATCTCTAAAGTCCCTTCCAACCTAAGACATTAAGTATTTCATGTAAGTAATGTAGTGCCATATGACCTTTCAACTTTTCAGTCATTGTTTGCTTGAAAAGTAGTTGTTCTTGACAATCCTAGAATGGTTTGGTTTGGAAGGTCTTATGGTCATCTAGTCCAACCACCCATCCACTGAGCAGGGATATCTGTAACTAGAGCAGGTTGGTTAGAACCCCATTCGAAGTCACATGGAATGATTCCAGGAATGGGGCATCTGCCACCTCTCTGGGCAATGTGGGCCAGGTTCATACCACCTTCAGTGTAAAACATTTCTTCCTTCTCTCTAGTCTGAATATCCTTCTTTTAGTTTGAAATGTCATTCCTGCCCAAAGGTCTGTCCTCCAGCCTTCTTATAGACTCCTTTATGTACTGAAAGGCCACCCAGAAGGTCTCCCTGGAGCTGAACAACTCCAAGTCTCCCATCCTGGCATCACAGCAGAGGGCTTTGAGCCCTGCCATCACTTTTGTGGCCTTCTCCCTGGTCCTGCTCCAGGTCAGGAAGAAAGGCAGAACCCCAGTGATAAATTCAACAAGGCATTATAATATGAAGTGACCAGAACCACAGAATTAACCAGGTCAAAAGAGACCTCTAGGATTATCAAGTCCAGCCTATCACCTAACTCTTCTAATTAACAAAACCGTGGCACTAAGTGCCTCATCCAGCCTCCTTTTAAACACCTTCAGGAATGGTGACTCCACCACCTCCCTCGGCAGCCCATTCCAGTACTGGACACAGTACTCAAGGTGTGGCCTAACCCGTGCTGAGTACAGGGGCAGAAGGACTTCCCTGGTCTTGCTGGCCACACTATTCCTGATAAAGGCCAGGATGCCATTGGCCTTCTTGACCACCTGGACACACAGCTGGCTCGTGTTCAGTTGCTGTCGACCAGCACCCCCAGGTCCCTCTCTGCCTGGCTGCTCTCCAGCCATTCTGTCCCCAGCCTGTAGCACTGCTTGGGGTTGTTGTGGCCAAAGCGCAGAACCTGGCACTTGACCTTGTTACAACTCATGCCTTTCGACTGTGTCCATCTGTCCAGCCAGTCTTGGTCCCTCTGCAGAGTTCTTCTGCCCTCTAACAGTTCGACACTTGCTCCCAACTGGGTGTTATCTGCAAACTTATTGATGGTGGATTCAGTCCCCTCATCCAGATCATCAGTGAAGATGTTAAACAGGACTGGGCCCAGCACTGATCCTTGGGGCACACCACTCGTGACTGGCCACTAGCTGAATGTGGCACCATTCACCACCACTCTCTGGGCCCAGACATCCAGACAGTTCCGAACCCAGCACAGAGTGTCGCTGCCCAAGCCATGGGCTGCCAGCTTGGCCAGGAGTTTGCTGTGGCAGACAGTGTCAAAGGCCTTGCTGAAGTCCAGGCAGACTACATCCAGAGCTTTTCCCCATATCCACCAGGCAGGTCATCTGGTCATACAAAAGAGGTGAGGTTGGTCAAGCAGGACCTGCCCCTCATACACCCATGCTGGTTGGGTCTGATCCCCTGGCCATCCTGTAGGTGCTGTTTGAATGCACTCAGGATGATCTGTTCCATTATATTTCATGGCACTGAGGTCAGGCTGACAGGTCTGTAATTTCCTGGGTCCTCCTTCTGACCCTTCTTGTGGTTGGGCACCACATTGGCCAGCTTTCAGTCTTCAAGGACCTCTCCAGTGAGCCAGGACTGTTGATAAATGATGGAGAGCAGCTTGGCCAGCTCATTTGCCAGTTCTTTCAGCACCCTAGGATGGATCCCATCTGGTCCCATAGACTTGTGAGGATCCAAGTGGCTCAACAAGTCTCTAACTACTTCTTCCTGGATTACGGGGGGCCTATTCTGTTCCCTGACCCCCACCTACCAGCTGAGAAGGTCAGCTGTCCTGAGGACAACCTGCCTTGCTATTGAAAATTGAGGCAAAGAAGGTGTTAAGTACCTCTCCCTTTTCCTCATCTCTACTCACTACATTCTCCTCCTTGTCCAATAAAGAGTGGAGGTTCTCATTGCCCCTCTTTTTGTAATTAATATATTTATAGAAACACTTCTTGTTATCATTCACAACAGTTATCTTTTCTGGCTGTTGCACATTTTTGGGATCAAAACATACACTATTTTATATTGAATGTTTTAAAAATGGTTTGCTTCCTGCTTTTTTTGCTCTCCTTTAGTAAGGAATATTTATTTTATATGCTATGTTTTAAAAAACTGTTTAGGAAATTTCCTCAACTCTTTCCTAAAGATTCTTTTTAATGAAGAAGGGGATGTAAACACACTTGTCATATGTGCGTGTGAATAGTATGTTTAAAAGCATGTCTAAAATCTGTAAAAGTTTTCAAACATAAGGTATTCTCTCCTGAGTCTTTGAGTTCTGTGTTTTGACATTGCTGTGGATAGAACTGACCTTATATATGGACTGTGGTGTGAAATGTAAGAAAGTGCTGACTTTGAGTTACTGTTACTTTCAGCATTTCGGCTCTGTTGTGAAAATTTTAGACGCTGACATTTTAATATGATTGAGTCTTTACATGACTCTGCCTTTATTTTTTCACCTATGGAAAGGATTAAGTATATTTCACTCTTTCTACAATCATGTGCTTTAAGATCACATGGCAGCACGTACAGAAGTTTGTTGGTAATGGTAGTAGTTCTTAGCTCTTTTAAATATTTTTATCTGTTCAGATCTGTTAATCTGTGATTAACATGGAATCATAGAATGGCTTAGGCTGCAAGGGACCATAGAGATCATCTGCTCCGATCTCCCCACCATGGACATGGGCTCCTCTCAACTAGGCTCAGCTGCTCAAGGCCTCATCCAGCCTGTCTTGAACACTTCCAGGGAGGAGGCATTCACAGCCTCCCTGGGCAGCCTATTCCAGAATCTCACCACTCTCGTATAGAAGAACTTCTTCCAAAGATCCAGTCTAAACCTACTCTTCCTCAGCTTCAAACCATTCTCCCTTGTCCTATTGCTAGACACACTTACGAAAAGTGTGGAAAAATTGAATACTATGAGGGCAAAGCTTATTTGTGAAACACTTATTTTAAAGATGCATATTTAATTATTTTATTTTTTTTTTTACTGTAGCACTTAAAAGGAAAAGAAAATAATTTTGAGTTTTAGTTCATATTAGTTCCCAAGTCATAAAAAGGGGAAAGACTGGTGCTTTCAACTTTTACTATAAGGAAGTGACATTTAGATTTTAGAATATTAACAAGTATCTGTGTGCTGCTGTGTCTATTGTCATTATACCTTATATACCTTACACTTGGCATTCACACCTCTTCCAGTGACGCATATTTAGTGTTTATGTAAATTAAACCAGGGGGCAATATCACCGTTTCTGCAAGTTTCATATGGTATATTGCTAAGCAACATGTGTACAGATGACAGTATTTACTTTCATCTTCCCTGTCCCACTCCATGAACCCCATTCCCCCTTCCCCTTCCCTAGAATGTGACACAAGTCTGAAAGGTGAGTATTAGCTTGTCAGGAAAAACAGTATTTTTAGTTCATACCCCATGAAAAATGATAATACAGTAGGTAGTGAGGATTTTGAGTATTCTTCAGTTTCATTACTTAGATATTGATGACGTTCCCAGCAATATATATATTTTTTTTCATTGCCTTTTTTTTCGTTGGTGTTGTTTGTAATCTGGGGACAATGTTTCATTACCCTTGCTTTACACCTCCTGGGCCCTATTCACCTTGGAAAATACTTTTGGAATACTGTCTTTCCCATGTGCACACATGCTATATTGTACCTGTAGCAGGTATGGGTAAATTATAAATCTGGATGTCTTTTCCAGATGGTGTGATGACAGCTCTTCATCAATATCTAGATTCCTGAAGTGTGAAAGTATGGTGATGGAACATAATATGAATGGGTATACATACACAGAGAGACACACAGCACCCCCCCGCCCCAGGCCCCGACCCTGGCCATGCATATATGAGAGAGACAGAGACCTTATTTACTATAATTTGAGTTAATATGATGTTTAACTTTTTATGTTCAAATACAGCAAGCCAAATTCTACTGTAAATTCTGGGGAGAAATGACAGCTGGATCAGGGGCAAAGTTCTTTGGCATCCTGGATTCATAGTCTTTTAATAAATATAAGCAAAGGAATTTCTGTGTCAATTAAAGAACTTGTCTGGTCCACAAGGATCTTCTTTGTTCGATGAAAGTATAGAAATAAGGGGTCTGGTTTTGGGAACTACATTAATGGGCATCAGATCTTGAAGAGGCCCTCAGCAGTCAGCTGTGTTTGTGTGGAAAAACTGAAGTAAACTGTGTATTTTCTTGCCTGAATGACAACTAATGCTAAAACTCAGGAAGGATGTATGCATCTATATTCAAATATATTTTATCAGTTTCAGTTTTATTATCCAGACAATAGGCTTTGTTCTTTTTCTCCAGTTCTATTTGTACAGTGCAAACTTGCCTCTCATTAAAGAATTTACAAAGGTGTTTAAGTGGGTGAGATTTTTTTGATTGTGTGGGGACTTCCCAGATCTTGCTTACATTTTGCTAGGTTTTTACGTGGCTATGTGTTGTAAATATGTTGTCTTGTTTCTTTTGCTTTCCTAAAAAGAATAGCTCGATAAATTCAGAATATTCATTGCTTGTCCTCCTAGATTTGGACTATGAGCAGCTGAGTATACTCTTTACTGATAGATAGATTTTCTTGTAAATGTGTAGCATTCTAAATTTGTTATTCCAAATCTGAAACACTTTCTCAGATTTTAGAATGAAAATTAAAGGCATTTTACGGAAGTCAAATTTTGTACATAATAGCATTTACAAGTAACACATGGCTAATAGTATTCACTAGTACATTTATTTAATTATTTTTAGTTACACTGACAGACTGATGTAGCTTTATGTCTATGTTGCCTTTTTTCCATTTTTGAGGAGAAAAATAATGTGTTTCCTTGAATGTTTGATTATACAAAGGTGAACTCTATTTTTCTCATTTGATATTCATCAATTTGCATATTAATATTTTCAGTGGGAACTAAGTATGCTAATTTCACAGCTTCTTAGAAGATACCTTAATCATGAGGATATTTGTATGTTTAAAAAGAAGTCAGGTAAACTGCAGCATTGGTTCTGAAAATTGTACTGTGGGTCAACCTCAAAATCATCTCTTATCTCCATAGGAAATTTAACTAGCTGCCACTGAAGTTGAAGTTAACCTAAATAAATTAAGAGATTCTTGGTTTGTGTTGGTTGATTCCTCTGCCTTTTACCCTCACAAACAATATTAACAGTGAAGCAAGTCAGACAACAGATCTTTCAATCTTTTTGTATATATTCCTTAAAAATGGATTTGTGTACGTCCTAAATTCAGGTAACCCCTTTGCCTTCAGTTGTGATTAGATGGATAAGGAATCAAAATATATAGGAAAGACTAAAGTGGTGTTCCTAAGTCTTCCAAAACTATGGGTGCTCTTCTGAGGTTAACTGAAGGGTGGACCTTACTGCTGTCTACAGCTACCTGAAAGGAGGTTGTGGCCAGGTGGTGTTTAGTCACTTATCTCAGGCTACTAGTGGTAGAATGAGGGGACCCAGTCTCAAGCTGTGCCAGGGGAGGTTTAGGCTGGATATTAGGAAGAAGTTCTTTTCAGAAAGAGTGATTTGCCATTGGAACGGGCTGCCCAGGGATGTGGTAGACTCACCATCTCTGGAAGTTTTTAAAACTCTGGATGTGACTATTAGTGCTGTGATTTAGTTGATTAGCTAATGTTGGCAATAGGTTGAACTTTATCATCTTGAAGGTCTTTTCCAACCTGATTGATTCTGTGAATTCTTTTATTCTTAGTGCGAAGTGAATTCCTTCCACATCTGCAGAGTTCAGTCAGCCATGTCAAGTTGCAATATGCTAAAATAAATATAAATAGTAGTACAATTGGCAGGTTTTGTCTCAAAGTGGAATAGAAATGTAGTGTCATAAGCATGTCATCTCTGTGGTTGTGGGGATAGATAAAATAATCTAGGTTCTTCTGCATACTACTGGGGGAAGTAGGTTTAAGAGCAAGGCAATTTACAGTACCAAGGTTAGGATTTACCCTAATGGCCTGTGTGACCTCTGAAATTGTCACCTTCCTGAGCTGCTGGTGGAAATCTTTCAAATATATTGATCATTTTTTCAATAGATACTGGAACATAGAACAGTTTAGTTTGTACTGCCAGTAGAATACTATTTACAGTACTTGCTGGATGTCATTTGTGCAATATCATTGTGCTTAAACTTGATTTAATATGTCCTTTTACTTCCTTCACCTACAATGTATGCTACATGCTGAGTAATTGTGCCTGTAAATTCATGTAGTTTAGAGCTTAGTCATTACATTTCATAGTCAAAGGTTACAATTGCCATCCAAATGCATCTCTGGAGGCTGTTCCAGTGAGCAACATTTAACTAAAATGCATGTCATCTTGTCATGATTAACTCTCTGAAGATCTTTCTGTTCAGGTCTATTTCAGTGTATTTCATAGTATTTTCTGTGATGTTGCTTAAAATTAATAAAACATTAAATTACATATATATATATATATTATCCATAAATATCAACTACCTTAAAACAATCTTACCCAATAGTGTGTTGTTATTATTGCAGTAACAACAGTTCATAAAAGTAGTTGAACCTTAACTGTAGGATACTGTCTGGAAATTAATATTTTATTACTCCTTAAGTGGCATTTAATTCAAATGTTGCATAGAGACATTACCAAGACAGATACAGTCTTTTGGAGCTAAATTAATGTATCAAAGTCACATTTCCTAAACAGTTTCTGAGCAGGAGTAATTTAAATTGTCAGTAAGTTAATACTGATGAGGTGAATTTGCTTTTTCAGACCAAATTTCAATTAAGACTAAGTAAAATCAATACTTTAAAAAAGAAAAACATAGTCAGCAGAAAATAAGTACAGTTTTCAAAATGTAGTGCTTCAAGACATTTCTATGAACAGATCCAAGACAGATTTTTATTCTCTAATCATATGTTTAGGGGATTGGCTATTTAGTAGTTTTTAGCTCTCCAGATGCTCACACAATGGTCTTTAAGTACAGTATCCACAGATTATCCCCAGAATGCTGTAGATTAGCTATTTTAAGATTTGTGAATAAAAGCTGGAGGAAAAGCAACAGCAGTTGCAAATGTGTTGCCTCAATTAGCTCATTTTAAATGTATTTACCAGTGAAAGAGACAAAGCAGGCAGTGTCTGCATGTAACTCTGTTACTTCATTAATATTTTATATACATATGCTTGTGTCTATAAATAAAAGCTTTATGTGAATTCTGTCAACAAGAGAAGAGTGTCTAAATCAGGGGCCTTTTTTGTTTGTTTATTTCACTTGGAGGGCATTACAAGTTATTATCACCAAGGACTGATTAGCAAATTTTGGACAATAATGAACATAGTTAAATTGTAAGTAGAACTTCTCTCTGTTTGTTTAGAAACTCAACATTTTACAGTTTTGGCAGATAGGTTGCTTCACTGCCAGTTGGAACAGTATTTTTAATTTGCTTTAATTGAGTAATTGCAACTCTTACAAAAATATATTTTTATTGAGTAACTTGTAACGTATAATTTTTAATCTTTAAGGATAAAATACGCATATTTGAATTTTAAATAATTGCCTTAAAATGTTTTTCTTATTAACAAACAGTACTCATTGGATCTATGTCTTGCTGTGTTACCTGATGAACACCAAGTCTGAAGCTGTGTGCTTATCTTTAAATACATAGGTTGAAGAACAGCTGAAGTTTCTTAAATGACTTTTTGGTCCAGTAGCAATTTATACTTCTGTAGGGACAAAGCAAACATGAAAAATTCCTTTCTTTGTTCAGATGATTTAACTGATGCAATTTGAAAACAACTACTGGTTGGTTGTTAGCAGTGCTGGCAGTATTCTCTGTATGTTCTTCTCTTTTTCTGATGGTCACATTTCTATGTCATAGAATCATAGAAGAGTCCAGGTTGCAAGGAACCTCAGAAGGTTGTCTAGTTCAAACTGCTGTGGAAAAGGAAACCTAGATGAGGTTTCCTAGCAGCCTGTCCAATCACATCTTGAAAACCTCCAGTGATGGGGACTCTAGCACAACCCTTGGGAGGTTATTGCAGTGATTTCTGTCACTGCAGACAGCACTTATGTTAAGGTTGAACATCTTCTGGTGCAACTTGTTCCTGTAGCCCTATGTCTTCTTCATGTGACTTCTTGTAGAGAGGGAGCCTCTGTCCCTTTTGTAGACGCTCATTAAGTACTGGAGCACCCTTGAAGTACTGTGAAATACTTATATGTGAGTGTTAAATTATTGGTACTGTTAACATTTTTGCTAGTACTGGTTTGGAGAATTTTCATCGAATGACTGGATGACTGCAAAATACATGAAAAAAATGAACATCTCCAGACAAACAAGCAAAAGAAGACTAAGACACTTTTCATGGGGTTTCCAATTTATGATTATGTGATCATCATAGAATAAAATAATAGATTGGAAGGGACCTCAGATACATAGTTCCAACCCTACCATGAGCACAGACACTGCCTTCTAGACTGTGTTGCAGAGGGCCCCATCCATCCTGACTTGGAACACTTCCAAGGTAGGAGCCTACACAGCTTCTCTGGGCTCATGATGAAGAATTTCTTCCTCGTGTCTAATCTAAATCTTACTTCCAGTCTTAAGCCATTATACCACTTATATAAGTGTCTTATTGCTATATACCTTTATAAAGAATCCCTCTTCAGCTATCTTAGAATCATAGAATCATAGAATGGTTTAGGTAGGAAGGGACCTCAGATAACATCCAGTTCCAACCCCCTGCCATAGGCAGGGACACCTCTCACTAGAACAGGTTGCTCAGGGCCTCATGCAACCTGGCCTTGAATACCTCCAGAGAGGGAGCAGACACAGCTTCCCTGGACAACTTGTTCCAGTGTCTCAGCACCCTCACTGTAAAGAACTTCCTCCTAACATCCAATTTAAGTCTCCCCTCTTCCAGTTTAAACTCATTACCCCTTGTGCTATCATTACAAGACCTTGTAAAAAGTCCCTCTCCAGCCTTCCTGTAGGCCCCCGTTCAGATACTGGTAGGCTACTATAAGGTCTCCTAGAAGCCTTCTCTTCTCCAGCCTGAAAAGCCCCAACTCTCTTAGGCTGTCCTCGTAGCAGAGGTGCTTCAGCTTTCTGATCATCTTCGTGGCCCTCCTCTCGACTTGCTCCAACAGTTCCATGTCCTTTTTGTGTTGGGGACTGCAGAATTGCACACAGTACTCCAGGTGGGGTCTGATGAGAGCAGAGTAAAGGGGGAGAATCCCCTCCCTTGCCCTGCTGGTAATGCCTCTCTTAATGCAGCCCAGGACACGGTTGGCTGTCTGAGCCGCGTGTGCACACTGTTGGCTCATGTTGAGCTTCTCATCCACCCAGACCCCCAGGTCCTTTTCCTCAGAGCTGCTCTCCAGCCACTCACCACCCAGCCTGGAGTTGTGCTTGGGATTGCAGTGACCCAGGTGCAGGACCTTACACTTGGCCTTGTTAAATTTCATGAGGTTAGCCTGGGCCCACCTCTCCAGCCTGTCCAGTTCCCTCTGGATGGCATCCCTGCCCTCCAGCAAGTCAACTGTGCCACACAGCTTGGTGTCATCTTGTAGGCTCCTTTCAGTTATTGGAAGACTGGTGAAGATCTTTGTGGAGCCCTTCCTTCTCCAGACTGAACAACCCCAGTTTTTGGCTGAAGATTTTCTTCCCCTTCTTTGAGAGTTAGACCACATCTGCTCCCAGGAGGTCACATTTCTTAAACTGGTTCCTGTCCTCTAAGTAGCCAAAGACCTCACTGTGTCACCACTATTGTAACCATAATAGCAACATCATCCTGAAAACTAAACTTCACAGTTCATTGAGCAATTCAGCCTTTCCATGGCTGTAGTTATTTGAACTGATGATCCAGATATATCAGATTTGTATTGGTAAACTGTGAATCAAGTGTCTTAAGAACCTGTAGTAGTTACAGGCTTCTAATGGCTGAAACTTGACATCCAGCAGAAACCATGAGTTCAACACCCAGAGGAATTGAAAGCAATGAAGTGTCATTAAACCACTGACAATCCACCCAAACAATACCTGAAGGCAAAAAAAGAACCGATTGTGTTATTTTTCCCATACCCCACACTTCACAGAATTACAGAACATTAAGGGTTGGAAGTGACCTCAAAAGATCATCTAGTCCAACCCTCCTGCAGGAGCAGGACCACCTAGAGTAGGTCACATTGGAATGCATTCAGGTAAGTTTTGAATGTCTCCATAGAGGGAGACTCCACCACCTCTCTGGTCAGTTTAGGTGCAAGGATGCTGTGGGAGACAGTGTCTATCAAATGTTTTTGCTGAAATCAAGAAAAGTAACATCTTCTGCTCTACCATTGTCTGTCCACCTGGTTATGTCCTCATTAAAGGCTAGCAGGTTGGTGAAACATGACTTCCCCCTGGTATATGAAAACATTTTTTTTTCTCTGTTGTTTGCTTAGAGTAACACTGAGCCACTGCTGGGAATACACCACCATTTTTGTGGAGAAGTCACTTAAAATGCACATGGATTGATTAAACTGCTGAAGTGCCTGGAGGGCTGGCTTCCAACTGTGCCTGTTCTGATTGCTGTGTGCAGTGTACGCTGTGAAGTTCACTCAGGGGGAGCAGGCAGACAGTTGGTATTACGCCATTCAATACTAATTGTGTAACAGGAATGGGAATGGAGAGAAATGGGCAGAACGGGCTTTGAAGGAAAAGCAAAATCCTGGCAATACTATGTACTTAATAGTGCAGCTGTTCAATTTTCATATATTTTCTGTGTTAACACCAGCTATATAACTAATAACAGAAACTTGACAGTTTACTGAATTCTGATGTCACACCTTTGCCTATTGAGGGTAATTTTCTGTAAGACATTTGTACCTTTTCCTTTTTTCTGGGAATGATCTTATTTGCACTCTTAGTTATTTACTGAAGGATTATAAGCAGAGAGGTTGGAAAAGACCTTTAAGGTCATTAAGTCCAACTGTTATCTAACTCTGCCGAGCGTGGTGCTAAACCATGTCCCTCAGCACCACAATCAGAGAATCAAAGAATCATAGAATGGCTTAGGTTGGAAGGAAGCTCAGAGATCATCTACTCCAACCTCCCCATCATGGGCAGGGACACCTCTCAGCTAGACACAGCTGCTCAAGGCCTCATCCAGCCTGGCCTTGAACATTTTGAGAGAGAAAGCATACACAATCACCCTGAGCACCCAGAGTCTTCTCTAGACAGAATAACCCAAGCTTCTGCAGGCTGTCCTCATAGCAAAGGTGTTCCAGACCCTGGATCATCTTCGTGGCCCTCCTCTGGGCTTGCTCCAACAGCTCAAATCCAGTTTCTGTGTTCAGCCACCTCCCTGGGCAACCTGTTGCAGTGTTTGACAACCCTTTTAGTGAAGAAATAAAGGAACAGCACAGTCATCTCCACACAACATGTGAGCAGTTAAATAAAGCACAGAACTATGTGCATATCTGACAGCAGTCATGATCCATCTAACTGAACCCTGCCACAGGGTGAAGCTCTTATTCTCACAGCCTAACATTAAAGACCAACTGTGAAGTGTGTATCTGAGAAAGTGTACCAGTATAGGCTGGTGACTGACCTGTTGAAGAGCAGTGCGGAAGAGAGGGACATGGGTATCCTGGTGGATAGGATGATCGTGAGTCAGCAATGTGCCCTTGTGGCCAAGAATGCCAATGGCATCCTGGGGTGTATTAGAAGGCCTGTGGTCAGTGGGTTGAGAGAGGCTCTTCTCCCCTTCTGCTCTGCCCTGATAAGCCTGAATCTGGAATAGTGTGTCCGGTTCTGGATCCCTCAGTTCAAGAAGAACCTCAGGGAACTGCCTCAAATAGTCTAGTGCAGAGCCACAAATATGCTTCTGAGGAAAGGCTGAGGGAGCTGGGGCTCTTTAGCTTGGAGCAGAGTAGAATGAGGGGTGATGTCGCTCAAGTTGTGCCAGAGCAGGTATAAGATGGATGTTAGGAGGAAGTTCTTCACAGAGAGAGTGATTTGCCATTGGAATGGGCTGCCCAGGGAGGTGGTGGGAGTTGCCATCCCTGGAGATGTTCAAGAAAAAACTGGATGGGGCACTTAGTGCCATGGTCTAGTTGTTTGCATGGGGCTGGGTGGTAGGTTGGACTGGATGATCTTGGAGATGTCTTTCAACCTGGTTGATTCTGTGAGTCTATGTTTATAAATATACAAAGGATGAGTGTTGGGAGGACAGAGCCAGGCTCTTCTCAGTGATGTCCAATGATAGGACAAGAGGCAACGGGTGCAAGCCAGAGCAGAGCACCAGAGCAGGCTGCCCAGAGAAGTTGTGGTCTCTTTCTCTGGAGACATTCAAAGCCTGCCTGGATGTGTTCCTGTGTGACCTACTGTAGGTGATCCTGCTGTGGCAGGGAACTTAGACTAGATGATCTTTTGAGGTCCCTTCCAACCCTCTAATGTTCAGTGATTCTGAGTAATGGTGAAGAAGACAAAGCAGCAGAATGTAAAAAGAAGATCCTCACACATCCACAGCACAGACATGGCAATAACATGACAACAGTTACTAAAGATGAAGCATTAGTTAATTTAGAAAGAAATTATTGCAATGAAATGAGGAATTGCAGAAGGAATCCTGTTATGGATTATCACAGTTTCCTAGTAAGGTGCAAATCGCGTTTTAAGTTGAATGGATGACTGTCAAAAAATGATATCGTAGCACATTCTTAAACTTACTGGAGCGAAAAGACAGTGTTAATAAAGCCACTGTGTTAGTCGTTGAAGTTACTAAATTTGATCTGCTGCTGACTGAGCTCTTCATCTTGAGTGTAATGAATACTTTGTGTTAAATGACTGCATTACTTATTCAAATCTTTCATCCAGAAAACTGGATCACTTTCTGTGCTAATGGGAAAAAAGTGACCGTGAGGATGATTGGTGAGCTAGAGGCTGGTAGATTTAGAGTCAAGGAATTATCAGTCCTTAAGTATACAAAAAAATTGGATTCACTCTGCTGCTCGTTAGCATTGGTTCACAGTTACTGATTACAAGTAGGGGAATTCTGTGTAAACATGGATTATGGTGTGAGTCGTGAATGTGGAAAACTAGGAGTAGTTCTTTATGGTGTGTTTCTTTATAGGTGTGGATTGCTTCCAGCTGAGAAATGTTGAACATTTCTTTTGTGTCTGTGGTTCTTTTGTTTGTTAGGGGTTTTTTTTTGGTTTTGTTTTTTTTTTTTTTTTTTTTTTCC
>VWZI01016415.1:308617-333442 GCA_013396835.1 Psilopogon haemacephalus
GGTTGTTTGGTTTTGGTTTTTTTTTTTTTTTTTTTTTTTTTTTTTTTGTGGTGGTTTTTATTTTGTGTTTTTTTGGGGTTTTGTTTTGTTGGGTTTTCTGTTTCATTTGGTTTTTATATAGTATGCACTTATTTTCAGATTTTACCCAGAAAAGAGAGAAATTCCATGCAAATAGAATGGATGTTTTTCTTTAAGAGAATCCATCTATGGGACAGAGTCACCATTTTGAAATGTAAAAGATTTCTTACCAAAATTGAGTTTGATTTTTCATTTTAATAGCTCCTCAACACTATTACTGAAGAAGTGGTAAATTTACAGTCTAAAATTTGGTAGCTATTCTGTGACTATTTTTGCCCACTCATGTATTTAACATGAAGTTAACATAATCAAAATGAGTGTCATGTGCCATTCAAGAACCATTTTGCCAAATCTCTTGCCAGCAAATGGCTGACAGTACAGTTCATCTTTCTTCATTAGCTCTTGAGGAAGTCAGATTGCAAAGGAAGTTACTGACAAGAACAAACCCTCAGACTTCTCCTATCCTGTTCACAATGGCATGAAATTCTCCTACTTAAAAGTGAATTTGAAACTAGCAGGGTTTCATTAAAATAACGAAGTTAATCAGTTTCCTGATTAGTAGCTGAACTTACTGGAGAAGATCAGCATTTACTACTGTCTCCAGCAGGCCTAAACTGCAGAATGGGAGATGGCTCCAATTTCACTAAAGCTTCCCTGTCATACCTTTCAACTTTGGAGCCTGCCAGAGTGTGTGATAGAAGCCATCAAAATGTGTGAAAAATGACCCAAAAGCAGAACTGTTATTTGCAGTTATCAATACAAACTGTTATTGTGCCATAATTGACAGATGGTTTTTCACTCTAATATCTGTTTTTAGGGATATTTTTACACTGATTTAGATGGAGTTGTGTTGTGGGATTTGTTGTTTGGGGTTGGTGGCTTTTTTTTTTTTTTTTTTTTTTTTAGGAAAAAGCGAAAACAGAAAGCCAGGAAATAACTGTGCTCAAAATGGAATTGCACTGTAGAAAAACTGTGGGAATGTGGTATCAAAATGAAATTGTTAGGTGAGTTAGAGAGCACCAGGGCCAAAGCACAGGGTTTCAGACCCCCTGAAAGTGCTGGTGAGTTGGCTGTTTTCATGCAAAATGTAATTTTCTTTCTCTAAAACTCTGTAAGATCTGCTGCATATAATATTTGAGAATTCATGAAGCTGCATGAAGTGAATACTGTTTTCTTTCTAATTTCATCAGAACACACATTAGGCTTAAGCAGTATCAGAGTGCTGTAAAAGTGGTTTATCCCAGTTCTTCTCTTCTGTCCAGTCACTCTCTTTTAGTGAATTAATGTTGATGGTAACTGTAGCTCTGCCTGAAAACTGGCATTAAAGTTAATGTGTTCTTAGAAAGTTCTTGTTTTCATACAAGTCACATCTAGTTTTCCTTAGGTGTACAATTTCAAGACTAATGTCTGGACCAAACATTAATAGATGATTGCCCTCATGACTCATGCCTTAACTGTGGCTGGGTAAGGGAATAACTTAAGCTGTAGAACAGTGTTTTTTCTTCAATAACAGTGTTTCCATAGATGCTTTCCACAGATGCTTTTCTTATGCAATTACAGCTGAATTATCCTGTGAGAAGAATTTGAGTGATTGGCTGGAGTATTGTGTTCAGTTTTGGGCTGCTCCATTCAGAAGGGACAAGAATCTACTTGAAAGAGTCCATTGGAGGGCTATGAAGGTGATGAAGGGACTGGAGCACTGCCCTGTAAGGAGAGGCTCACAGACCTGGGGCTTTTTGGTCTGGCAGAGAGACTTGGAGGGGATCTGATCCCAGTCCCTGGATGAAGGAGAGGAAGCCTGAAGGAGGGAATGCTTCCCACTGATCAGTGCAGAGTGGGTTAGGGATCAGTTACCCAAATTGAACATTCACAAGTCCATGAGCCTTGATGAGATGCACCCAAGGGTACTGAGAGAACCGCTTGATGTTACCACTCTGCCGCTCTCCATCGTTTTTGCCAAATCGTGGCAGACAGGAGAGGTGCCTGAAGACTGGAGGAGAGTCAATGTCACTCCAGTCTTCAAAAAGAGCAAGAAAGAGGTTCCAGGGAACTATCAACCAGTCAGCCTCACCTCCATCCCTGGAAAAATGTAGCGGCTCCTTCTGGAGGGCATTTCAAGGCACTTGGAAGAGAAGAAGACTGTCAGGAGTAGTCATCATAGATTTACTGAGGGGAAATCATGCTTGACTAACCTGATAGCATTCTATGGGGACATAACTGAATGAGTGGATTCAGGGAGAGCAGTGGATGTAGTCTACCTTGACCTTAGCAAGGCCTTTGGCATTGTCTCCCATGAGATTCTGGTGAGCAAGCTCAGGAAGTGTGGGATGGAAAAGCAGACAGTGACATGGATTAGGAACTGGTTACAAGACAGAGTGGTGATAATGGTGCCAGGTCCAGCTGGAGAGCTGTAACTAGTGGAGTCCCTCAGGGATCAGTGCTATGTCTGGTCCTGTTCATCGTCATCAGTGACACTGATGAGGGGACAGACAGAGTCTGCTCAGCAAGTTTGCTGATGACACCAAACTGGGAGGCTTGGCTGATACAGCTGAAGGCTGTGCAGCCATCCAGCGAGACTTGGACAGACTGGAGAGCTGGGCACAGAGAAACTAAATGAGGTTCAGCAAGGATAAGTGCAGAGTCCTCAACCTGGAGAGGAATTACGAACAGCACCAGTACAGGCTGGGAGGTAATCTGCTGGAGAGCAGTCCTGTGGGCCTGGGAGTGCTGGTTGTCTAAGTCACATTGGGACAGCAATGTGCCCTCGTGGCCAAGAAGGCCAATGGGATGATGGGGTGTTTTAAGAAGAGTGTATCCAGCAGTTCTCTTCCCCCTCTACTGTGCCCTGGTGAGACCTCATCTTGAGTACTGTGTTCAGTTTTGGGCTCCCCAGTTTAAGAGGGTCAAAGATCTGCTGGAAAGGGTCCATCGGAGGGCTACAAGGATGATTAGAGGACTACAGCACTGCCTGATGAGGAGAGGGTGAAGGACTTGGGGCTTTTTAGTTTGGAGAAGAGAAGACTGAGAGGAGATTTAATAAATGTTGATAAATATCAGAGGGCTGGGGGTCAGGTCGGGGAGGACAGGCTCTTCTCACTTACTCTCTGGGATAGGACAAGGAGCAGTGGGTGTAAGTTGAAGCGTAAGAGGTTCCACCTCAACACAAGAAGGAACTTCTCTACCGTGAGGTTCACAGAACACTGGAACAGGGTCCCCAGGGAGGCTGTGGAGTCTTCTCTGGAGACTTTCAAGGCTTGTCTGGATGTGTTTCTCTGTGATCTGAGCTAGATTGTATGGTCCTACTCTTTCAGGGGGGTTGGACTTGATGATCTCTTTGAGTCCCTTCCAATCCCTGACATCCTGTGGTCCTGTAATCAATGTTTATAAATATCCAGGGGCTGGGGGTCCAGAGAGAGAACACAAACTCTTCTCAGTTGCACTCTGTGATAGAACAAGGGGCAATGGATGTAAACTACAGCACAGGAAATTGCACCTCAACATGAGGAAGAACTTCTTTACTGAAAGGGTCATGGAGCACTGGAAAAAGCTGCCCAGAGAGGTTGTGGAGTCCTTCTCTGGGGACTTTCAAGCCCTGGCTGAATGCATGCCTGTGTGACTTGCACTAGATTATGGTCCTGCCCTGGCAGTGCAGTCGGACTCAATCTCTGGAGGTCAGTTCCAACCCCTAATGTCCTGTGATCCTGTGACTAGAAACACCTTCAATGTCACTATCAGCAAGGTTTTCTTCTAATGATCAGTTCTACAGAATGGAAATGCAAGAAGCTGTGCTGGCTGTGGCAGCTGTGGTGGTGGTTCATCTCTGTGCTGAAAAGGTGATAGGATTAAAAGTCTAGTGAAGTATGAGGACCTACCTGCATCTAGAGCTTGGCAGTTCCATCTGCCGTAGTCTTTTCCTGGATAAGAGAAGAAAACTGATCTGGAGAGATGCTAAGTGAGGTAAAATGATAGGAACCAGATCAGGAAGGGCAACTGTTTGAAAGAAATCTGAGAAGTAGAAGCAGAAAGGAAGAGAGCTGTGTAAGACGAGAATAAGATGGTAAGAGGTGTTAAGCCTGTGTACAGATATGTGAAGTGCATGTAAATGAAGAATTTAGAAAATAAACAGGGAGTTTGTGTGTGTTTGTTTTGATTTGCCTTGTTTGGGAAACAAAGTTTATTAAAGTGTTGGTGTGAAAAAAAACCCAAACAGCATAATCCCCAACCCCTAGAAGTAGAGGAGGATAAGAGGCACGACGACAAATTGTTTTGGAATGCCGCCCTTGTCTTCTTTCCCTTCAGTCTTTTCCACAAGCTCACAATTCTAGTTTTATCTAATGTGGCCCTCTTGGATAATTGTAGGCCCAGATTTTTTTATATGCTGAGCTGTCCTCAGGCATTGCTTTGTGTCAGTACAACAGTTTCTGGAAAGTGTAGGAAAGTAATTTCTGAATAGTCATCCATCTGTGTTCTAATTCTGCACATTTGCTTATTCCCAGTGGGTTTCAGGGGATTTCCTTGGCATTTGCTGAAGGTAAATGTTAGCATGTGTTGGTGATAACTGTATGAAACATGTTCTTAGCACTCACCTTTAAGCACCAATTTGAAGTTGTTACATACAGCATTGCCTGAAATTAAGTTGAAAACTGTCACCCAAGATGTTTAGTATTCTTACACGCACACATATACTTCTTTGCATTTTTATTGCTTTTAACCCATTGAAGAGTTATTTCTTGGAGCTGACATGGGGGGTGTGTGTGTGTGTGATTGTTTTCCTGTCTGTCTATAAATATTTCTGTCATAATCCTAACACCAGTCTGAAATGATACAAAATTTGCCAGTCTGCAAGAGTACTTACAGAACTTTAGCTAATAGCTAACAAATTTTGTATTAAAGGAATGAAGAATGAGCCCCAAAATAGGTTGTTTATGACCTTAGGACCACTTCCTGCCCTTACACACATAGATTTTTTTTTTAATAGTGTGAGTTTTAAATTTTTTTTCTTCTATATATCTGGTGGGGAACCTTCTTACGGGGATTAAAAGTAGTAAGAAAAGCAAAAGTCAGATATGTGTACTGTGTTCATCTCTGCAGCCCTTTATACAAGAAGGACATGGACATGATGTAGTGGGTCCAGAGGAGAATCACCAAAACGATCAGGGGGCAGGAGCACCTCTGCTATGAGGACAGGCTGAGGGAGATGAAGTTGTTCATCTTGGAGAGAAGAGGGCTTTAATAGTGGTCGTCCAGTACCTGAAGGGGACCTACAAGAAGTCTGGAGAGGGTTGTGTAGTGAAGGCTTTACAGAGTTATATAGTGATAGGACAAGGGGCAATGGTTTTAAATCAGGGAAGAGCAGATTTAGATTGAAGTTAGGAACAAGTTTCTTACCATGAGGGTGGTGGAAGACTGGAGCAGGTTGCCCAGGGATTGAAGACCCATCTCTGGAGATATTCAAGGTGAGGCTTGACAAGGCTCTGAGCAGCCTGGTCTAGTGAAGGATCCCCTTGCTGATTGCACGGGTTTTACACTAGATGACCTCAACCACTTCTTACAAGGTCCCTTCCAATCCAACCCGTTCTGTGCTTCTATGTTGCTTCTTTTATGTAACCCAGGGTTTTAATATGGTGGCAGGACTGGCTTTGAAAGCATAAATGCTCAGCTGCTAAGAGCTTCAGTATCGAGCACTGGGTATCAAGCATTTGTATCTACTCCCCTTTCCTGTAGTGAATCCATGTAACTTATTTACTTTATTAGAGACACCAGCTCTAATCTGACAGCATTTGCAATCTGCCGAAGTGTAAAGCTGTCGCAGGATGCGTTTGCATTTATAGCAGAATCCCCATAGCTGTACAGGAGGTGAAAATAAGTTGATGCAAACCTATGCCAGCGAAGATAGGATTTTGTGTATGAAAACTGGCTAAACAGTTTAGCAAATATTGGGCTGTCTTTGGTGCCAGATTAGAAATGGAAAGGTTTTTTGAGAAAATAAATGACAAAATTTTGAGTTGGCTTACAGGACAAAGTACAGACAGTAACCCAGCCAGTCATGCACTGAAAGCTTGCAGTAAATTGATATTAATCACTGCCTACAACATGTTTCTTGATTGTTATTCTCTTTCAAAGGCTTGCTATTATTCTTGGTGACCACCCTTTTTTTCAAAGCTTTGTATTTCCAAGCTTTGCTGTCTTGATGTAGTTGGTGAAACACTTGAAGTTATAAATGAAGCAAGTGAAATATGAAGAACAGGTTGATGGTGTGAGGTTTATTTTTATCTATATTTCTTTTGAATGTGTTCAGTTTCGTCTCTTTTTGTTTCTGACATGTTCACGGAAGATAAGACTTGGATTTTAGTTGCACACACTAACAAATGAGTAATAAAGAATTTGTAATACACGTCATTCAAAATAAAGTTCAGTATGATAAGCTCTTTGTACTTGATTATTTTGTAAAATAATGTCTTGGGACAAAAAAGTTGAAAGCAGATGCAGTGCTTTGCCCTTTTTTTTTGCAACGTAGCTGTTACAGTAGGAGCAATTTCCAAGACATGCCAAGTCATAGACAGTTTATTATATTTCCAGCCATTTGTTATGTGTCCCTTGTTGGTCAGCAAAGATGGAAGAGCCCTGCTCTGTTTTTTCTGCTTCTTTATGCATGTATTTAGAATATAAACTATATAAATGTAATAAATACAAATAAATAAACTAATACTAGTAGTTTATATTTTTTATCCTCCTGAAATATTCCAGTAGTACTCATAATGTGAGATGATATTGTGAAGATAGCTGAAATTTAACTGCCTGGAAACTGAAAAATAAAACATGATGGTTTATGTTACATGGATATATATGGTATCTTTTGAAAATAGTGTGGAAAGTGCTTGGTTGAACAATTGGTTGTTTCAGGCATGTGATAGAAGCAGCCCTGTGGGGGGTTCCCAGCAGGGAGGAAAATGCAGGCATGACTCAATGGATGTTAGAAGCTATGGAGATGAGTGCTGCTCTGATAAACTCTATTATAGTGCAACATATGATGCTAAATCCCTGCAGCTCTGCCTAATTGTTAATGAATTGGCAATGAACTAGTAAGAAGGAAAGTAAAAGTAGCGGTTTTATATTTCAGGCTGGAAAATGGAAGATGAGACACAAACTTCTTCTCACCTATGTAAAACTCTTCTTCACTTAATACAATAAAATGCATCAGATATTGGAATACAGGACATGTGGATCCTCCTATCTGCTAACATTAGCAACTATAAGCTGAATGTTTGCCATAAATCCAAATCCACTGTGGGGGAGCATGTGGGAATTGCTTAGCAGCCTGGCGGCTTTTTAAGTGCAAACTTGTGAAAATTGCAACAAATTAAAACATCAGTAGTTGCTAAAATGAGGGTTTCTGTTAGAAGATGTTGAATTCACTGGGAGTTTTCTGTCAATTTATAGCAAGTTCTGCAGGATAGACCTGTGAGGCTTTGCAGACAGTACAGAAAATGGCAACTTTGGAAAATGAGATGAAGATTTAACCACCTGTGGTAGGGTTAAAATTTACCTCCCTCAAAATAAGATCACCAGTCTAGCTCAGAAGCTTTGGAAGTAAGGTAAAGCTATATATTTACAGCAAGCTAAAATCTGAAAGCATGTAATACAACGCACATGTACAAAAATACACTTGTATATATTTACAATTTAGAAGTAACAGAGAGATCTGCCCTGGAGAAACTCAGAAGGGACTAAGAGCCACCTTCTTCTCCCCCACAGAGGAAAAAACAGGCCCCAACTATTATCTACTCAGCCAAGGTTAGTGTAGCCATGCATGATCAGCCAGCATGGGGACAAGAAGAGGAGGAGGACGCAGGAAGCAGCAAAGAGATAATGGTTTGTGGAACAGATTATATACTAGTCCAGCAAATGAATGAAATTATACAGACTTATATATCATTTTTCTTTTATAACCAATCCTCTATTCTATTTCCTTTCTATTTAAAAATGTCCAGAAAGTTCTTACTTCTTGTTTATAATTTAGGATTTGGCTAGAGTGTTAGCTCTAAACTACCATACCACCATGCTCACATAGGATGGTCAAACCCTTCACTTACCCACAGTTAGTTTTCCTTAGAAAGTTGAAATAAATGTGCTTTATATTGTAATGAGAGTTTATGTAAATTTGTTCCAGACTCGCTAATTAAGTACCACTTGAAATTAATGATTGGTTTACGCTGAAAGCATATTTATGGTTGTTGGGTTTTTTATTGTTTTTTTGATTCTTTCTGTTGTGGCAGGGGATAGTCCAACATGAATATTTATTAAAACTTTTCAAATTACTCAACATTTTACATAATGCTTCTTTATTACTGTCTCTGTTTTTCTCTTAACCAGTTTTAGAGCAGGAATGCAAGAGAAGATTTTCATTATGATTATAAAATTGTTTGAGCAAAAACATTAAACCATGGGTCCCTGAAAAAACAGCATGTTGTGTTTTTTTTTAATCACAGAACTTTGGAGTTTGGAAGGGGCCTCCAGAGATCATCGAGTCCAACCCCTCTGCCAAGGCAGGATCCCCTAGGGTAGCACAGGAACACATCCAAGTGGGTTTGGAAAATCACTAGAGAAGGAGACTACGAGTTTTCTGGGCAGCCTGTTCCAGTACTCTGTCATCCTCATTGTAAAGAAGTTTCTCCTCATGTTGAGGTGAAATCTTCTATGTTCTAATTTGTACTTGTTGCTCCTTTTCTTATTGCTGCTGACCACCAAGAAGAGAATGGCCCGAGACAGTTGACACTCACCCCTCAGATATTTATAGACATTGATCAGATCTCCTGTCAGTCTTCTCAAGGACTATCCCAGGTTTCTCAGCCTCTCTTTGTAGAGGAGATACTTAAGTCCCTCAGTTGTCCTTGTGGCTCTCCTCTGGACTCTTTCCAATAGGTCCCTGTCTCTCTTGAACTGCAGAACTGAAAACTGGACACAGTATTCCATGTGTGGTGTCACTAGGGCAGAGCAGACGTGAAGAAGAACCTCCCTAAATCTGCTAGTCTCTTTTCCTTATGCACTGCATGATGCCATTGACTGTCTCGGACACAAGGGCACATTGTTGTCCCAGCAATTTCAGTTTATTTTAAGATTTATAGATTACATATGTAATCTTTTGAAGTTGATTTTTGACTGAGTGTTGACATTTTTGTCTGTTACGTTTTGTCTTGATTTTGTAGTTGTTTTGGTTTGGTTTATTTTTTTTTTCAGAAGCCTCTGATGTTATACAATAAGGATTGAAGACATCAATTAGATCATAGAATCATTAATGTTGGAAAATACCTTTAAGATCATTGAGTCCAACCATAACCCAACTAACCATGGCCAATAAACTATCCTGAAGTGTCACACTTACACCCTTCTCAATCTCCTCCATATGTCTTTTATTCACACTTTTGACTTAGTATTTAAACTCTGAATTTGCAATCCTTTTCATTACAAGAAATATTTAATCATGTCTGTGTTGCTCCTGATGATTATGAGTATCTGTTCATCAGATGTACTCTGCCTTTGCTTGAAAATGCTTAGAAATTGCTTCAGTTGTCTAAGGAGTGGTATGACTGATGCTACAGCATTTGTGTTCAGTGTATGGCCTTAAATTCAATAAATCTGAGCACTTAGGCAAATTCTAGATTTGGAGGTGTAGCATACATAGCAAAATACTGTAGGTTTTTTTAAAGACTGCTATAGAGAAAAGATATATTTTAATATATAGGGTCACAGGATCAAAGGATGTTAGGGGTTGGAACTGACCTCCAGAGATCACTGAGTCCAACCCCACTACCAGAGCAGGACTATAAAATCTAGCTCAGCTCACACAGAAATGCATATGTATGCATGTCTTTAAAGACATGTGTGCAGGTCTTTAAAGTCTCCAGAGAAGGAGACACCACAACCTCTCTGGGCAGCCTGTTCAAGTGAGCTGTGTAAGAACCTTACAGTAAAGTTCTTTGTCATGTTGAGTGCAACTTCCTGTGCTGTAGTTTATACTCATTACCCCTTGTTCTATCACAGGGTGCAACTGAGAAGAGTTTTTCCCCTTCATCTTGACTCCCAATCCTCAGATATTTGTAAACATCGATTAGATCATAGAATCATAGAATAGTTTAGGTTGGAAGGGACCTCAAAGATCATCCAGTTCCAACCCTGTGCCATAGGCAGGGACACATCCCATTAGAACAGGTCACTCAAGGCCTTATCCAACCTGGTCTTGTACACCTCCAGGGAGGGAGCAGCCACAACCTCCCTGGACAGCCCATTCCAGTGTCTCACCACCCTCACTGTAAAGAGCTTCCTCCTAACATCCTGTTTAAGTCTCTTCTCTGCCAGTTTAAATCCATTATGCCTCATCCTGTCATTACAAGACCTTGTGAATAATCCCTCCCCAGCCTTCCTGTAGGCCGCTTTCAGATACTGGAAGGCTACTATATAGATCCCCTCTAAGTCTTCACCAGACAAAAAGCCCCAGGTCCCTCAGCCTTTCCTCATAGGGATGGTGCTCCAGACCCAAATCACCTCAGTAGCCCTCCACTGCACTATATTTTAATCTTGGTCCATCAATTTGGAATTTTTCTATTTTTAATTACTTCATTTTGTTAGAGCACTAGGTTAAAATCTGCAAGGGGGAATACAGTGGGAATGATTACAGGGGAGTTAATCAATGAAATGTATAATTTGTGTTAGGCTATGCTTTTAGAAACAAAAAGAAAGGACTTTATTGTTTGCAGTTGGTGTCGTTGGGACAGCAGCTGTAGTTTCTTCTTGCAATACCTCACATTTCAGGTGCAGAAATGAATTTTGTACAAGTGATGGTTTGCCAAAGGAAAATACTAGGCCTATAATACTATAATGTTTTGAATTTATCCCGTACTTTAAGCTTACAAATACTAAGCATTGTGTGATGGATTAGGAACCTTCCCTCCCCACTATCCGAAATTTCCCAGACTAACTCAGATGGAAGTAAGATGAAGCTGTATTTACAGCATAGCAAAATTTACAAGCATATATGCACCATATGTACAAGTATTTACAATTATATACAAGTTAGAAATAATACAGTAGGCCAGATTCCCTCCTGGACAAAGAAGACTGCCCAGAACGGCTCAAAGTTAGCTTCTCTCTGTTCCCACCCCCCCCACAACCCTTCCCCCAGTCTCAGACAGGCAAATATAAACAAAGCAGAAAGCAGCAGCTGCCAATAAAAGCTTGCATTTTATCTCCTGAGATTAGAGATGAGATATCAGAGCAGATTGGGGTTAATAGGAAGAAACTAGATCCATCAACACAGACCAGACAAAGAAACGAACAGAGCAAAGTGAGATAATACTGTTTATGTTTTGACTTCTAATCCCTCTCAACAAACCAGTGAATGATACAGACATCATCATTACTTTTCATAACCAGTGATCTAATTTCTTTCATTAAAATATTCCAGTTAGCCTCAAACCAGTACACTTTGGTATATTTTTAATGTTTCCTCTTCTTTTAGCCAGCAGCTCATTTTCCAACATTGATAAATCAATCTGGATTGTAATTCCAGGGTATGTGAGACAGCACCTGACCTGTTTATGGAAAACCCACTTGGGCATTTACCATTAACAGAACTAGCTTGTTATAAAAATATATAACCTAATTTTAATAATGTACTAGAGTAAAAGCGAGACATGACAGTAATACTAGTGGGTATATTATAAAGGAAAAGTTTACTTCAAAATCTTCAAGTCAACAGGAAAAAAAACCTGGGGTGATCAAAATAGGATTAATGAGATTGGTTTCATGTCTTTGTTAATCTTTAAAGATTTTCTGGAGGAAAACTTGCATAATTTGAATTATTTATTGTATGTGTTAAAGTATTTGCATATTAGTAGAAGTTAATAGTTTCCGTAATTTTTGTGTTCTTTCTTTATCACAAGCTAGTATAAGTGACTGAAAATTTGTCTGTGGGAGATTTCAGCACAATTCAGCTTCAATATTGTCGAAGTTCAGAAGATTTTTAATTGCCTCATCAGCTTGTTAATTATGCTTACTTCTAAGAGGATAAATCTGATTAGGAGATTAGTAATAATTTAGTATTTTAGTAAGATTAGTAGCAACATAGGCATGTTTTTCCCTTTACATTCGAATAGAATTCTGAAAAGAACGATCCTTCTGACTTACTGTCTGCTGTTGCAGATAATCATAATTTAACTTGTGTTGTGACATTGTCAAACTTGACTTTTAAAATAGGTCTTTCTACCCTTGGGGCTTTTGTTGGAAAAGCTATCCATAAGATAAATTTCTTTAAAGCTAAGGAATCCTTCTTAAATGTGCAGTCTGACTCTCTTCCTAGTCACCTGATACATCTCTTAGGCTGAATCTTGGTTTTTCTTTGTTTTTTTCCTTCTGTTCCAGATCTTGATGTATGTGTAAGCTGCTATTTTCTCCTTCAGGTTCATTGAGACAGATTAACCAAAGGAAATTTAGTAGCATCCCATAAGATACCCATTTTCTTAAACATACTAGTTGTATATTTTTCAAAAGGGTCGATTTGCTTATTTATTTATTGCCACAATTCTTTTTGTCTCAGTGCGGAAGGGACCTATTAGCTAGTATACATAAGAGAAGTCACTGATACTTAAAAAGAGTAAGCATGACATGTGAAAAACAGCTAAATAAAGGAACAATTTAAGAAGTGTTTGAATTTTAATTGCTATCAGTAGTCTTTGGTATACTGTAATTGCAGCTATGACAGAATCACAGAATTAACCCAAGTTGGAAAAGACTTTTGATATCATCAAGTCCAATCTATCACCTAACGTCTTCTAATTAACTAAACCATGGCACCAAGTGCTTCATCCAGTCTCCTTTTAAACACCTCCTAACATCCAGCCTAAACCTGCCATCGCACAGCTTGAGGCTGACCCCCCTCAGTCTGTCACTGGTTGCCTGGGAGAAGAGACCAACCCCACCTGGCTACAGCCTCCTTTCAGGTAGTTATAGAGAGTCGCCCCTGAGCCTCTTCTTGTCCAGGCTGAACAACCCCAGCTTGCTCAACCTCTCCTCACAGGGCTGTGCTCCAGCCTCTTCACCAGGCTTGGTGCTTTTCTCTGGAGTACATGTGAAGTACATGCCCTTTTTCTCTCTCAAGCCTCATGAAGTACCCTGGCTAGAAGACAGTCTAAAATGTTCCTTTCTGCCCTTGTTTATGGGGAGGAGACATTAAAGTAGTTCTTTGGTATGTGAGACCCAGATCTTCCTTCATTTTAATTCTGGAATCAATGTTCAAGGAATTTTGTGCCTTGTTCTCCTCTGATCTCACTGAATAATTGGTATTGGCCAAACTTACTTTTCTTGTTATGTAAATTAATTGTCCATGTTTCCTCCTTATCGTTCTGCCTCTAATCATAATTGAGAAGGTAAAATCAATTTATATAAACAATCTTGTACAGCAAGCTTGCTATTTTTGTCATTGGGGAAAAAAAACCCAACAAACCAAAGCCTGATCATCTACTCAAGTAAAGCATCATAGAATCATAGAATGGTCTGGGTTGGAAGGGACCTTCAAAGATCATCTAGTCTAACCCCCTCTGCAGTCAGCAGGGGCATCCTTAGCTAGAGCAGGTTGCCCAGAGCCTTGTCAATCCTTACCTTGAATATCCAGGGATGGGGCCTCAACTACCTCTCTGGGCAACCTATTCTACTGTTCCATTACCTTCATGGTGAAGAACTTGTTCCTAACATCCAATCTAAATATATTCTCTAGTTTGAAGCCATTGCCCCTTTCACTACAGGCCTTTGTAAACAGTCTCTCTCCAGTCTTCTTGTAGGCCACTTCAGGTACTGGAAGGTTGTTGTTAGGTGTCCCTGGAGGCTCCTGTTCTCCAGGCTAAACAAGCCCAGCTCCATCAGCCTGTCTTCATAGCAGGTATTTCAGCTCCTTGATGATTTTCATGGCCCTTCTCTGGACCCCTCCATCAGAGATGTGCTGCATGCTAGTGTAAAGACATAAACTCACCCTTTTTTCCATAACAAATAATTCCTAGAGTTGCAGAATGTTAGGAGAAGGAACCTCCAGTGATTATTGAGTCCAATCCCCCTGCCAAACCAGGATCACCTAGGACAGGCCACACAGGTGGGTTTTGAAATTCTCCATAGAAGGAGACTCCACAGCCTCTCCCTTCATTGTTAAAACATCTACATTTAAAAATTTTACTTAAGTTCAATGGTAATTTTGCTATATATATATTTTTATTTATTTCCAAATCTCAAGGAAAAGCCTTGCTGTAAAATTACCCTGATGTATGGTGAGTTATTTAGCTGTTGTGGTTGGCAGGTGTGGGGCTTTGTGGTTTAGTGGTTTCTTATAAATTCATAAAGGCACTGACTTTGGAGAAAGGGGGTGGGGGGCGTAGGGAGAGGTGTAGTTCTCTGATAATTACATTTTTTTTCAAAATAGAGATCATAATTTTTTTTTCTCCACTAATTTGCTTCTTGCTAGTTTGAAATTTTCTTAAAGACCCTGTTTCCGAGATGACTGCTGCATCTGAAATACAGGATTGGATGTCTTTTAGAAATGCCATTTTGTTTAGAAAGAACACCTACCATTTAAGTAAAATTATAGTGTTTTGAAAGAAAAAATATAGTCTTTTGTCACTCTAGTATATTTATGCATATTTCATTTTAACCAGAAGTTTTTTTTTTCCAGTTTGGCAGAAGTAATCATTGACGGAATGAGTTTTTAACTTTTAAAAATACCAGTATGAAGACATCTCTTTCTCTTTAAAAGTTCCTCTTTACAGCATAGTGGGGGTTCAGGGTTTTTTTTCTTTTTTTTTTTTTTTTCTTCTTGTTTTCTCTTTTTTTTCTCTCTCTTCTCTTTCTTCTCACTTTTTTCATAAATGCAGCCAGTCTTATTCAGAATCAGATTATTTCACTGTTTTGGTTTGTGGGCTTTTGGGTGAAATCAGATGTTTTTCCCCTCAAAGCTATCTGTAGTTTAATTTAAAGGGAAGGGAGAAGGAGGCTGGTGTGATGTGGGAAAGTTGTTATGGACTCCTTGGTTCTTATATCCAGCAAGCAAACCAAGCTACTGGTGGTTTGTCTTTACTTAAGATTTTTTTTTGTTTTCTGAGAGCCTACTGCAGAGTGGTAATTTTCCTCTTTTGTTGTGGTTGTAAAAACCTTCTAAGAAGAAAGGGAACTCACCTGTATTTAGGACAAGAGATTGAACAAAATACATGCAAGTTTGCAAGTTGGAATGATTTTGATTGACATTGAAGAACAGCAGGTGTATTATCATTGCACTAAAGAGCATAAAACATTTTGTCTTCTTCCCTTCTGCAGGAAAATAAACAGTTGCAAAGAAGATTGCTAGATGACTCCATGTTTAATTACCTTCTAAGTGGTTGAAATGAGAAGCCTTACCTTGCATATCTGTATATTGTGATGTTATGGAAAATAATGGCTGTTTCTGAGTGGTGAATTATTTGGCTTTCTGAAGAAGGTTATCTGCACAGATTTCTGTAGGCCGTCAACACAGCTTCTTGATACAACCATGTTTGTGGCTGTGGGCTGAGATGATCTGCAGTCTCTAATCAGAGAGGTCCAAAGAAGGGCCAGTGGGCAGGGAGGAGGGAATGGTCACAAACCAATATGAAGATAATTTGTATATGTACCTGCCTGTGGATATGAAATCTGCATCTGTGCATGCAAAATTGATTCTGGCCTCAGTAATTTGGTCTATATTCAGATTCTACCTCATAAAGCTTTCTTTTTGCTACTGGTGTTCCCCAGGGGTCAATGCTGGGTCCAGTCTTGTTCAACATATTCATCAATGACCTAGATGAGGGGACGGAGTGTACCCTCAGGAAGTTTGTTGTTGATACAGAATTGGGAGGAGTGTCTGACACATCAGAAGGCTGTGCTGCCATTTAGCAGGACTTGGACAGACTGTACAGCCGGGCAAAGAAGAAATTACCTGCTGACAATAAATAATTAGTTGACTAAATATATTCATTGGTATGAGTTTAAAAAAAAAGTCATTCAGGAAGCACAACATCACAAAGCAAAAAAGAAAAATCAAACCACATTTTTGTCTTTGCAATTACAGAGGATCTGATAGATCTTAGTAACACATCCATCCATTACTTCTTGGCTTAGTGTTGCATACTAAGAACACTGCCACTTATAGAGAATCAATACAGTTGAACGAGCTGTGGGGAGATCCTTAGATTTATACTTTTAAATGATCACTAAATGTTTTTATTATCATTGTGACCCCTTCAGTGCTTTAAGAGCAGGTAAAAATGGAGGGAGTCAGGTGATGTGAAGGGTGTTAGGTGGCATGTGGGTAGCGAGCATGTGATAATAGAT
The DNA here is from genome assembly GCA_013396835.1 of Psilopogon haemacephalus. Classification (NCBI taxonomy): domain Eukaryota; kingdom Metazoa; phylum Chordata; class Aves; order Piciformes; family Megalaimidae; genus Psilopogon; species Psilopogon haemacephalus. Next base: position 325,073 of record VWZI01016415.1, read on the forward strand.
GTTTGTGTAGGGAGCACCTTGAATGATCAATACTGGGCATGGGAAATGTGGATAAGGTAACGTATAAGGGATGTAGAAGCACGCAGCTGCAGCTGTTCTGGCTTGATTTGGACTGACATATTGTCTGAATACTGCACTTGGGGTCACTGAGAATTTGTTGCTTGCTGCCACACAAGAAAAAAAGCCTGGGATCAGTGCTAAATGATTTAACCAACACAATTCTCGAATGAAAGAATGGACTTGCTTTTTTCAGTTGTTTGTTGATTTAGTTGCCAGCTTATTTTGTGGTGTTTGTTTCTAGCTTGGGTTTTTTTGTTTGCTTAGTGGTTTTGTTTGTTTGTTTGTTGGTGTGGGGGGTTTTCTGCTGTTGTTTTTCTTTTGGATTTTTATTTTGTGGGAGTGTTGTTTGGTTGGGTTTTTGTTTTTTTCTGTGTAAAAACATGAAGGGAAGGGGTAAAAAGAGAATTTGAAAGTTCAACCAACAAAAATCAAAAGGTTTTGTCTTGCTAGAAGAGTGTCTTCATTATGAGAGCAGAAAATTTGAAGAGCTTAACTGAGATCATGGGTTTTGAAATGGTGATGAATGAGGCTAGCCTTTGTAATTTAGTCTCCTAATATTTTTACTCCATGTTGGAGGGTTGTGCAGCTTACATGACATGCAGGTTTCTGCCCCCTTTGATTCTGAAGCTTACTGCCCATCTTCCTGCTCCTGATCTATTGCAAAAGACCAAGAAGGCCCTGGAAAACTCACTTCTGCCACATTCTTCTGCAATATCTGAGATCTTGTTCTCTCAGCTGCTGGTAATACAATCTCCTGCTCTTTGCAGACTTCCAGTTGCTAGGAACTTTGTGTATTAAGTGTCTGGTCCTTCACCCCCGGCTGGCTGGGTGCCAAATGGCTGAGACTTTAAGCAAATGAGATTACTTTACAATGACTCTTTTGTTATTAGAACTTAGAAGAGTTTCTTAGCATGTTAGATGAAGGTCTAAAAAGTTTTCTTAGTTTGATGTGTCAGCTGCTTTTCCCTGGCAGGAACAGAATTTTGACTTTGCCTGTAGTTCTCTTCAAAATATTGTGCTTTGTGCCAAAGACTTTGGTTTCTTTATAAAAGGCAGGAAGCCATCATTTCCTTTCTGTAAGTGATATATTTTTAATGTGATATTCTGTATGAAATTACCCTGTCAACCAGTAGCGTCAAGGAGATGATTTACCTTTTTGTTCTCTATGTAAAAATTTCTTTTATGCAGCACTTATAAGTTAACCATTCTGATTCTAAATAAGAGGGGACGATTCTAATCTTACATCTTCATTTTATGGTCTTATTTAAGCCATTTGCTAAGAAGAAGGATCAAAAATTTCTTGAAATGGCAACATCAATTGTGGAACACAGTTCTGCAACTGAAAATTGTAGCACTACACAATGAATCAAAAAAAGATTTTTTAAATAATGCATTGAATTACTCTGGTTTTGCAAGGAGGCAGGAGAGAGCACTTGAAACTAAATATCCAGAGACATGATTAAGTCAATATTTGCAAAAGCATTTACGTTCTTTTTAGCACCAGGAGAGTTTCAACCCCATCAAAAACAATAGGGGACCTATTTAAAGTCCAACATAAGAGCAACAGAGCCATGAGAAAAGTTCCAGTCACTTGTTGACCCAGAAAACAATTCCATTCAATGAGAAGAGATGGGATTCAGTGGGTGTGAAAATCTGTACTGGAAAAATTAAACACTTAAGTGTTGCAAGATGAGTATGGACAGTTAAAGATGAGAAAACCCATGCAGGAATTTCATAGACTCATAGAATGGTCTGGATTAGAATGGACCTCCAAAAGCCATCTAGTCCAAACCCCTCTAGAGCAGGTTGCCCAGAGTCCTGTTGAGCATCATCTTGAATATCTCCAGAGATGAGGCCTCAGTTACCTCCCTGAGCAACTGGTTCCAGTGTCCCATTACCCTCATGGTAAAGAACTTGTTCCTAACATTAGAATTGACTGTGTTAATTTAATCTGTTACTGACGTGATTTCTAAGATGCATGGACATCTTAAACTCTAAGGCAACTTTGATGTTTAAAAATATTATTGAGGCAGATAGGTCTGACTGAAATTAAACTGTGAAATAAGCTGTCACTGCTATCTAGATGGAGGTGGATGTATATTCACCCACACTGAGATGCAAAAACTTCCCTTGCGAAACGTGACAGCTATGTAATGTTGCAGAGGAGCTCTGCACAACAGTTCAGGATAAAAAATAAGGATGTGTTCCTTTGGTTGAACTTATCATGGGTATTTTAGATAATCAGAAGGAAAAGTCACAGGAATGTGACTTATGGAAAGTAGTCACTGTACTGTACTGTGCTGCATCTCTAAACTATAGTAATGTGCCTTGTATAGTTTATTTTTCATACTCTGAATGAAAGCATTTTTCCTACTTGTTAGTTTTTTGTTTTGTTTGCCAGAAAAGTTGTAGATATAGGGAAAGACCCAAAAGTCTTTCCTCATGTTTAAAGTCAGGATCATCTGTGTTTACACCCTTCTTGTCTGTCTAGTTAGTTCAGAGAACCTTCAGAAAGATTGCAGAGCCTCCTCAATGTCATTGCCAATTTTTAAACCATCCTTAATTCTTAATATTTAACTTATTTCTCCTTTGTATAAACCCTCTACAGCCTAACTAACAGAACCAAGGGGTGACTATCCAAGTTTCCACTGATCTACTTTCTTCTAATTATTGCTTAGCTCTTTATAGTTTTCCTTTTTACATCACATTTTTACAGAGCCCTGGTTTTTGGTACTGTCATTGGACTGTCTCTGGGTACCCAGAGCTGGATAGAGTGTTACATTCAAAGTCTTCTCAGTGCCAAAATGAGTGGCAGGATAATGCCAAGTAGCCTGACTGTGAATGTTGTTGCTGAGTATGACATTATAGTAATTTGTTCTAATAATTTTCTATAAGAGAAGCCATGAAAGTTGTCTGAATTAATTCCTTTTCAGAGCATCTCTTTTAGAAATGAAAATCCAGTAATGTGGAAATAGCACTACCATATTGTTTTTTTCAGTGAGCACTTGTTTAGCTTAAAATAATTTAAAAAAAAAAAAATTGGAGCAGCAAAATAATTGTTGTGTTGTCTAATTCCCTATAACCGCTGCTGTCAGAAATTGGAACTTGCTGTTTCTTTGTCTGCTAGGCAGATAAATCAATAGATAAACAGATTTAGCTTTCACATGCAGATGCTTATCCAAAATGATCAAATCACATCGTGTCTTGTCCTTCGTTTAGGAAGCAACATTTTACTCCCCTGCTGCTACATACAGGAGAGCATGTCTTTCAGTTCCTTAATTATTGTATCATTCTTCTCCAAATCCCTTCTCTGGTGTCCTAGTGTTTTGAATTTTAAATCTGTGAGGATATTCCAGCTGTAGTTGCATCCATGCCAAAAGTAGAGACAATAAATCCATATGCTTGTTTGATATTCCCCAGTTTATGTCAAAAGCAATTCACTAAGAGTGCTTGTAGATCTAATTATCCATTACATTAGCTACATTTCATCATTGCTTTTCAGGATAAAGTCTTGGTTATGTAAGAGCAGCTTGCATTCCATTTTTGCAGGGACTTGACATAGGTCAGTCAAGGTATCCCTGTTAAATGATGCTTGTGCAGTCTCACAGCCAAATTGTCTAGCTTTTCTGTAAGTAGCAGTGTTGTCCTTCATGTGTTCATGTGTTGAAATGTGTGTCTTTTATTCCATTATTTTGAGAAGTCTGCAGCTCTGCAGGTAGATCTATTTCCCTTTTTAAAAAGGAGGTAACTTTGTTCTTCTTTCTATTGATTGCTCCAGAACACAACCAGTGACTTCACAGCTCTTTCAAATTTGCTTTAATAGATTTGTGGACATGCCAATATAAATATACAGTTTCAGTGAGTAGTCTTCAATATCCATATCATCTGGTGTTAAATGTGTTTCATCATTAACACCTAGATGCTGCCTTTCCCCCAGAAGGTGGAGGGAAAGATTAGAAACAGGAAAGTGATTGATATAATATTTGTGGATGGTAGTTATTGTAGTTGGTTTAGTTCCTAAAGTATTAGTAAAACCTTAGATGTGCCTTAAGTGTGCTGACAGTGATATTTCTCCATATATTCAGACTTTCTTTAGTGGTTTTCTAAAACTCTTAAGTTTGTATTTATATCTGTTGTTGTCAACTTCCTGTTTGGAACATTATTTTTCAGTATGTATGGGACACTTTTGCAGCCTGGCAATTTCTGTGTTTAGTGCATTTATTTTTTATATTTTTAATCACTTAAAACCCAGCAACTTAATTAACCTTAGGATTTATCCATGTGCTTCTTTCAATTATTTTCCTAGATCTTTGAAACTATTCCTAGATTCACAGAAGACTTAAACATCTTTATGCCTGAAACATGCCAAGAGTTGTTCCTTCAATACATACTTGTTAATAGAGGATGTACTGCATGCAAATGGAAATGGAGAAGTCACAAGCACTTGGGTTAAGAAACACCATTGCCGAAAAGATGCTTGGGGAGAAGAATCTTAGTTTAGGCCTTAGTTAGGAGGATCTTTTTTGGTTTGTATTAATCTCTTAACTGCCAGTTTCTGTTGAGTGCCCATTACTGTCACAGATAGTTTGTTGTGATCTGTTTGTGATCCCATACATCTTTCAGTGGCTAGTGTTTAGTTAGTGACTTTGTCCTGTCCTGGTGATTACAACTATGTTCAAAAGGTCACACAGTCCAGCCTTGAAACGTTCAGGTAGTAACGCCTAGAAACCCAAGTGGCCTCTTCCTGAGTGGCAAGAAAAATCCTTTTATGGGTGTGGTACACAATGAATTCCAAACCTCCCCTGACAGGCTGTGCTCAGATTTTCAAAGACATGCTAAATTTACATGAAACAATCCTTCACAGGCATTTCTGTTCCAGTGTTCTTTACTGTCTGTCCCAGGCAGCTTCCTGTTCATATTCTGAGTATTCTAAGCCACATATTGAATGGGAAATTAATGCATATAACATATTATGAGTCCTTATTTATAAAGAAGTTAGTCATTTGACTCCCTGTACAGACCTGGTTCTAGGTATATGTGCTCATGCTGAAATTATGGAATCATACAATCACTAAGGCTGGAAAAGACCTTTAAGATCATTGCGTCCAACCATAACCCAACTACCATGACCACTGAACTATATCCTGAAGCACCATATCTATAGCTTCTTGAACAGCTCCAGGAATGGTGACTCTACAGCCTCCCTGGGCAGCCTGTTCCAGTGCCTCACCACTTTCTCAGTGAAGTTTTTACTAATGTCCAATATAAACCTCCCCTGGCACCCCATTTCCTCTCATCCTACCACTGGTTACTTGGGAGAAGAGGCCAACACCAGCCTCACTAAAACCTCCTTTTAAGTAGCTGTAGGGATCAAGATCTTCCCTTAGCCTTCTCCAAACTAACCAGCCCCAGCTCCTTCAGCCACTCCTCATGACACCCTCCAAACTTCTCACCAGTCTCATTGCTCTTCCCTGGAAAGCTCCAGGACCTCAGTGTCTTTATTATACTATGGTGCCTAGAATTGAACACAGGTATCCAACATAAATGCCCTCAGCCTTTTCTTATGCTATAATCCCCTCTTGATTATATTTCTTAGAGGGTTAGGAAGCTTAGTTGCCCTCTTTATCCTTTATTAGCAAGGATCCTAGTATTGACAAATGCAAGTAGAGTAGACAACTGACCAATGAGCACTTTTAGTACTTGCTAGTACTAAAAGTTGAACCAAAATGCTTCATATACTTAAGCATTTATATCAATTTCAGTAGAAAAGAGCCCTTTACAAGTATTTTTCAAATTATTCTTACAATATTTCCTGAAATACAGAATTAATTTGGTGAGCTAATGAAAAATTTAGTAAAGTATCTTAATACTTTATTCAAAGCATAAGGTCAGAGATGTTTTATTTTCTGTTTCTTTGCAAAACCCAGTATTAAATTTATCTTCCAGCAATTACTTAAACTGACACCTCTCTTGAAGTATATTTTGGAAGCAGATTAGAGGTATAAACAAGTGAGAATGATCTCTAGAGCTGTCACCTTTATTCGATCTGCCTAGGTCTCTTACTTCATACACAGAAACTGCTTGTAAGTAGTTCACGTGTTGTGCAATCTGTAAAAGATCAAAGACACTTGTTCTATGTCTGTGTAGCTTATTATGTACATGACTGAGTCTCTTGAATTGATGTAGTGCTTGTTCAGAGACAGCTAAAACACATCTGCTGACAGACTCACAGAAATGGAGGGGTTGGGTTTTTTAAATTTATTTTTAAAATAATGTATAGTATTGGCTCTTGAATTGGTTTATTTTCATCTTAAATTAGGAGGTTTTTTTTGGCATAGAATTAGTAAAGACTGCAGATTCAGAACAAGTGAATGCGTGTGAGCAAGGCACTCTTTAGTCACTGTCTGAACTTTTTGGTTAAAAGGAAGTAGAAGAAAGAGTTGATTTTGTTAGTGATTCATCATCTTCTTTTTCCTGCCTATTCCCTAAAGGATAGGAAAGTTTCTGCTCCAGTTCTCAACCTTCTTGGTGAGAACTGCAATCTGTTCATGAAGCATCTACACAAATGGATGCCTGTCAACAATCTGACACTGTTGTTGTCACGTTCTTCTCATCAATGTTTTGCAGGAAGCTCCACAATTCTGTACTGGGATGAACAGTGTTGAGCTGTACAGCGAACATAAACAGTAACTGTGGGAGCCTTTCTGCTGGGCTCCCCATATTGCCTTAGAGAAATGTGACATTAATGGATCAGTGTTAGTAGAAGAGTGCTCCCAAAGTCTCAGTATGAAATAACTGAGAAGACACAAACTGTTAGTGCTGTCCCTCAGTGCTTCTGCCAGTGACAATTTTCAGGGGAATTCCTCAGCCAGTGCAGATTTGGTAGATGTGATAATATTTTTTGCTTCAACAGAATGTGGAGATCAGTTTCTCTTTTGAGAAACCCTTCAGTTGCTTCTCTGCCTTTCCAGGGCAAGATCTTAGTTCTTTAAATGTTTGGCTTCTTTTCTGTACCTCTGACATATGGGCTTGACCTAAACCCATTTTGGGTGGGACTGCAATGCAGGCAGTATCAAGATGGTCTCTACTGCTCTTCATATTTTCTGACACTTTTCTTTCCTGTGCCACTGAAAGCGAATTATCTGGATAAAACAGGAAGAAGGAAGGAAAAGAAAGGAAATGGGTGTTTATGGCTTGTCCTAATTGTTGGATGCCTGGCAAGTGAAAGGAAGTTTTAAAAGGGGAACATTGCCTTTTTCTGAAACATCTTGGAATGAAGTGTGGAGATAACTGCTGCAGGAGCAGACACCAGTTCCTGTTCTTTCTCAGATGTTACTACCATATATTCTGCATAGCCATAGTATGAGCTTCTGTTCAAACTCCAGAGTCTGTGTTTGTACTAACTGTATTTGAAAGTATTTGAAAAGTGACTAATGCATTTTCTAATAAAACTGTGAAGTCTCTTGTTACTTTCCTTACACATAAAGGAACTAAAATTTTCATGATAGCATTGTGCTGGGTAAATAGAGCCTTTTTAAAAATACTGGAGTTTTGCCACAATTAAGTGAGAATTCAGACAGTACTTTTGTCCAAAGAATTCTCTGGTTTTCAGTATTGTGGATTTTTTGTGTTGTGACCTCTGTAGAGAAGGAAATTCTGACTTCTAATATTAAAATACATTGTGATTTTAGGAATGTAAAAGAAGCCTATTTTGGTTAATATGGTTGTAGATATGTATTTTTATTTTGAAACAATTATATCAATGTAGGAGTATTTATTTATTTATTTCTACACAAGTTTGGGTTAGGTTGACAACAGCTGGGTCTAGTTGAGTGGCAACCCTGCCCATAGCAGGAAGGTTGAAGTAGATGATCTGTAAGGTTCCTTGCAACCTAAGCCATTCTGTGATTCTGTGGCTTAACTTTTCCACATGCTATGAACACATTGTTTAGTCCACAGTCCTTACCTGCACTGCATCATTGTCTTTGTGCTGAGAAAGACTTCCAGGTTTAATCAAGGTTCTTGTTGCTTGTTGATGTACTAAGGACTTCTCTAAGTAACTGTGAAGAAAAAACAGCTGCTTTTCAGAAGGAAAAAAAGTAGTTAACCACTAAATAAGGCATAATTAAATTTAATTTTAAGAAAAAGGCCATTAAGGACTGGCAAAATTAGGACAACTCTCATTACTTCCAAGAATAAAGCAACAGAAACTGTCCTTACATGAGAGGTGGAAAATTGTGGTAACATACAAAAAGATAGAAATAAGAGTAGGACTCTTTTTTTTTTTCTTTTTTTTTTTTCTCTTTTTTT
>VWZI01016415.1:334279-394999 GCA_013396835.1 Psilopogon haemacephalus
TGTCTGCTCCCTCCCTGGATGTGTTCAAGGCCAGGCTGGATGAGGTCTTGAGCGACCTGATCTAGTGGGAGGTGTCCCTGCCTATGGCAGGTGGTTGGAACTGGATGATCTTTAAGGTCTCTTCCAACCTAAACCATTCTATGATTCTATGATTCTATGATCTGAGCATTCCAGCTCTTCCATATAACGTCCTTGGTGGAAAACTCTCATCACTTTTTTATTTGTGATATTTACTGTGCTAAGCTTCCAAAGATATAATTGTGAAACCAAAGTCGTCAGAGTTGTCTCCCCTTGGGCAGTTTCACCTTGTCTTCTGGTTAATTTTTATTAGAAGTTATACTGGATACAGGAAGGAATGCTCAAAATATTCTCCTTTCAGTAGCTATACATGTGTTTAATTATTATTAATCATTGAATGCTTCTCAATTCCTACCAGAAATACTAATGTATTTAGATATATCCGGTCTTTCATGGTTCCATGACTTTAATAATAAAACAATTTGGTTGCCACAGTAATTGCATAATTTTAAAGTATAACTTTTATTTTTTTACCCAGCAGTTTGTCCTTCATCCTTGTATTGAGAACGGTTATGGATATACGTGACTCAGCATCTGTCTGCATGTGGATGGATGTATGCCATTGAAATTACTGACTGATACAATGGATAATGGATTAAATTAATTACTGAATAATTATAATTAAGAGGTTCTAGTTATTGAAATTTAATGAGTCTGCAATTTCTTTGTAGTATCACTTGAAGTCTTTTTAAATGAAACCTAGAATTTGCATAATCATTTGGCTTCTATACAGTTATTGGTGAAATATTTTGGTGGTTTTTCTTGAGATGTTTACAGTTGCTAAGGGTAAAAACACTTCAGTGATTGCTTCTGCTTTGGTATCTGCTGAGGAGAGGTTAGCTCTGAGCCTCCTTTTGCCCCTGTTTTGTGGAACAATCTGTGCCATTGTTCCAACAAGCTGGGCAATACCAAATTACTACTTGAGATCCTAATTAGCAGTTTTTGTCCTTGGAAAAATGATTATGTTTGTAATTTAAAAAAAAATAATATTGGTTATGTGATATATTCAGGAAATTAAAGAAGCACACAACTTTAGCCTGCTTAGGGGTGGCTTCAAATGCCAGTAATTTTTACCTTAAAAGCTGCTACAATACCATATAAAATGGTTATGTAAGAATGTTTAGATGGCAGGTGTTTAGAGCTCAAGGTTTGGAATATAAGTCCATTATGCTTTTGCCAAATAGTAGTTTTTATTACTGTTCATTATTATAACATTACAGTACTCATAAGGAGAAACTATTGGCTTAATATGAGACAAAATCACGGAATCACAGAATGTCAGGGATTGAAAGGGACCTTGAAACCTCATCGAGTCCAACCCTCCTGCCAGAGCAGGATCACCTATACCAGATCACACAGGAATGCATCCAGGTGGGTTTTGACTATCTCCAGAGAGGGAGACTCCTCAACCCCTGGGCAGTCTGTTCCGATATTCTGTCACCCTCACAGAGGAAAAATTACTCCTCGTGTTTACATGAAACTTCCTATGCCTCAACTTCCACCCATTGCCCCTTGTCCTGTCATTGGGCATCATGGAGAAAGAATATAGAATAGAATAGAATAGAATAGAATAGAATAGAATAGAATAGAATAGAATAGAATAGAATAGAATAGAATAGAATAGAATAGAATAGAATAGAATAAGCGTGGTTGGAAGAGAACTCCAAGATCATCCAGTCCAACCTATCACCCAGCCCTATCTAATGGCACTAAGTGCTCTGTCCAGTCTTTTCTTGAACACTTCCAGGGATGGCAGTGGCTGCTCAGGGAGGTGGTGGAGTCACTGTCCCTGGAAGTGTTCAGGGAAGGACTGGATGGAGCACTTAGTGCCGTGGTCTAGTTGATTGGATAGGTCTGGGTGATAGGTTGGACTGGTTGATCTTGGAGGTCTCTTCCAACTTGGTCTATTCTATTCTATTCTATTCTATTCTATTCTATTCTATTCTATTCTATTCTATTCTATTCTATTCTATTCTATTCTATTCTATTCTATTCTATTCTATTCTATTCTATTCTAACTCCGCTCTATCCTCCTGGCACTCACCTTTTGCAGATTTGTAAACATCAATCAAACATCATTGCAAAGGCAAGAGTGAGGATGCTGAAAACTAGCATTTAGGGCTTTGTTGTTGGAATTTTTAGAAGTTAACATGAGGGTAATCAAATGTCATCTCTTGAGAGAGACATATATGTGTTTCTTGCGGAGGTGTAATTGATTAAAGTAGTACTCAAGTAGTATTCACAGTCTGTGGATGATTACAGCACCTACGTTCTGTAAATATTAATACTTTAAAAGCTAAGAAACCAGCAAATTTTTATCACTATTCAACAATAAATACATTGTACTTTACTTAATTTGGGTAATACCTCACTGAAATACTCCATCCATCTCTGGAGCCCTCAAAACAGGAAGGACGTGGACTTGATGGATCTGGTCCAGAGGAGAGCCAGGAAAAATGGTCAGGGGGCTGGAACACCTCTCCTACAAGGGACAGGCTGAGTGAGCCAGGATTGTTCAGCCTGGTGAAGAGAAGACTCTGGGGAGACCTAAGAGCAGCCTTCCAGTATGTGAAGGGGGTCTACAAGAAGGCTGAAGAGAGACTGTTTATGAAGGCCTGTAGTGATGGGACAAGGGGCAGTGGTTTGAAATTAGAGAAGAGTAGGTTTAGATTGGATGTTAGGAACAAGTCTTTTACCATGAGAGTGGTGAAACACTGGAACAGGTTGCCCAAAGAGGTAGTTGAGGCTCCATCCCTGTAACTATTCAATGTCAGGCTCAACAGCTCTCTGAGCAACCTGATCTATTGGAGAATGTCCATGCTTATTGCAGGGGTTTTGGACTAGATGGCCTTTGGGGGTCCCTTCTAACCCAAACTATTCTATGATTTGTAATCACTACAAGCAACAGTAACAGACACTCTTGTTAATAGAATATTTCATTTTACTTTTAAAAGTAGGTGAGTAACTTGCAGCTTCATCTTGCTAAGACTTCAGTCCCTCTCTGCCATCCATCAAGGCTGTTTTGGAATGAAGCTGATCTCTGAGCTACAGATTTTCTTCACTGAATTGTTGGAAATGAATTTAACTTACTGTAACATAATGGTGTCTTTACACAAATGATATTTTACACTAGTAACTGAAAACTTTAATTTTGCAAACGTTTGTCTCTGTGTTTTTGTAAATGGTTACACCAGTAAGTGTTAGTCAAATTGTCAAGCAACTGAGTTCAGCCCTATAAAGGTCGTAGGATCCAGATCATCCAGATCTTCCTTGAAGTTTTAAGTCTGGTAGACAGTCGGTTTAGGTATTGTCGGATTATTTTTTTTCTTCTTGGAAGAGATTTTTTCTTTTTCTTCCCTCACATGTAATTGTCAGTATAATGAAAAATAGTATATTGTATTTCCTTTATTGCAGAAGAGCAAGCTAAACTGTAACTTTGCTGTAATTTGCCCATAGTGTACTGTGATATCCCTCTGATACATACAAGCTGCTTAGCAGTAACATAAAATGGAGAATTTAGCTAACATGATGTATCTTCCTAATGGCTTTGCATGTCTCTCATAAATTGAACCTGAAATAGCAAAATTGGAAGGAGTAGTTTACAAATTAGGAATAAGGCTCTTAGAAGGATTGACATTGGTTATTCTCTCCAATAGTAATTACATTCCTTCTTATTTGTGTTTTCTTTTAGTTTTCTTTCAAAATGGCTTTATTAAAAGATATTCTCAGCTTTTCCACAACTTCAGTGCCTAAGGCAAACCAGATTTTCCATTTATCTTCAGGTGTACTAAAGCTTTCACTCATTTTCCAAATCCCATGTAAACATGTCTGCCATATCTTACAGAAATACTGTTTTTCCCACATTATGGAAATTACAGTGACCATTTAACTTCTTTAATCACCTATTGTAACAAAACAAGGCTTTTTATTAATGTTGAGAATTTAGGCCCAACACCTTTTTTCTTTTTTTAATTAGCTTTTAGGTAGCTTATCTTTAATTAGCATTTCAGTAGTTTGCAATTTATACATTTCTATTTGACATTTCCTGTTTCCTTGTATCTGGCAAAAAGAAATACTATTTATAGTGCTGTAGTATCAAGCAGTGTGGCTGCTTCTTGTTTACTTTTGTTTGTGCATCTCAGCATTATTGTTGGCAGGGGAGGGAATAGTTTAGTCACTGTTTCAACAGTTGGTTCTTACACGATGTTGTATTTGGAGAATATTGTATTTGGGGAATGTTGTATTTGGAGAATGGCTTTCTTGCCATGAGACTAGTTTATCTGGACTAACTGAAACCCAGAAGATAATCACAGAATCATAGACTGGTTTGGGTCAGAAGGTCAAAGGTCATCTAGTCCCACTCCCTTGCAGTAAGCAGGAACATCCTCCACTAGACAGACTGCTCAGAGCCTTGTCACCTTGAATAGCTCCAGGGACAGGGCCTGAATTTCCTCCCTGGGTAACCTATTCCAGTGTTCCACCACCCTCATGGTAAAGAACTTGTTCCTAACAAGCAATTTAAATCTATTCTTCTCTAATTTCAAGCCATTACCCCTCATCCTATCACTGTAAACAGTCCTTTTCCAGCCTTCTCCTAGGTCCCACTCAGGTACTGGAAGGTTGCTATTAGATCTCCTTGGGGCCTTCTCTTTTCCAGGCTGGACAATGCCAGCTCCTTCAGCCTGTCCTTGTTGTATATTATTTACCAAAAGAGTGTTGTGATTGAATATATAGAATATAATAAGTGATACATTAAAATGCAAATAATTTTCATGTATACTTTTCATGTATAGCAACTTGCTTTGAAAGTTAGAGATTCCTTACTGTTACACCTCTTCTGGTAATTGGGAAAAAACAAAAAGTGTTTCTGTTGTCTCAACACAAATAATAATGCCCATATACAGTCAAGAATGGTTCCTGGTTTCCCAGGAAAAGGCTCTTATTTCGGGAGACTGTGAAGCAATTAGAAAGTGCCTGCACACTGAAATCATCCAAATATGGCAGCTTTTCATTATTTTACTGGCTATTTGGTGACAAAATGTGACTTTTGGTTGGCTAACAGCTCCATTAGAAGTGTGGCCTATATGAAAATTTTATTTTCAAGGAAACAAAAAAGGCTGAGAGACCTGGGGCTGTTTAATCTGGAGAAGAAAAGGCTGAGAGGGGACCATATCAATGTCTACAAATATCTGAAGGGTGGCAGTCAGGAGGAAGGAGGCAGTCTGTTTTCAGTTATACCCAGTGGCAGGATGAGGGGCAGTGGACTTAATTGTAGGAAATTCCATCTCAACGTGAGAAAAGATGTCCTTACTGTGAGGGTCACAGAGCACTGATGTTCCTTGTCTTATTACTATGTACCACCAAAAAGAGATTGGCCTCATTCACTTGACACCACCCCCCAGGTATTTATGAACATTGATGAGATCTCCTCTCAGTCTTCTCCTCTCAAGACTAAATAGCCCCCGGTCTCTCAGTCTCTCTTCATAGTAAGCTGTTTTTAGCTTTGTGAACATGGTAAGGTACATTTTGCTATTACTGTGACCATTTAAATGAGATTGTGAATGTGAATGCTTAACCGACTACTAGGAAAAGTTTGCAAATGTGATCTTGTTCATGAATGTATTTGTAATGTTTGTTTTGAAGTACATGCTGATGTTGCTTCCAAACTTCTCAAAGCTTGGCAAGAGGTTGCCAACTCATTCACTTCATAATTAGCAGATGATAGAGGTTCTGAAGGAAATGACCTTGAAGTAGTGTCTCATATCATACAGATAAGCAATCTGTCTGGGTCTTCTGATGCGCACAGTAGACACGAACAAAAATTCTGCATCTTTAATCACGTTCACTGTAATATTATTTTGTGAGACCGTTTCATGTTTCAGACTCTGAAAATTGTTTCTCTTCACTATCAATGACTTTATATGCCAAATTATTTTCTTAATACTTTACAAGTATTATCATCGGTTGGTACTTACATTTTAATCTAGGATAAAACTGACAAAACCTAAGAGATTTAGATAACATTTAATTCAAGCCAAGGGTCTGACCATTTCCCCCCTCTTTTCACTGCGTGCTTTAAAGTTTAAAAAAAAGCATAGCTTTCTTAAAATGTTTGGATAGGTTCCAACGTTTCCAGTAGTTAGTAATTAATATATTGTTTTAAAGTAGCTTTTGTTAGGTTCCTTCTATTCTGCATTCTTTTCAAAGTAATTGTAACCTCAAATCCTGCCAGATTATCTCTCAAGCCATGCTTAGCATTGTATTTCTTTTACTGCATGTTGATAAAACTCCTAAATTACACATGAAGTAGTTGAGTGATGTAAAATTGAATTTGAATCCTTTGTATCAGAAGACTGGTTTCTTGTCTGTGCTTTCAAAACAAAAATCTGAGTTCCTTAAGATGAGAGCATGAAAAACATTAATCCACTTTATTTTTTTTTTTTTTTGCTGCAGAGACAAGCAAACAAAAGTAAACCTGGGGGAGAGGAAAAAAAAGTTTCTTCTATAATCTGGTTTAGTTTAGTTTATGAGTTATTAGGTTAGTTTATAACCTTTGAGGTTTTAAAATCTTTTTTTTATTTTAAATAGGATTTAATCTGATTCCAAAGCTCCAAGTAGTGCAAAAGAGAGTTGGGTTTGCTCACCTCCATTGAATTGTTGAGATTTAGAAGGGCATCCTTTGATCTATTCCAGACTAATTACCATTCTGACAGTTTACTATGTTAGTTGCTCTTCTTAGAAAAATGCAACTCTTGTAATAAAAGTCTCTAGTGAAAATTTAAATGAAAATACAGCATCTGAAGGTTGTCCAGGGAGGTTATGGGTACTCCCTCCCTGGAGGTGTTCAAGGCCAGGTGGGATGAGGCCTCGAGTGACCTGTTCTAGTGGCCTATGGCAGGGGATTGGGACTGGGTGATCTTTGAGGTCACTTCCAACGTAAACCATTCTATGACTCATTGCATGGAAATAAATTATTATGATTAAGTTTGGAAACAGTGTTTTATGTGTTTAGTAACTTAAGATAGTAAACATCTAGTAACTTTAGCCTCAAAGAATAAGCTGTCTTTTAGGCATTGTGTGGTAGGCAGAACTGAAAATTTTTTCTTCCTGTCTCAAAACATCTTTTTGGCAATAATCTGAGGAGAGATCACTCCATCATATAGACTAGAAAGTTCCTCCATAGGTCATCTAGACCAAAAGCCTGCACCAGGAGAGTCTGATTAGATCACCTTGCTCAGGAACATGTCTTTCAAAAAGTTTCCAGCAGTGGCTAAGTGATGTATTTATTAGTCTCTCATTTTCTAATGGATATGCACTGCTTACAGGGGAAGAGAAAGGCAAATGAACTTACTTGTTTGGGGGAGCACTGTAACAGGCTGCTCAGAGAGGTTGTGTGGTCTCCTCTAAAGACTTTCAAAACCCACCTGGATGCGTTCCTGTGCAGCCTGCTCTAGGTGATCCTGCTCTGGCAGGGGTGTTGATCTCTAAAGGTCCCTTCCAACCCCTAACGCTCTCATTCTATGATATTCAGAATATAGTAATAATTATTGTCATAAATATAAGTCCTATTTGGTACTAATTAGGGAAATTATCTTAAAATTTAATTACATACTAATTGTATTTTACAGTTACATATTTCATAATACAATAAATTCTGATGGGTTTTTATTTGCAGTTTCCTGAATGTGGGTTCTATGGGATGTATGACAAAATTCTGCTCTTCCGCCATGACCCTACCTCTGAAAACATTCTCCAGTTGGTGAAATCAGCTGCAGATATCCAAGAAGGAGACCTAGTTGAAGTCGTCTTGTCAGGTAACTAAAAAAAAAAATTAAAAAAAAAATTTAAAATTACTGTCATGCTTTTGGAGCTGAATATATCCAGAGTATTTTTTAATCCCAGTTGAAATTTAAACAAAAAGAGGAAATTTTGTTTGTATATATGTTCACCTACTCTTGTTCAAAAATCTTTCTCAGCTGTGTATAGGCATATTATGCTCACTTTTAAAAAGAATAAAATCATATTTTTCTATTGCACTGTATACTTCCTATCAATCTCTTTTTGTCCATATTACTAGTTAAGCAACGAGTTAATTTTAATAAGCAATTTGGAAGAGGTATATTCTACATTTTTAGAGGAAAAAAAAAAAATCATCCTGTGTGACAGCACGGCACTTCTCAAAGAAGCACAGTGGGAAGGAAATGTAACAAGAAACAATAAATGTAACAGATATTTTAAACATTTACTTAAATAACAGAGGAGCTTGAAAATTTGAACTAGTCTTTATCTATCCTATTAATAATAGGATAGAGTGCACATTGTCCTATTACCTGTGGAGGAATTGTCAGTGCCATTCTTGCCAGCAGTGACCTGTCTTGCATTATATGAAATGTCCACTTCTTTTTCAAAGCTCTAAATAACAGTGCCTGCCAGGTCTGCTCAGATTCCGTACATGATTTGTGTTTAAGATTAGCAAAGGAAGGCAAGAGGAACATGTAAATTCTAGATGGGAAAGCAAATAATATTATGGAAGCACATATTACTGATGGATGTCTGTTCAAGAGGAGTGGCAGATGCTTCTTGTACAGGATTATTGATTGTGTGACAGGTATAAATGATGATATGGAAATCGAAAAGGTGGGACAAAATAAAATAACTATTCGTAGCCTAGGACATGTAAAAGTCAGAGGAGGCAAGCTGAAAAATTAGTGCAAAGCCAGAAAATGAAAGTCCGTAGGTGAATAGCAGTTGAAGGGATGTTAGATGATATGTAGAGCAAGTGATAGTGACGTGAAAGGCCAAATCCTGGAGGCAGTGAGATGGCAAGTGGAATTAAGGAGCTTATCTGGCCAACAGAGGGATCATAGAATCATAGAATGGTTTAGGTTGGAAGAGACCTCAAAGATCATCCAGTTCCAACCCCCCACCATAGGCAGGGACCCCTTCCACTAGATCAGGATGCTCAAGACCTCATCCAGCCTGACCTTGAACATATCCAGGGAGGGAGCAGCCACAACCTCCCTGTCCCTGGGCAACCTGTTCCAGTGTCTCACCACCCTCACTGTGAAGAACTTCCTCCTAACATCCCATTTAAATCTCCCCTCTGCCAGTTTGAACCCATTACCCCTCATCCTGTCATTACAAGACTTCCTGTAGGCCCCCTTCAGATACTGGAAGGTTACTATAAGGTCTCCTTGAAGCTGAACAACCCCAGCTCCTTTAGCCTATCATCATAGCAGAGGTGTTGCAGCCCTTGGATCATCTTTGTGGCCCTCCACTGGACTTGCTGCAACAGTTCTGTGTCCTTTTATGATTGGGACACCAGAGCTGGACACAGTATTTGAGGTGGGGTTTCACAAGAGCATGGAGAGGAGGAAAGTATTCTCAGTTTGGCAACACTGGAGAAGAGCAAGAGCAAAAACTGTATATAAAAACACACTGTAGTGTTCAGGAAGGTATTCAAGCTAATGCAGGCAACTTTTTAATTGAAATTCAGACTATTTCGCATGTATCACAAATAAACCGAAGAACTCCCTTTAATTAAAAAAGTCAATTCTACTGAGATACAAGTCCATAAGATTTATTTTCATGATAGTTAATAATTTGAATATGTCCTGAAAAATTATTTGGAAGGAAGGAAAATGGGAGAGACTGGCTTGAGCATTACAATGGATAGTACTGAACACCTGAGCCAGGGCAGTTGAAATGCAATACATGTTCAGATGCTTATGTTGAACTGATCGAAGTGTTTTATTTGCAACCTATATTACAAATATCTAAACAGTCTGCATTCTAAAGTCCTGTAAATTCAAGGTCTGTTATGGCAATTATTTTTGAATAGCATGTCTGAAAGAGGCAGTAGAACAGTGTTACTGCTACTGCTTTGCTGCTGAAAACTCAGTGTGATGTGGGTAAGCATCCCCTGAGGCACCAATATCTGATGTCAGAAGTTGTACTGAGCCACTGCATTAGTTTTTTATTGAATGTGTCAATACTGGTCAGGGGAGAGAAAGCCAAACTGTCAGTCCTGATATTATTGGTGTGTACAATCAGTCCATATCCTAATATTGTGCATTTTCTTATTTCCATTGCAGTTTACTTAATTACAAGGTCCTTTACAAAGTGTGGATAACCTGTGATTAGGTTTTTTTTTTCATTAATGTACTTTTGTTCTTGGCAGTTTAAGGAATAAAATCTTCCTGCCCTTGGTTTATGGGTCGTCTGTAATTAATATCCTTGTATTCTTTTCTGGGGAAAGGTTATAAATGTAGCACTACAGAATGTAGATACAGCCATGTGCACATGTGGTTTAGAGAACAATCTTATGATAAGTGGCTAATGGAACTGGGGTTGTTTAGTCTGGAGAAGAGGAGGCTGAGGAGAGACCTCATTGCTGTCTACAACTCCCTGAAAGAAGGTTGGAGTGAGATGTGGGTTGGTTTCCTCCTATTATCAGGTAGCAGAACGAAGAGGAAATGACCTGTACTTGCACCAGAAGAGACTTAGGTTGGATATTAGGAAACATTTTTTATTGAAAGGGTTCTAAGGCATTGGAACAGGTTGCCCAGGGAGGTGGTGGAGTCACCATTCCAGGAGGTGTTCAAGAAATTTGTGGACTTGGCACTTTGGGACATGGTTTTAATGGTCATGATGGTCTTAGGTTGACGTTTGTGATCTTGGAAGTGTTTTCCAACTGTTCTAGTTTGAACTAATTGGAGGATTTGAATTAGAAATTAGGCTATAGGCTGAGAGAGGAAAACAGATGATGCTACTCCACTCATAGTTTTACTGAGAAATAAAAATAATTGTTTTAAGAGTTGTAACCCAAATATAGATAAGTCAGATGGTTTCAGACCTCTCTGGGTTGTGGCTGCTCCTTGCATGGCTCTTTTTCCCTGCCTTGTGTAGCTGATTCTCAATAATTCCACTAACTTCTTTCCTACTGCTAATACCCCATGCCAATCTACCTCCACCTATCTGTTGCATCAACAGATGGTGAGATAAGATTGGGGAAGGGGGGAAAGGTGGTAGGGGTGGTTAGAAACCCCTCTTAGGGATTTTGATCTCTGGGAGGGGTGTGATGTTTCTGTATTACCTTTTCACTGTATATATCTGTAAATATCTGTTAAACATAGTAAATATTTGCTTGTGTATTCAGCATTGCTGTAAATATAAAGCTTCATTTATCAATTTCCAGCTGTCTGAGTCCTAGCCTGGGTTATATCAAAGGGTGGGGGGGCAGGTAAGTGCTAAACCACCACACCAACTGAAACAATTCTATGATTCTATGATCATCTTCTGGTTTAGCCCTTGTATTAGAGGTTCTAGAAAGGTTAAAAAAAAAAAAAAAAGTCTAGTGAAATTTATAGCTGAGAGTTACTTATTGTAGCTAAAGCAGTTTAGTCCACTTTAAGGAAGACATTTGTACCTGCAGATGCAATACAATATAACTGAAGCAATTTGTGGTAGAGCTAGATGTTTGTGAAACACAAGAAAGTCAGCTCAGAATACAGCACCTGCTGTGCTTCTCTATTTTTGGTGAAAATTATTACTTGCATGTTGCACTGGTGCATTATGCAGTTGGGTTTTAATGGAGTGTAAGAATCGCATAACTGGCTGAGCAAATGTTGTGTGCCTGTCTGCTGACTGGTCCAGAGGAAGCAAGCACAGGCTCTTGCAGTTAGCCAGATGAATCATTGCTCTGTGTCAGTATAGATTCTGGCATTTTGTAAGTGAAAGATCAAGGACTATTATGAGAGTGGAAGCAAAAGAGTCTATTGAATCACAGATTCAGTCTGCTGCACATTAAAAGAGGAAAAGGGAACTTTCATCATGAACGTTAGTAGTCCTCACAAATGCAGTTTTATGTTTGCCACTTATATGGTTTTCTTCCTCTTACGCATTTTTAGGTATTACATGTTTTAAAACTTGTTTCAGTTGACTGCATGTTATTCTGATAGTGTTTGTATAGGAGATAGAGCAACACTTCAGAAATGTATTAAACTCACAGTTTTGTGTGTTGAACTCAGCTGGTTAATTAGGCTGCACTCACGGCCATTTGTTGAACCCTTTTGTCATTAACATATTGTGTGCTATGTTGCAGTTTTTCTTAGCTTTGCATTTCCTATTTCATTCCTTCTGAAGAAACCAATTGTCATGAAAGTTCATCCAGTCTCCCGGTGCACAAAGGAAAGTGCTTTATCTCCACTAAAGTGTTCACTGAATCAAACATTTACGTAGTTATATTGTATTTCAGACTTTAAAAGGATTCGAATCTCTGGAGAAGGGATTTTATCAAGCTGTAATTGTAGGAAGGGTTACTTTTGATTAGAATACACTCAAGAATTAGTAGACAGCCCAGACCAAGAAGCAAGATTTAGAACTTGCAGTCAGTTATAATCAAAGATGGATATACATGAGTACTCAGTCAGTCGTTCAACAACACTGAAAGGAAGAGAAACCAAAAGTTGCATCTTTGTGGGTCCCTCTCTAAAATACAATCTGTTTGCTCAAGAAAAAGGAAGTAAATTTATGTAAGGTGACCGTAAGTGGAAAAGCATTCTTCAGTCTTGATGAGATTAAGTAGTATTTGCTACAGTCCTCAACTGGACCTATGAAAAGGAATCTTTTGTGTTCCACTCTTGAAATGAAGCATGCAAATGTGAATCATCAAAATAACAATGTCAAATTCACAACAGATGTGAACAGAATGGAATATCCTTGCTCTCATAAACTCACTTCCTTAACTTAACTCATAGTTTTTGAAGCTGTTTGGTATTCTTTTGCCTAGCCTTTAAAAAATATTTCTTAATGCCAACAATGGCATATTAATAATTGGGAGGTACAGTCCTTCATACCCTTCCTTTCTGGAGAAGTTAAAATAGTTGCAAAGTTTTCACATTAAGTTATCAAGGGAGGATTCTGATCAATACTTAGAGGGTGGGTATCAGGAGGATGGGACTCGTCTTTCTTCAGTGCTACCCAGAACAAGCGGTAAGAGGCACAAACTTGAGCATAGGAGGGGTGACCTCATTCACGTTTATAAACATGTAAAGCATGAGTGCCATGAGGATGAAGCCAGGCTCTTGGTGAAGCCCAGGGGCAATGGATGGAAGTTGAGGCATAGGAAGTTCCATGTACACGTGAGGAACAATATTTTCACCATGAGGGTGACAGAACATTGGGAGAAGCTGCCCGGGGGTGTTGTGGAGTCTCCCTCTCTGCAGATACTCAAGACCCACCTGGATGCATTTCTGTGTGGTCTGGTATGTGTGATCCTGCTCTGGCAGGGGGCTTGGACTAGGTGATCTTTTGAGGTCCCTTCCAGCCGCTAGCATTCTGTGATTCTGTGAAGTTCCATCTAAACATGAGGAGGAACTTTGTTAATTTAAGAGTGACAGAGCCCTGGCGCAGGCTTCCTAGAGAGATGGTGGAATCTCCATGTCTGGAGAGATTCAAAGCCTTCCTGGATGTTTTCCCATGTGACCTCTAGATGAACCTGCCTTGGAAGGGGGAGTTGGACTCGATGATCTCCAGAGGTCCCTTCCAAGCCCTACCATGCTGTGATACTGTGATCTGGAATGTAGAATTAACCTCTTTCTAAAACAAAGAAAGCATTGAAGTTGTTTTTTCAAGCTGTCTGTAGATATAACCACCACCACTTCATCTGTGTCTTTGTGACCTTTTCAGGATGAAAAGGTTGCCAGTTTTCTTTTAAAGGGGAACAAAGAATGATCTGACAAATGAGAGTTGCTGTTACTCTATGTCTTTCTGAGTTCTGGGGTTTTTTTTGTTTTGGTTTTTTTTTTTTCTGAGGACTTCAATGAAGTAATTACTTTCAATGCCTTCAGAATTTCATTCTTGCCGACATAGTTTATGTCCAATGCCATAACTTATTCATGCAGGGTTGTTAAAAACTGCTGTATAAATTTGCCAAGTCTTTTCATGTTTTACACAGCAAAATTTTATATTTTCCATTTTAATATGTGTTTGCTTATAATTTTTTTATCTTTTTACTGGGGCTAAATTATGTTGGAATTTAAGAGCTTTTTGTCTGCTGCTGGAAGGCAGACGATGAAACATTAGCATCTTGTTTGAATTAGCAGAATGTACTTCATCTGCTTGCTGTGAGCCATTGTGCTCAACTTGACAGGATTCTTGAAGCGAGACATTCAGATAGCAGCTCTTTTATGTTCCAGTGCTGAGCTGATGAGGGCAGGAATCGATCCATTGCTTTGTTAAGAAGCTGGGTTTGGTTTAATATCCCATAGATGTTACACCACCTAATCATTAGATGCAGACAATTTATTTGGATTCAGTGTGGTTTATAATGTCTTGTAAAATATATTGAACTGAATGAAAGCTGCGGAAAACTATGCTATTATAATAAATGCCATGTATCAACATGTCACTGGATTGTAGTGTTAGTTTGACTGCCAGCTCCCCAAGAAAAATGTTATGATCTTATAATTTTGAACATAATTTTACAGTACTTACCTAGTTGGTCACAGTCTTTGATTTTGCGTCATTGTGATTGGAAAGCATCCTTCTTTTGGTGCCTTCATAGCTTTGTTAACAAACTCTTTCTTACAGAATCACAGGATTAACTATGTTGGAAAAGACCTTTGAGATCATCAAGCCCAACCTATCACCTAACACCTTCTAATTAACTAAACCATGGCACAAAGTGCCTCATCCAGTCTTCTTTTAAACACCTCCAGGGATGGAGACTACACCACCTCCACAGGCAGCCCATTCCAATCACTCTTTCTGTGAAGAACTTCTTTGAAACATCCAGGCTAAACATGCTCTGCACAGCATGAGATTGTGTCCTCTTGTTCTGTCACTGGTTGCCTGGGAGAAGAGACCAACCTCCACTTGGCTACAACCTCCTTTCAGGTAGTTGTAGAGAGAAATAAGGTCTCCCCTGAGCCTCCTCTTCTGCATGATGAACAACCCCAGCTCCCTCAGCCTCTCCTCACAGGGCTGTGCTCCAGCCTCCTCACCAGCCTTGCTGCCCTTCTCTGGACACATTCAAGCACCTCAACATCTTTCTTAAATTGAGAGGCCCAGAACTGGATACAGTACTCAAGGTTTCGCCTAACCAGTGCTGAGTACAAAGGCAGAAGAACTTCCCTGGTCCTGCTGGCCTCACTATTCCTGATACAGGCCAGGATGCCATTGGCCTTCTTGGCCACCTGGGCACACTGCTGGCTCATGTTCAGTTGGCTGTCAACCAGTACCCACAAGTTCCTCTCTGCCTGGCTTCTCTCCAGCACTCTGTCCCCAGCCCATAGTGATGCATCGGTGTCTTTGAGCAGTACAAGTGTCTTCTCTATCCTGCCTAAGATCTTTTGCAATTCACTGTGTCCTTTTAATTGTTTCTAGATGTAATAATTCTTTCCCATTTCTGTAGAAATAAGGCTTATTACTGATTATATTAAAGTAGATTGATTTTATATCCCCCACTGTTTGTTAGCCGACATCTTTCTTGGATCAAGAATTTCAGATAGATGACTTTTGTTTGATGTTATTAGGTCTAAAAAGATTATTTCATTTTTTGTTTATATTTTTGCTTCATTTTCTTCAAGACTTAGATTTTCTTCTGCATCAGCAGAATCTTTCTGAATCTCCCCCTCCTGTCTTGCCTTACCATTGCGTATGTAAAAATAGGATGAAAAACCCAGATATCTTCTCAGCATTACTTCCTTATATTCTATGGCTGCATCATAAGCTGAGTAAAGTGATCTGAGACAGGCAGGTATTAGATAGGGAAAGCATTTACTGTGTTAACTTTGCTTGAAATGCTCTTACAGAAGTACAGACCATGCTAGTTATTTTTCCTTGGGTCTTTCTATATGGTTTTGGTATTTAATGATTATTTCAGCAGCAGAAAATCTGAAATAATAGCAAGTTTTTGTGAAAGGATGCTGCAGGAAAGCGGTATTTCTTTATAGGAACAAAGTTACCTTTACATTTTTAAACAAGCTTTTTCAACTCTAAATTTCCCAGTCATGTCAAGATTCCCGGTGTCATTTTTCAAGCTTCATTAGTTGGCAATCACAGAAAATGTCTTTTTTTTATTAAAAATAAAGTAAGTGTTAGGAAAAATATTAATAGGAAAGATTAATTTTTATTGCAAGAAGCCACACAATGCCTTCTGTCAGGATGTTTTTATGAGAGGTCTCTTTTGCACTGCAGGCTTATACAGCCTACATTGTACAGCTTTAACTGTCCAGTTTTTGGAGATAACACGTTTTCCACTTAACTGTGTGCTGTGTAATGACAATATCAAGTTTTTTGTTCAGTTGAGATAGCATACTTTCTGTTTCAGGGGTCATACAAAACCTTTTCTTTCCCAAGACTTATAAAGAAACTATACTTCCTTGAAAAAGGAGAGAAGCTCAAATGGATAAGTAACTATTTGTGTTCCATTAAAGGAGGAGTAGAAATACCTGTTGCTTTCACAGTGAAAGCAGTTCACTTAGCAGAGTCTCTTAGGTCTATTAAATATAGCTGGAGCAGGTCTAGAGGAAGGCAACAAAGCTAGGGATGGGCCTGGAGAATAAATCTCATGAGGACTGACTGAGGGAGCTGGGGATGGTTAGTTTGGGGAAGAGGTTGTCCAGAGCCACATAACTTAAAAACGTTGTATAGTAAGCAGATATGTTAAAACCTCTGAACTTAAACTCCCCTTAATTTACTCAAAAATATCTTGTCCTCACTTGGATGAGGCATTTTTTTCTCCCTTTCTTACTCAGTTTTACTCAGGTTTCTTGATATGATGCACATCACATTTACTCTTTAGAAGGTTTTACATGTTATTATTTTAACTGAGTCTAGCACAACTCACTTCATACTGTCAGCTCGGAAGATTATTTAAGTATTATACTTCAGCAGTCCCCACTTCAGTTAATCCTTTTTCAAAAGATAGAAGTATTGAATGAAATTTGGAGTCCATGGTACATTGGCTTATATTTTAATGGGTATTTCTGTGCTTATTTGGACTTCTAAAGTGATGGTATTTTCTAGTTAGAGTTCTGAATCAAAAATTGCTTACAATTAAAAAGGCATTGATTGATGGAGAAAACAAAAGTACATGTTAATGCAAAACATATTTCCAGGGTGAACCAACTCTATTTAGTGTTTTACAAATGTATTTAATCTCTTTAGGCCTTTCTTTCTCTATGGTGTATGAAACTTGGGCATGGCTATAAATTTT
The DNA here is from genome assembly GCA_013396835.1 of Psilopogon haemacephalus. Taxonomy (NCBI): domain Eukaryota; kingdom Metazoa; phylum Chordata; class Aves; order Piciformes; family Megalaimidae; genus Psilopogon; species Psilopogon haemacephalus. The sequence continues at coordinate 351,579 of VWZI01016415.1, forward strand.
TTCTATAACAGCACTTGAGATTTTCTTAAATGTAGAGTGTAAAGTCCTACAGAACAGAGGTCTCTTTTTAAAAATTTTATTGTGCATCCAATCAGTTAATATTCTTCAGCATAATCCTTAACATTTTTTTGTTTGTTTTCAGCTTGCATCTGTTGCTGAAGCTCTAGTATTTTATTCATGCATCCTAATGGATTGTCTCGTACACATCCATGAATGTGTGTATCCCTTTTTGCAGACTCATCAAATTTGCTTTCACTGGCTGAATGCTGGCTTCAGTAGTTAGAAATAAAAAACACAGCAGTACACAGTCTCCTGGTTATTTCTAATGGATTATGTTTGCAACCCTCTATGGTAAGATCGTCTTACAAAGTGTTTGAGATATGTATAGCTAAACAAGCAAACCTCCTTTCCTTGGGCAATCTAATGGAAACTAAGAGGAAGGGATTCAGGAGCTGCCACAGGTTGCAGCCTGATGTTTTTTATATCTGGATGGTAGTGTGAGTCCAGCCTGAAGACATTGTCATTTGAACTGAAATCTGGCTTGTTCTAGCTCTTAAAAGAAGCCCCAAGAATGTTTCTGTTAGCCTAGTTAAGGTATAACTTGTTGACAGAAAGAAGTTTGGAAAGCTGGCCTGCCTTTAAAGGACGTGAAGACTCCTATCACTCTAGCGTGTTGCTGCAGGTTATACTACAGGGGTTATGTTTGTTTCCTGGTTCATTTGTTTGACTTCCTCCTCACCATGAATCTGGTACTCTTACTCATTTCCTCTCCCAATGAAACAGTTCCAGTCTTTTAATCTCTCCATGTATGGAAGTCTCCTCCACGGCTCCAGCAGGTTTTCACATCTGTCAGTTCTCTCTCACAATACATCTTTTTGGGTTGGTCTCACAGAAACTGAACAAAAAAATCAAGTGAGGAATGGTGGTATCACCATTTCCCAATTTTCATTTCCATCCCTTTTATTTTTGTTATTCAGTGGGGCAGTGATATACTCCTTAAGCATTTTGCTTATCTTTATGACCCTCAGCTTTACCTGGCCAGGCACTGGGAAATGTTCCCGTAATGAGTCATTCTTGAGTTGTTGTAATCTATTAAAAGAATTAACCATAGCTGAGAGCAGTCATTCAGTTATTTCTTCTAGGTTATGTCATCATGGATTCTTCATGTGCAGACTGTCCATTACTTAACATTGTCGAGCTAAACATTGTTCCTTCTTCCCTGTTCTAGTCTTCTTCTTAATGTACACAGGTGTACCTTAGTGAGGTCACCATAAGATTATATTTTTAATTCAATTTTACGTATACATTTAGCCATCAACACTTACCATATAACAAACCGTTTTCTTGAACTCGTATGAAAGAAACTGAAAGGAAATAGTTATGTTTTACATGCACTACTAATTCTTTTTGAGCAGTATAATTCTGACGGTGACCATGTAATCTATTACTTTGATTTTTTTCAGAAGGTTTGGAAGAGACTGGTGAAGTACTTACAAATCAATTAAGATTTGCAGTGTTTATTGTACAATATTAATTTAGGTCAATCTGAGCATAAAAAAGTAACAAGAAGCTTTATTTTTGATTTGGACCAGCTCCTTATTGCCGGTAGTCAGAGAATTTTTCAATACTGCATTGGTAGCTCCAGTAAACTTGTGGAGTGTTTAATTTTGTTTTTGTATGTTAAATCAATACCTTTTCAGTGTAATTTTGTGATTAACAAGGCCTGAATCCATGAACTAGGATATTGCTGTTTTGCCACTTAGGTGAAAAATGCATGAATTCATAAAGAAAGAATTCTGAGCTGGGATTTCAAATCAATATAAACCCTACCTTGTCTAATCTGTAGGTTTAAAACTGTGAAATCATTCTCAAATGTGTAGAAGTACATTAAAATTGCACTTTAAAAATTCAGAATGCACAGATAAACATGTTGAGTCATAAATGTTACTCTTCTATAAAAACTCTCATTAAAAGTTTGAGCTAGCGCTAGACAGATGATGTCATGCATTATTATCTCCTACAGTTTATAGCTTAAATCTCACTTTATAGCTGAGATAATATAATAACAGTGAATCTGAGTACTACAGTTTATTTAAGAACCAAAGAGATTAAAGTTTTTATCTTTCTTGGATGCCTCCTACATCGGCTCATTTGCTCCCTTCCCAGCCTTACATTTAGTAGCTCCTTAGTGCCTCTCCCAGTAAGGAGGTAGCTGCTGGCCAGGGAAGGATGGGCTCAAGTCATGTTCATTCCTTCTGTGCCACTGCTTGAAACTACCAGTTTTTAGTGTCATCAACCAAAATACACAAACATTCCCTGGCCTCCATCTCCATCTCACAGCACTTCATCACAAAGCAAGATCTTCACCTTTGGCTTTCCAGGACCCCTCCTTTCTCACATGACTGCTGCTTCTTTTTGAGGACGTTTCTTTTCCACCTCCTATTTTTTTTAGGCCCCCAACTTAGTGGTGTTTCGAATCCATGGTGTTTTGAATCCATGGTGTTTCAAATCTAAGTAGTCCATGTGCAATCAGCCTTGTACTTGGTTTTTCAGTTTCCTCTCTCTGTCACTGGAGGATTGAGAGCATGCTGCTTTTACCTATTTTTGATAGCTGCAAGATACCCCTAATCACATGGTGGGTGGTTTCTGAGGCATGAGAGGCATGGAAGCTAGATGACAGCTCACATTACACAAAACTGTAGCTGGATCTCACCTCTGCTAATTGTTCAAAGCCTTTTTGAACTTGAACTCAAAAAGATCAGCAATTTACCTCTTTTTGAAACCAGGACTTTGCCTCCATGAGTTGCAATTGCTTCTTGTTCTCGTTTCCAGCTATGCTGAATATTGCATTTACTCCAGAGTCCAGGACCAAGAGGACTAGAGACTAGACATTAACAGCCAAGTCACTAACAGACTTGATGAAACAGTCTTGTCAAAACTGTTGTGGTATCAGTGTCTATGTTTTGGCGTAACTAGGAATGCTTAGATAGATAACAAGTTAGCCTGAGAGTTCACAGTGTGACATTATTGTATCTAAAACTTTATATTGCAAGTGTTTCTACAGAGGGCACATTTCAGGATGTGGCTGTAGGCATATTTGGGGCCCCTTCTTCCTTTACTGCAGAGTTTTATGTCAGCTCAAAAGTTGCTTTCACAGCATCCATGCTCTGACAAAGCAAAATGATAGCTGAGGAAGACTAGGTTTAGACTGGATCTTAGGAAGAGGTTCTTCAGTATGAGGGTGAAGGGACTCTGGAATAAGCTGCCCAAAGAGGCTGTGTATGCCTCCTCCCTGGGAGTTCTCAGGAACAGGTTGGATGAGGCCTTGAGCAGCCAAGGTAGGTTGAGAGGTGTCCTTGCCCATGGCAGAGAGGTTGGAGTAGATGATCTCGAAGGTCCCTTCCAAAAAAAGCCATTCTGTGGTTCTGTGATCTACAATACAAAGTAAGCGAGGAAGTTAATATAGCTCTATTTTGTTCCATTTTTACAAGTGAAGAATAAGTACATATTTTTATATTCCAAATAACATCAAAATATGTTTAAAAGTTGGAGTGCTCAACCCCTTCACTGTATTCTTTGATTCAGTTGGAATTGCAGAAAAAGATCTTGCTTTCTGTGGTATTCACAGAAAAGCTGGTTGAGTTTAGGTCATACAGAAGGTAAAATCACAAGAATTCCATTCATCATCTAAAATGTCTTCTGATGAGTTTTGTTTTCTGCTATGCTGAAGAGAGCATTGCCATTACAGACTGAACTTTCCCTTAACAGTGAACCTGACTGCTGTAGTCTGGGGAAAAAATAGAAAAATAACAAACTTGAAAAAGTATTATTATGTGTTTGAAGCCCTTGAGGCTGAAAGAAATCGTTGACTTAACATTGTTAAATAAATATTTTTAAATCTTATTTAAGATTTGGGATGTTCTCCCATGTCAGAGTTTTTTATGAAGTCCCAATTTTATGAGTTAAGTAAGGTTTTTAACATTGCTTATTATGAAAATTAGAAACAGAATAACTCTGGAGAAATAAAAATTAAATCCTGAAGTAAAAAAAACTGTTAAGTGGTTTGGATTATTTCAATTACAAAAGAAAAATAAGAAGGTGAATAGCATTAGAGTCACTGAATCCTACGTTCATGATGATATTCCAAATGCCTCTGTTAAAAGTTCCCTAGACTACTTGAGAAGAAAAATATATTTTTCTGTGGGCATTTTTAGCTTTTTTTTCTTCCTAAGAGTAGGATTTTTGTGCACATAAGGAACAGCGTTCAGGGCATAGGTCTTTATAGGCATGCCTTGCCAGCACTCACTTTGATTAGCGTGTGGATTTTCGCTTCTCTTAACATTAATACACAAGGAACGAGCCAGAGGCCTAAGGATATTGAGATCTTTTAGGAACTTATTTGAACTGAGCCATTTAAAAAACTGTTTCTTTCTGTTTTTTCCTCTTAATTGCAAATCAGGAATGTATTTCTGTTGAGAAACAAAGTGGCTACTGACTTCATTCATTCATACTGATAGCTGTGAAGAGTAGCCAGACACTTGAACCACCTGTTTAAATGGCAGGCTGAATGAGATCAAATGTTTGCATTCATGCTTAGTGTTCCACACTTGACAAATACTATTTTGCATGAGACTATCTGATACGTGTTCAGCATATTTAATAAGAAAAATGAGATCTTCCATGAGAATACTGTGGTGGTGGCTGCAGCTATATATTAAATAGTCTGAAAACCATGTGTTGTTTATTTGGATGAGAAGCTGGATATGAGCCAGCAGTGTGCACTTGCAAGCCCAGAAAGCCAGTGGCATCCTGGGCTAACCAAAAGCATCATGGCCAGCAGATAGAGAGGATTCTGACATCTTGCTTTGCTCTGCTGAGACCTCACCTGAAGTACTGCATCACCTCTGGAGCCCTCAACAAAGGAAGGACATAGATCTGATAGAGTGAGTTCAGAGGAGTGCCACAAAAATGAGCTGGGGCTGGAATGCCTCTGCTATGAGGATGGGCTGAGGAAGCTGGGGTTGTTCAGCCTGAAGAAGAGAGGACTTAAGGCAGACCTAATAGCAGCCTTTCAGGAGGAGGGACAGTTACAAAGGTCTGTAATGATAGGAAATGGTTTGAAATTAGGGAAGAGTAGATTTAGATTGGATGTTAGGAAAAAGTTCTCTATCATGAGGGTGGTGGAACACTGGAACAGGTTGCCCATGGAGGTAGTTGAGGCCCTGTCCCCAGACATGTTGGAGGTCATGCTCAAAAAGACTTTATTTAGTGGAGGATTTCCCTGCTTATTGCAGGGGGATTGGACTAGATGACCTTTGGAAGTGTCTTCCTACCCAAACTATGCTCTGATTCTATTCCTATAGTTTACTCTCATGCCTTTAACTAACCCCTATATATAGCTCTTTGCAACTGTTGCAGTAGCTGCAGTCTCACATCACTCTGAAAGGATTGGTACCTCCGGAAATCTGCAGCAGTCTTCCAACAAGAAAACTTCCAACAGTCTTCCTTGCTCTGAAAAGTTTTTTGCTTTAGTGACAATCACCAATATTCTGGCATATAAATACCTGTTTTCTTTTTAGATTCTAATAAGTACTTTCAACTTGAGTGATCAGTTTACTGATACCAACATAAGCTGCCAAATTGGATACATCAAATGATCAGCTATTTTTTAATACATTTTCCTTTAAAAAAAAACCCCTAATGTTTCTTTGCTGGGATGTGTTCCATTTATATTATTTACATTTGTATTGCCATCAAGTAATATATTTATATATAAATATTATATTGCCATTTATATTATTTATGTTTTGAAACAAAATTCACATCTGATTGAACTCTGATAATTCCCAGTAGGTGTTTGAAATATTACGCACCAGTGTTTTACTGGAAAAATGTTTTCAGTTAAGTTATTGCTGCAGTTTGTAAAGCCATTTTTTTTTTCTTCCCTGGTGATCATTGTAGTATGAAGGATCTATCTTTTTATCTTCAAAATTTAGTACAATGACCAGCATAACCTTCATCATCCTAGTGACCAAAAGGAGTTTTGCTTTGCCCTGTGATGAAGCACCACATCAATTAATCATATTTATGTTACTGGCTGTATCAATTTTTTGAATGGTCTTCTTATTACAGCTTCTGCCACGTTTGAGGACTTCCAGATTCGGCCCCATGCTCTTTTTGTGCATTCATATCGAGCGCCAGCCTTTTGTGACCACTGTGGAGAAATGCTGTGGGGGCTGGTACGCCAGGGACTCAAATGCGAAGGTAAGCCACAGTCAGATGTGGTTTTTCAGTTTTCTTAGAAAGAGGCTTGTCCATTCCACTTACACATCAGGCATCAGAAAAAAAAATTACAGGGAGTAGATACAGTAATAACTATCAAAATAATTAACTGATTAAAGAACTGATTCTTTTGACTGTCTTGAGGCCTGCTAGATATGGCACTGTAACCTGAAATAGTGGTCTATATGTATTTTTAAGAAAAGGCTTTGTGTCTTACACTTCTGAGTCTGTATCATTCTATGTAAAATTAATTGGGATGGTTTGACAGAAATTGCTGTCACAGGATGTTAGGGGTTGGAAAGGACCTCCAGAGATCATCCATGTCAGTTCCTGTGACCTCGTAACACCTATATTTTCTCATTTTGCCACAATTGCTTAACTCCTGCCAGACTCTGTCCAACAGAGTGAAAGACTGTTTGCGGTGAAAGATTTCCTTACCTCATTAATACTAATCACAGATATTTCCTCTACTTTGAGATGACAGATTTTTGAAAAATCAAAGAAAAAGACCACCAATTCTAGATACAACAGTTCAGAGCCTATAACATTTTCTCTGTAAAATTTGTTAGTATAGAGAAGCTAAACCAGAGTAAAGAAAATGAAATGTAATTAATAGTAAGGGTGGTGTGTTTCTGTTCTCTTTCAAAGAAGGAAAAAAAAATTAGAAATTAGTTCTTTGCTTTTTCTGGTGATAAACCAGAATCACATGTTTTTAATTTTCTCTTTTCAGGATGTGGTCTGAACTACCATAAGAGATGTGCATTTAAAATCCCTAACAACTGCAGTGGTGTACGGAAGAGACGCTTGTCAAATGTGTCCTTAACAGGACTCAGTAGTGTTCGGACAGTTTCTGCAGAACCCTCATCCAGCGTGCCAGATGAAGCCCTCCTGGTATGGGATTCCATAGCTATAGAGACCATGGGTGTTGGTAATAAGAAGCAGGGACATTTAATGCTGTAGTATCTAGTTTTGCCTGTTAGAGACTACAGAGGAGAACGGTATGCAAATTGCAAAACCTTGCTGTGAGAAAAGGCATCTTGATATATAAGGGAGGTCATCACCTTAAGACATGTGGGTAGACAGTATGTGTTAACTTCAGCTAGTCCCAGGAGCCTCCTTCCTTCCTCAATAACGAGACAGCTTTGAAGGTGTAAAACTGCCACTCATGAGAATCTTGGAGAATGTCTTCTGTGGAACTAGAAGTTGAATTACTTCCTAGTAATGTATCAGACCATTATAACCACTGATTTACAATACAGGAAAGATTTGCCTCAGGAGAAAACTGTGACCAAAACACCATGGTATCAAACTGAGTATCTGTCACAGCCAAGGCTATAGATAATTAGTTGAAACCTCTGTATTTATCATATTTTGAAGGGTTCAGAGGAATGTATGAGAAATCGCCCGTTTCCTTAGACAGATCTTTATGTTACATGTATGTATATATCTAGGTATATATATAGATCTACAATATACACATAAATATATGCATTAATACAGACATTTTCCATCTTGAAAACAACTGATTGGACAATAAAATGTATACTGGAGTACACCAGAGTTATACATTTTATCTTTGGCATATACACATCCCTGGAGGTGTTTAAGGCCAGGCTGGATGAGGCTCTGGAAAGCCTGATCTAGGGTAGGGTGTCCCTGCCCATGGCAGGGGGGTTGGAACTAGATGATCCTTGTGGTCCCTTCAAACCCTGACTGATTCTTTTAACACCTATGGTCATAACACATTTGAATAGTTCAGAATTTACACTGTGTGTAAATGAATCCACTCCTATGTGAAAGTTTTGAAAACTTCAAGGTTTAAAAGAGAGGAAAGGATTTATAAGTACACACAACAATTAACATGTTTTCCTCTCAATTAGAATATTAAACTTATTAAACTTGACATACTAAAAGGACACTATTGCAAATTATGTAGACCTGGTATTATATGCAGTACCATCTATGAACTGTAATTATGTACTTATGCTACTGATTATCATTAGCCTAAAAGCTACTTGGAAATTAAGGTTAACATTATGAATCTGTATTTTTAATTGAAAAGCTGCATAAATGAGTGAGGTGCTTAAGTTCTGTGAAAACTGCAGCGATAAATCTTTGTAGATTATTCATAATTCTCAGTAGGTTGTTTCAGAAATGGTATTTACTCAGACTAAGACAGGAAATTTTGAGGTAGACTGGCCCTAGTTCTGAACTGTTCCTGAAATTTTGGTTAAAAAAAAATGCAATGAGTGTCCTGGTATGTTCTCTATAAATATTTATTGTACTGTACAGTTACAAGATAAAGAAAAAAAAATCAGTTGGAAAAATTTTAAAATTACATGGCTCTGCTTGCTGATACATTCTTCTATGAAATACCTGTTTTGCAATGCTCCATATTTTTAAGTAATTGAAAACATTTCAATTGCTGCCAAAGAAAACTTTAAAATGTGCAGTAGGCTATACTTCTCTAAGTATTTCCATGCTGATGACTCAGAATGTGCACACACACATGCATGCACAAAGGAAATATGTTTACAGTAGAAGCAGGGATGGGCATTAGCCTAGAGGACAGACATAGCTTTCCAATTTCACTTTTATTTCAGGAAGTGGTGGTATCATTTACCATGTTTTTAGGAGTGCTATCACCTATGGCTTCTGTGGCTTTTGGTTTGCTTTGGTTTTTTTTTCCTTTTTTCTTTCTTCTTTTTTTTCCCTTTTTTTTTTTCTTCTTTTTTTTTTTCAAGTGTGCATAAGCTGTCAGTTCTCCTGTGCCAGCTCTGTCCTTTGGACTGCATTCTTCTGCAGTACTTCTGAGATAAGTTTTATGGCAGTTTATATTGTGGTACCAATGAAAGCATGCACTTTGGAATGCGTTTAACTTTTCTGCAGTTGTTGTGTTCATACTCAGAAGCATCATCCCTGTTCACAAAATTGTGTCATTTGTTACTGATATTAATGTGGCACTTGAATCACTGGAAACAAAGTATAACCTCTGTTTGGGACCACTGAATTAAATTCTTCCAATAGGACTGTACTGTTATTTTCACCCCTATTTTCTATAGAATCAGAGCAGGTGAGAAAAGGAGTTCCCTGAGATCTTTCATAAATGGAATTATTACCTGTTGTAATTTCAGGCTATGAACCAGAAAAAAAGGCAACTTTAACTGACAGTGTTAAATTTAATTTCTAAGTTTGGGTTCTGGAAAAATGCCGCTTAGGAATTCAAGAAGTTATGCCATAACTTATTGGCATTTGAAAAATCTTTGAGACAGGGTAATGCAGAATACTGCAAACGGTACCTTAATTATGCTCTGTAGAGAACCACCACACACAGGCACAGTGTCAGTTTGGCTATAAAGGTTTTCATTACCCAATAAAGCATTTCATTTGAGCTAAAAATGGACTGGGGACTATATCTGAGTAGAGCTTGATTCTTTAAGTAGTGTAAAACTACTCCGACTAGAAGGATGCTGTGTAACTCAGATTTTTACCTATGATAGCTCAAATGCAATTCTTGTGCATTCTGTTCTACAATATTGAATGAGGGTATTAAACAATCTCACAGTCATTCTTGCTTCCAAAGTAACATTATTTTCTGTCTTTTTCTCCCCCATATTTCTTTGTTCTGTTTTTTCTTCTTTCCAACTTACTCTCTCAGTGTCCTGTCAGCCCTGGCTATGAGGTATGTACTGGATTTACTCTACTCCCTATCACACTGTCTGGAACATCATCTTTTATGATTGTCAGTGTCAATGTGAAGAAATGCAGGAATTTTAATGGATTGTGATTATGATTATAATTATGATTATAATTATTAATGTAATTAATAATTCAGAACTAGGAACATGCAGGCATCCAGCCAACTGGCTGCAATGAGTGATGGAGCCTGGCACTCAAAGTTGAGTGTGGCAGAGACAATGCCTGCAGAGAAAATGATCTGCTTAACCTAGCTAAATTGAAGGACGAAGTAGACAGACTAAGAACTATGAGGGAATGTGAAAAGGAGTTAGATTTGTGGCACCGGGCTCTGCAGACCTCCTTAGCGGAGGGAGGTGACCCAAGAAACAGTGGGAAATGGATACAGGTGCCTGAAAGGGCAAGGGAAACCCCTTCTAGTCCCTTTGCCTCCTCAGCAAACCTTGCACAACAGATATAGTGCACTAGAGGTTGAGGTGATGTTGAAAGCAGAAGTAACACCATCTGAGAGGCTGACTAAAGCAAATCAGCCCCCACCCTTCACATCAGAACTTCTACCCCCCCAAAAAAAAAAAAAAAAAAAAAAAAAAAAGAAAAAGAGGAGAGTAGTTGTGATTGGTGATTCTCTTCTGAAAGGAACTGAGGGGCCCATATGTCAGCCAGACCCCTCTCACAGGGAAGTCTGCTGCCTCCCTGGGGCCCGGGTCAGAGATGTTACCAAAAGGCTGCCTAATATAGTGCAGCCCTCTGATTACTATCCCTTACTGGTTATGCAGGTGAGAAGTGATGAGGTTGATACCAGAGGTCTAAAAGCAGTCAAAAGGGACTGGGAAAAGTAGTTGAGGGATCAGAGGCACAGGTAGTTTTTTCATCAATGCCTTTAGTTGCAGGTAGGAATGCTGAAAGAAACAGGAAATTATGCCTGATTAACAAGTGGATCAGAGGCTGGTGCCACCATCAAAATTTTGAGTTCTTTGATCTTGGGGAACTTTATACAGTTCCAGGTCTGCTAGTAACAGAGGGGGTACATCTGTTGCAGAGAGAGAGAAAAATCCTGGCACACGAGCTGGTGAGACTTGTTGAAAGGGCTTTAAACTAGCGTGGAAGGGGGAGGGGGTTAAACATAGCAGTACTAGAGATGAACCAAAAGAGGCTGAGTGTGTTAAGCCAGAGATAGCGGTAAAATCAGCAGCCCAGCTGAAGTGTATGTACACCAATGCATGCAGCATGGGTAATAAACAAGAGGAACTGGAAACCTTGGTACAAGAGGCAAACTATGATGTTGTTGGCATCACAGACGCAATGACTCATACAACCGGACTGCTGTAATCAATGGCTACAGGCTCTTCGGGAGAAATAGGTGAGGGAGAAGGGGTGGAGGAGTGGCCGTGTATACAAGGGAGACACTGGACGTCATGGAAGTAAAGATTAAGGATGATCAGGTTGAGTCCTTACGGGTAGGAATTAGGGGGAAGGTCAGCAAGGCTGACATCCTGTTTGGAGTCTGTTATAGACCACCCAACCAGGAAGAAGAGATTGATTTATTATTCTTTAAGCAGCTGGAAGCTGCCTCAAGATAACTTGCACTTGTTCTTTGTGGGCGACTTTAACTTGTCAGACATCTGCTGGGAATTTAACACTGCAGAGAAGAATCAGTCTAGAAGGTTCCTAGAGTGCACGGAGGATAACTTCTTATCCCAGCTGTTACGTGAGCCTACCCAGGGGTGCAGCACTCTTCGACCTGTTGTTCACAAATAGAGAAGGACTGGTGGGAGATGTGGTCAGAAGCTGCCTGGGGTTCAGTGACCATGAAATTATTAATAGAGTTTTCAATATATGGTGAAATCAGGAGGGGCATCAATAAAACCTCCACACTGGACTTCCAAAGGGCAGATCCACTCTGAAATGAATCAAGAACTGGCTGAATGTCCGGGCCCGGAGAGGGGTGGTGAATGGTGCCACATCCAGTTGGTGACCAGTCAATAGTGGTATGCCCTAGGGATCAGTGCTGGGCCCAATCATGTTTAGTATCTTTATTGATGACCTGGACAAGGGGATTGAGTCCATCATCAGTAAGTTTGCAGATGACACCAAGCTAGGAGCAGGTGTTGATCTGTTGGAGTGTAGGAGGGCCCTGCAGAGGGACCTTGACAGGCTGGATGGGTGGGCAGAGGCCAATGGGATAAGATTCAACAAGGCTAAGTGCAGAAGAGTTCTACACTTTGGCCACAACAACCCCAGGCAGTGCTACAGGCTGAGGACAGATTGGCTGGAAAGCAGCCAGGCAGAGAAGGATCTGGGGGTGCTGGTAGACAGTAAGCTGAACGCGAGCCAGCAGTGTGCCCAAGGTGGCAAGGAGAGCCAATAGCATCCTGGCCTGTATCAAGAACAGTGTGGCCAGCAGGACAAGGGAGGTTATCCTTCCCCTGTACTCAGCACTGGTCAGGCCACACCTTGAGTACTGTGTCCAGTTGTGGTCCCCTCAATTCAAGAGAGATGTTGAGGTACTGGAATGTGTCCGAGAAGGGTGACAAAGCCGGTGAGGGGTCTGGAGCACAGCCCTGTGAGAAGAGACTGAAGGAGCTGGGGTTGTTTAGCCTGGAAAGGAGGCTCAGGGGTAACCTCATTGCGTCTACAACTACCTGAAGGGAGGTTGTAACCAGGTGGGGGTTGATCTCTTCTCCCAGGCAACCAGCCACAGAAGGAGGGGGGACAGTCTCAAGTTGTGCCAGGGGAGGAGTATGCTGGATATTAGGAGGAAGTTCTTCGCAGAGAGAGTGATTTGCCATTGGAATGGGCTGCACAGGGAGGTGGTGGAATTGCCATCCCTGAAGGTGTTCAAGAAAAGGCTGGATGGAGCACTTAATGCCATGGTCTAGTTGATTGGATAGGGCTGGGTAATAGGTTGGACTGGATGATCTTGGAGGTCTCTTCCAGCTTGGCTGATTCTAAGATTCTGTGATTTGTTTTTGTTACAAAAAGAGTATACCCAGTATGAAACTCTCGAGTCCACTTTCTAAAGTGAAGATCATAATTCTTAGACTAAGCATTACATTTAGCTAACATTAAAATATTTGGATGCAAATATGAAAATGCCTTTTCATTTCTTAGACAATATAGAGTTTGGATTGGACTGGAGGCCTTTTCTACTAGTAGTAACACATAGGGAGAAGACTTTTAACTTCATTTTCAGAACATTGGGAATTTGATGAAGTAATGTAGAAGAGAAACATTTTCTTCTAAGCTGAACAAGCTTGATCTCTAAGAATAAATGTCTAATATCACAGCACAATGTAGCAGCTTTTTATCAGAATATGGTTCCATTTCTGTGAAAGTCAACATGAAGAGTCTACAGCTGACTTATGGCCATATGTGGAAGAGTATCAAGCCTAAATGAGAGAACGATATTTATTACATACTGCATGTCAAAGTTTTCCTTCTTCAGCTTGCAGTGTGGATTTTCCTGAGAAACTTTGTTGAAGTTTCAAAAGTTTTTGAAACTCTGAAATAATTGGTCTCCCTTGCAGCATATATTTGAGTTGTAGAGAAGAGGAGATTTAGATTGGATGTTATGAACAAGTTCTTTACCATGAGGATAGCAGGACATTGGAACAGGTTGCCCAGGGAGATCATTGAGGCGCCATCCTTGTAGATGGTCAAGGTGAGGCTTGACAGGGCTCTGGGCAACCTGCAGGAGCCTTGGCCTAGATGAATTTTGGAGGTCCCTTCCAACCCAGGCCATTCTATGATCCTATAATTTTATGATTCTAAGATCAGGCTTTGCAAATGTTTTTATTTCAAGAAATATATACATAGTTATTATACATATTTTGTTATGATGAAATGAAGATTATCATGGTCAAACATTTATCTCTTTGAAATAAATAACTCTATTTATTCCTAGAATGCAAACATTTTTAGTGTGATGTACCCCAGAATTCCAACTTCACAGTGTACCTGTAAAGGAATACAAACCAGCATATATAGAGGAGGGATTTTGTAATATCTAAGATATTTATATTTTATGGCTGTGTGATAAGTGGATAGTGATGGCTTACCCTAAATTAAACAGAATTAAAGGTAGTAACAAAGGAGAAAAAAGAAAATTGTGTTTCTTTAGTAACAAGAAAATGTTTTAACCTCCTATGTTTTTACTTTAAAATATATTTATATGACATAATAGAATTTTATTTCTGTATAAGGTTGCATTATTTTGGTAAGTTTTGTTCATTCTCCTGTAAGGAATGAACGATGATATGTTAAATTCAGTTTATAGACACACTGCAAGTGATTTTTCAGAAAAAAAAATCTATCTGAGCTTTGCATTTAAAGTAAGTGGAATATTACACAGTTATGTATTATCTTAACTTTGTGATGTAGAATCAGGAATTTCTTTTTTGCTAAGTCAATTGAAATTTAGATAATTTTAGTTTAAAAGACCATTTGCTTATCACTGACTGAATATGAAACACCAGGTGTTGCCTGCCTCTATAGGTTTATTATAAACAGAACTGGCTTGAGGCTTTTCAGTTATATATAGAAAAGTGATTTTGCAAAATCAGGACAAGAGCAGCTCTGGTAGGGAATCATCTTGAGTTGTAAGTAGCCGTTTTCTCTTTCTCCCCTTGGTGCTCAACTCTTACTACAGCTGCTTGTTTCTCTTACTATACTGAAATAAGGAGTCCTTGTTTCCAGTGACTCAAGTATTTCCACTGGATGAAGCCTTCCTTTTCCACACTCAGACAGAAGATGCACCTTGTTTTCCCAGTTGCAGCCCTTGCAAAGGCTCATGCCTCCTCAGTTCACTGAACTGGAAAAATGGAGCCGTTGAGGGAAGGGTTAAAAAAGAGCTAGGGTACTGCAGCTGAGAGCATCTTCCTGCCTTAACCCAGTTGTAATTAGTAGGAATCCTTTTCTAATGGCTGGAGTTCATTAGACTGTAGAACCTCAGAGACAAAATGAGTATTTCCTCTTGAAGAAAGATACTCAAGTTAACAGTGAATTAATACCACACATAGCTGCATTCTACTCTGTCATGCCCAAGTTATCCTTCCATGCTCCAGTAGCATATGCTGCATATTCCTCTCCATCTTATGGGAACTTATTTTCAGCATGTTTGTTTGTTTAATAAATACCCCTATGCTGTTCTGATATTTTGTGAGGTTCAAACACTAGATGTTATTTTAAAATAATAAAAATGTGAAATATAGGCGGTGAATGAAAGCAATCCAAAGTAGTGTTTACATTGACTTAGTGCCAGATTCACCAGGTCAGTCTAGGAGCATGCACTAAAGAAAAATGAGAATCAAGTACTCCATGAATCTGACACTGAGAGTTAAATATTTGAATATTATGAAGTTACCCCACTACCTTTTAGGTGGGTTTTTTGTTTGGTTGGGTTTTTTCTTTTCCTTCTTTCATACAATTCTTTAAACCATTGAAACATGTAAAGAGTAAAAAAAAAAACAACTCAAAAGTATTTGTAATGTACTTCCCCTTGTTCTAAAAGGGCTGCAACATCTCTGCTATGAGGATAGGCTGAGGGAGCTGGGCTTGTTCAGCCTAGAGAAGACTCAGGTGCGACTTTAGAGCTGTCTTCCAATACCTGAATGCATGCTACAGGAATGCTGGAGAGGGACTTTTCATAAGGGTGACTAGCAATGAGTCAAGGGGGAATGGTTTTAAGCTGAAGCAGAGTAGGGTTAAACTGGATCTTAGGAAGAAGTTCTTCAGCACAAGAGTGATGAAACTCTGGAATAGGCTGCCCAGAGAGGTTGTGGATGCCTCCTTCTTGGAGATGTTTAAAGCCAGGTTGGATGAGCACTTGAGCAGCTGAGTCTAATTGAGAGATGTCCCTGCCCATGACAGGGAAGTTGGAGCAGATGATCTCTAAGGTGCTTTTCAACCTAAGCCATTCTATGACACTCAAAGTCTAACTGAACCCTGGATTAAAACATTACCAGGTACAGAAAGTAAAGTTGAAGTGGTTTGGCTTACCTTAAACACTGCTTTGACATAAAATGGTAGTAGACCCTGTACTAGCTGCCATGCACTGAATACTGTAGGGATTAATTTCTTGTGACTAATAACTACATTTGAACTTTTCTGACCTAATTTGACCCAGTCTGATTATTCCAGAAGTTCATTACAGCTAAATGAGATCTAAAATATGATAATGTTAAAAGATGTATATTTAGGAAATCATTAAATGTTTACTCAGTTGTGAGCCTAATATTTTCCAAATGTCCAGGAGGGTAGGCACAAGAGCAAATGATAAACAGATTAAGATGTACATGTTCTGAAATCTTGTGTCCCATGCCTGCTGATTTTTTTAATACAACTTGTTTGTGATCCCTTGGAAAGGTTTTACGGATATTTGATTCTTCAGCTTGGAAGAGAGGTTCAGGTTGTTGTTGTGCTTAGATAATTGCCACCTTCTGTTAAATTATCTATTTTGTTTTTAGGAAAGATATAATAGCAGTTGTCATCTTGTGATCCTTTATGTAAGTCACCATGTCTGAAACTGAAGGCTTATGGATCCTTTGTGACTGAACAGTAGGAATTCTGTAGGAGTATATGGCACATATAAGTAAATGTACACTCAGAGCTAAGTTCTTGTTTCTAGGTATTGACACAAAGGTTTGCACATATTGAAAATACCGAAAATTGACAAACACTGCAGCATGCACTTTACCATAGCATTTCTGAAGCATTGTTCATGTTAGATCCGGGGCTTGAGAAGTGGTACAAGATCCCAAAGTGTGATTTGTGTTTTGAGGAGCAGAAGCAAGCAGCGTATCCCTGAGTCTACACTTAACCTGGCCTAAACACACCCACTGGTGCTTTCACTTCTCATCTACAAGCTTGTTTTTCTGTGTTGGTAATATCCTACTGCCCAAGACTTCCTCTCTTTAGTCAAAGCTCTCCACGGTGGTTTGTCTAGACCTCCTCTGTCCAATGCCAAAAACTTTCCCTAAACCAGTGGCTTAGCTTAAGCCCGGAAACCTACTGCTTGTCCATGATTCAGAAAGGATGGATTTGAGGCAGTGTCAAACGGGATGCGTTTATACAGTCATTGGAGGGAAAAAACCCAACAACAGCAATATTCATGCATGCTAAGATTTCCTGAAGGGGTTTGTCTTGAGTTATAGCTTGGCTATGACATCTTTGTACCATGGTATGTGCCTTTTATTCTCTTTCTTATTAGTTCTATGCAGTAGGTGCAACTCAGCTGCTGAGTCTGGCTTATGATGTGCGTATTATAGAAATTCAAGAGACTTACATGAAAAGGAATTATTACTTTATTAAAATGATGAAGCACATAATAGAAGATCAAGCCAAACAATATTTTTTAAGAAGCTTGTGTCTGTAAGATGCAGCAAAAAAACTTTATGCTGTATAAGCTCTACTCTGCCTGCTGGCACTGGCAAATCATTGTCAACAAAGGGCTTTTACTTTGGGAAATCCTTGACTTTGAGAAGTCTCACAATGACTGCTGAAACCCAGTAATCTCCTATTACTTTACAAAATAAGTCAGGTTATAGACAGAGCATTCAAGCCACTGTCTGCTGGTATTGATGTCTGAGTGGAGGAACAGGCTACATAATAATTTACATCTGTAGATAGTTTAATATTAACAGCTTGTACTGAAGTAATTTCTTTGATATGTTTATACATGTGACACTGAAGTGTTTTTCAGACCATAGCTGTCTAACTATGGTGCTTGTAAGATTAAATCATACACTTGACTTAAAGAGAAGAGCGCAAGAAGTCTTCAAAGACAACACAGTTGATTGCAGGCTAAGTGTGGTATTTCAGTGTATTTAACTGAAGATTTGTTTCCTTGAATTCATGTAATTGCAGTCACACAGTTTAATTTGTAAAAGTAAGTCAACATTTGCATTGCATTAAAAATATAGTAGTTCCTGTGGTAATGGAGATATCTAGCACCTCATTTGACAGTAGCTTCCTGTGAAGAAATTGTATATGAACATACTAAGGCTTTATCATCTGCCTTCAGTATAGGAAGGAAATACATATTTCAGCAAGTAGTGCTTTAGCACTGAAAATGAAACTTCATGTGGACAGTTATTACTGTTTTGTTTTTTTTTTTAATGCACAGCACTTTTCTCAGTTGTCCAAGCAATTTATAGAAACTAGATCACAATAGTTTCTTTTCTTCAGGCAAGTGTTTCAAAGTTGTAGGAATACCTTTGTTGTTTCTTGTTGAATATCACAAAATGGTAAGGGTTGGAAGGAATCTCTGAGGATCATATAGTCCAACCCTGCCTTCTAAAGCAGGTTTGCCTAGAGTACCTTGCACATGAAACACATTCAGAGAAGGAGACTCTACCACCTCTCTGGGCAGCCTGTTCCAGTCACTCCCAAAATAAGTAAGAGGCTTCCTTATGTTTAAGATGGAACATCCTGTGTGGTAGTTTGCACCTGTTGCTCCTTTTTCTGTCACTGGGTGCCACTGAAAAGACACTGGCATCAATCTCTTTGTACTCTCCATTTAGATATTGATAAGCATTTGTAAGATCTTCTCTCAATCTCCTCTAGGTTAAACAGCCCCAGGTCTCTCAGACTTTTACGGAATCACAGAAACACAGTGATAGAGATTGGAAGAGACCTCTGGGGACCTAGTCCAACTACCCTGCTAAAGCAGGTTTACATAAGAGAATAGGAAGTGCAATGTGTTCTCCTCTGAGTGAAGGTTACTAACTTAAATGTTTCTGCAGGCATAATTCGATGATCAGATGTCAAAATTGAAGTAATTTCTTTTCTTTCTCCTTGAACATGAAGCTCTTCAGTACAGTTTTGTCAGAAGACCTGGGATGTTTTTTAGTGGGACTCTTGAAACCTTCTAAAAGAAGTCAGGCAAAGAGCAGTCTGTTTAGGTTAGCCTGTGCAGCTGGATTGCAGAGCTGCTCCCAAGACGCCAACTCTGCATCCAGGCAGTCAGCTTTCTTGCTTCCCATCAGCATCTTCCTAAAGTTTCTTCAATTTCTGTGTCTGAGAGGGATATAAGTGGTGCTAGAAGACAGTCAAGCTCACTGAAGTAGTAAGACCACTTGTGTCCATTGACAGGCAAGCAGTATTTATTTCCGTTTTTTAACTGTGTCTTGCAGTGGATATGGACAAGGTAAAAATGTCAGGAAGGATCTCCTATTGATGTATGAGGTGCCTTTGGGGTAGTGATGTTATGGAGAACTGTTTCCTTCCCGCAATGACAGAGTTCTGTACAATGACTTTGTGCTTCTTGATAGTATAGACAAACTGTTACATCCTTGAATAGCTTCTAACAAAGCTATAAATAAACCTTGAGTAGCTTCACCATATTCCAAAAATTGGAAGTAATTGAACAATGAGGGACAATGCATCTACTAACAAGAGTCATGCAGAACTCCCCATGTTGAGGAAGAGTGAGCAAACATTGGCTTCTCTGAGATATTCTCTTGTTTGTGATGGTATGGTGGTTCTGATTAATTAATGCAAGATGATTTTTTGAAATTTATATGATTTATTAATTTTGATATCCAAACTTTTCCACCACTGACCACTAATTTTAATAATAAACAAGTTCTTTTATAATGGTCATGGAATGCATTACATAAACAGTATCTAGATCTAGTATTAATTATCAATATGCATAAACAATCAGATTCAATTGAAATTAATTAACTCAACTGAATCGGAAGAGAAGTTTCCTGTGGTCAGTGGTGCCAATTGGACACTAGATGGAACTTGGGGCCCTTTCTGCTTAAGGCGGAAGGCTAAGTAATGACAAAAGCTTAAGGTATTTACTCACAAATATTATTTCCATACTTGCGAGGCTAATAATAAATTGAGACAGTCCTCAGAACACTTGCAGGAAGTTCTGTCTGCTGCCTTTCTGGCTGATCTGGCCTCTGGACACTGCTGCTGCTGAGACTTAGTATTCACCCCAAGCTCCACATGCTGCTGCGGGAAGGAGAGAGGGACAGATGGTCTGTGACCTGGTTCTAGCTTTTGATGATCTGTGTGCATTCAGGGCTTGCTTGTCTTCAGGAGATGCAGGGCTGCTCCAACAGATGCAGGCAGATGTCTTGCAATACATCTCAGCAGAAGTCACAGATGTCTCAGCAGCTACATTTCATGCTGGCTGTTGCATGCAGCTATCACATGAATCAACTGGAGCTGCTCCTGGTAAACTCGAAGTTTCAGGCTGGAATATAGCTTATATTGCTATATATATAATAAGGCATTAAGCATCACAAGCACAGATGCAGCAGAACACAGGATAATGGCAAAAGCATGGCAGAAGCACATTGTGTTACCTGCTTATCTGTTTATATATCAATGCCTGAGAGTGATTGGACCTTTGGACATCATTAGCTTATCCAATTGGTGTGGCAGTAAGTCAGACTATGACCATGTTTGGGTGAAGCCACAGGTTTGCCATAACCATTTAGGGAGAGAGCATAGGCCTAGCATAGGCTTAGCACAAGGCAAGTGCGTGCACCTTGTTTACCACTGATGCAAGCAGGAGAAGAACAAGCTGGGTAACCCAGAGTGCTCAGACTCCATGGCTCCAGGTCTTTTGTCCTTTTTCCCGCAGTTGCTTCTTCCCAAACAGGAGGAAGGAGAGCAGAAAAACATATCTGGGCAAGCCAGCATGTGTACAGGCCTGTTTTTCACTCTTCAGGTCTACCATGACAATGACATAAGACATAATTGCACTGAAGTCTCTGGATGTGACAAATGTGGCTTGGCTGAACATCCATACAGTTAAATGCATGCACATGTTTCTTTGTTGTCAATTGAAAAGTCATATTCTGAGCTGTTAAAGTATACATTACCTTGCTGAGATGATTTTTATAAAAGGCTAGGTAGTGTTTGGAGCCATGCAGGCTGTTAGTTTCCATGGTGTAATCCAGTTAAGCTATCATTTCCTGGGAAGTTTCCAGATTTGCTGAGTCAGTAGCCTGGCTGACAGACGGGAAAAACTAATTTATCTTTCTAATAAACCAGGCATACTGGCTGAAGAAGGTGCTTTGTGGAAGAGTTCGGTGCTTTTGCACTAGAAATGGGATAGTTCCCCATTTCCTTTTCTTTCAGGGGCTTTAAATTGTGATAGCTGTCTGCTGTTGGGAGTGGTAGAAGTTAAAGTTGGATTTTGGAAGGTATTGGGACGAGAAGTTTGAAATTGACAAAAAGAAGGAGATACTCCTCCTCCTAATCAGTCATCAAGGGTTTGATGAGTGATTTTCTGGCTGCTGCTGCCATGAATTGTCTGTCACCAGCTTCCATTACCTTGCCACCTCTGAGCAGAACAGAGGTTACACTGCCTCCAGCTGGAAGAGGGGAGGGTTGTAAATGCAATATGGCAGGCCTGGGCAGGCAGGAGACACCGGAACCGTGACTGCTGATCTTTCCTAGTATGGGAGAAGGTGAAGCTTAGTTTTACTTCTTGTTTAACCTGAAGACACTGTAAATTAAAAAATATATATTAGCCCAGTACTTGACTAATGGCAAGAAATAACTGAAATGACCTTTTGTATAATTAGAAATAGCTGAGAGTGGGTTTACACCTACCTCATTTTGAGGTAAAGCTGCTGAAATTGTGTTCATTTGTTATTGAGCTTGCTATGCATTCTCACTATATTACTTTTAACAGAAACAGAAGCAGCAGTTTGACTATTAAGGTCACAAAGAAGACAAAGCCTGGATCTCCTCCTGCTGTCAAAACTACTTTCGAGTATTTCTTTATTGCAGGATTCTCAGACAGAAGCATACAGAAATGTATTTCTGTGTTTTGGGGACCCGGGAATAATAATGATCCGTCTCAGATGACGGATTTCCTGTAACATTATTAGTTTGAAGGAAAAGTTTCATTTCCAGTAAAGCCAATCTGAAGTTCTGGCTACTACAACTTTGTGAGCAGTGCCGGCTCATTGGGGATTATTACTTTTCTAGACGCAGATTATTTGCAGATGATGGCAAGAAAGTGCTGAAATTTAAATGATCAAGATGCATCTCGCCAATTTTTTGTTTTCATGTTAACTGTGGGTGTAGTTTGGCTGTTTCTTGAGGGCAATTCTTAGGAGAAGGTAGTTTCCTGAGTCATTTGTTTCTTGGGGTAATTACCATAATTACATCTAAACAGGTATTCTTTGCATTGCCTAAGTGTCTCATGTCATACATATTTATATATATATATACATATACATGCATTTAAATACCTATTTGATCAGTCATGCGTTATCTAAATGTGATAAGGTTAGTGATAGTAAAAGTTACAAATAAAGGGAAAGGAAATTGCTAATCTGCTATCAAAACCTGCATGCACTTAGATTAAGGCAATAATTTTCTTAATGTTTATGCTCTTTATACAACACAGCAAATGAGAGGTACAAATGGCTTGTGTTTTCACCAGAGCACAAAAAGCTTTTCTGAGAAATCTTTAATGATTTTTTTTTTTAATACAAAACACCATTTCATCCACCATGTAAAATGTATGACAGTAGTTTTAGCAAAGATATTCTCTGATACCAATCCAGTTTTCCCAAAGCAGTCTGAAGAGAAGTATGTTGCATATTCTATTAATTTGTAAAAGCATATTACTTTTTATGACTTAGGACTTACTGTCCTTGAGGTATGTAGGAATAAGATACTCTTTTAAAAATTAATAAGCCATGATTATGTGAAATGTTCTTTTTCTGTATTTCACAGCAAAAGACACCTTCAGAATCCTTCACTGGGCGTGAGAAGAGATCAAATTCACAGTCCTACATTGGACGACCTATCCAGCTAGACAAGATCTTACTATCCAAAGTTAAAGTGCCTCACACTTTTGTCATCCACTCTTACACACGGCCAACAGTTTGCCAGTACTGTAAGAAGCTTCTCAAAGGGCTTTTTAGACAGGGCTTGCAGTGCAAAGGTAAGTAAACATCCTTTAGGAACATAAAAGCTAAGCATGATAAAATTAGTAAATTAGCATTTGAGTAGTTACTATGTAACCTTATTAATGATTTCTTCACCAAACTGTTTAGGTGTAGGCATGTGTACAAATACATGGGATTAAGCTGGAAGCAAAATTCCAGTGCTGGCTGTTCTGCAGGAGCTGGCTGCATGGCTGTTTATTCTTAACCTGTGGCATATCTGCACTACCTCACATCTTTTTCATTCAGCTGCAAACTGTCTTGGTTTTGGCACTGGGTGAGCCTGTGACTGATCTTGAATGTCTCCTAGGACAGGGCCTCAACCACATACCTGGGCAACTTGTTCCAGTATTTTACTACACTCGTAAAGAACTTTCTCCATTACTTCAACCTAAATCCACTCTGCTCCAGTTTCAAACCATTGTCCCTCATCCTACCACTGCAAGCCCTTCTAAATAGTCCTCCCCAGCCTTCCTGTAGGTCCCTTTCATGTTTCAGTTTGAATTGAAGCATGTTCCTGAGTCCCAGCAATTCAGTTTTGGGGAAGTTGTGATGGAAATAAAATAAGATGAACTTATATGAGATTTTTAAACATATTTTCAACTGACTAATGTGCTTTCAAGTCCCATGGTGTCATACCTTAGCAGGTGCCAAAGTGAATCAAGAAGTTGCTCAGCAATGCAAAGAACAAATATTTTCTCTGCTGTTTCAATTTTCAGTCTTCAGCATTCGCATTCACTTTATCAGTCATTTCAGCTGCGGTGCATGCACTGTAAATTGATCCACTTCTTTCCCTGGAAGAAGTAGCTCTAGCTTTGTAGCTCAGATCTTTTGGTTGCTTCCTTAGCAGAGGTGAGCACATATTTCAGCTGCAACTAGCAGCCCTCAGTACTGCTTTACCCTCCAACCAACTGCCCTTAGTACTACTTTACTTTTGCTTCTAGCACCTTTATCTTGCCCTTTCCACTGCAGACAGCATGCAGCTAGGCTAAGGAATGCACTCTCACATATTAACTTCGTATAAGAGGAATGGTAGGGTTTGACTTTTATGCACTGGATAGCAGGAAAAAGTATTAATTGTCCCAGAAAAGGAGAAATAATTTTACTGTATGCCTTTTTTTTTTAATTATTCACAGACTGTAGGTTCAACTGCCACAAACGCTGTGCTCCAAAAGTACCAAACAACTGTCTGGGAGAAGTTGCCATTAATGGGGGTAAGTTGCCTTAGCACTTGTTTGTGTCATTGTTTAAACCAACAGTTAAATGAAAGGGAACTGTAAAACGGAGCCATGCACATTTTTCCGTTGCTTGGGAGGGGCCTTTCCTCTGCTATATTTCTGTTGCATGTCAGAGATGAAGTGTGGGAGGAACCCTATGAGTGGTTCATGCACCACCAACTCAGAGCATGTGTCTTCCATATAGAGGGCACTAAGAGACTCAGTGTAGAAGAGGAAAAAAAAAAAGTTTGTTTTAGGATACTCTTCCTGAGGAGGAAAAGCATACCTGAGAGAACTGAGAAGGCCCTCCAGGAAAAGATTCCACTGCTTACTATTGGTTTTAACTAATCATATCCAATGCCAGAAATAAAAGCTTCAATATCTGTTGATTTTTTCATATGTGTGCTGTTGACTTTGTGTCAAGTACAGGATTGTATGGTGAGGCTTGACAGATGGTACTGGAGGAAAAAGGAGTGGTTGTAGATGAGTTCTTGATTGCCTTGAAAATGGCACTTTTCTGTGTGATGAGGGAGTAAGAAGTGTGGTGAAGTGTGCAGTTCCTAAGGTATATTGCCACATTAAGTTGTCAGCCTAAACTGCTTCTGAGGTTAACAAAGTATAGGCATCCTTTTCCAAACTTCAGATTGGTGATCTAATTTGTTGAAGAATCAAGAATGTTCAACATTAGAAATACTAACTAATATTTTTCTTTGTATTTCTCATAGTGTGACTGTGTCAAACTAGATTTAATGGTAATTAATGTAGGCAAAAGTGCTAAGCGTCCCACCTGAAATGTGATAAAGTAAATGCTTTTCTGGAAGGTTGATGTGGCCCGCCTACTGCACGTCCTCTCAGATGTACTTCATCATGACACCTCTTCGAGTCTCTGCTAGTTTATTTATTTTCATTCTTTACACCAAGACCCCACCTTGAATACTGTGTCCAGTTCTGGTGTCCCCACCATAAGAAGGACATAGAGCTGCTGGAGCAAGTCCAGCGGAGGGCCAGAAATGTGATCCAAGGTGTAGAATACCTCCACTATGAGGACAGGCTGATGAAGCTGGGCTTTTTCATCCTAGAGAAAAGAAGACTCCAAGGGGACTTTATAGCTGTCTTCTAATACCTACAGGAAGGCTCCAGAAGGACTTTTCTTAACAGTGTTTAGCAAACAGGACAAGAGGGAATGGTTGTATAATGAGGGAGAGTAGGCTTGGGCTCAGTCTTAGGAAGAAGTTCTTCAGTACAAGGGTGGTGAGACTGTTGCCCAGGGAGGTTGTGAATGCCTCCTCCCTGGGGTTGTTCAAAGCCAGGTTGGTTGAGGCCTTAAACAGCCAAGTCTAGCTGAGAGGTGTCCCTGCCTGTGGCAGGGAGGTTGGAGTAGATGACCTCTGATGTCCTTTCTAACCTAAGCCATGCTATGATTCCATGATTAACCATCCCATAACACAACTGTTTTTTTTCAGGACTGCAAATAACAGTGCCTATTGCAGTTTATGTTTTTTATGGTTTGATTTTCACATCCAAGAACTGAACATACACCATTATATATTAATTCTATTGAGAACAGTGTAGAGTTTTCCGTGAGATTTTCAATCAGAGAAAGGAAATAAATCTGCTTATAAATGGTAATTTTTTTCCTGAATAGGTGCAGTTTTAGAGAGAAGTGCAAAACAGAACTGATCGGAAGTTTTAGGAGAAGACAGGAAGGCAAGCCTTCTCTTTGGGCAGATGGACTAAATGAACAAAATTTACATTTTGTTTCCAAATTACTCCTTGAAGTTCACTTTTTCCATCTGATGGAGCTGTATTGCCCTCAGTACCTCCTCCCTACCATTGCCCTGCAAGCAAGATGCCACTCTTGTTGACTTGCTTCCAACATACTAATGTCACACTGCTGCAAGTTGTGGTTTGTCTGAGGAAAAGCTGAGTGAAGGAAGCTTATATTAAATTACTTGGGATAAGAATACATACTACAAGCTTACTCCAACTTGAAGCTGTCCATCTTAAAATTTATAGAATTTGACATTTCCTCGCCAAATAATATTCAAAGTACGGTATTGATAGTGTCAAAATAGAACTTCTGTCTCTTAAACTACTGATGCAAGGCCTTTATGATTATCAAAGACATTTTTATCTTGGTTTATCACTTCTGTTTCTGTGGTGATTTGGTTCACATTATTTTCAAACGTAATAAATGAAATACAATATCTGTCGCTGACCATCTGCTCTGTGATCCGTCTTTCTCAAAATAGTAAGTGAAGGAAGAGCTAAAGCAATAAAATTCTAAATATGGTCTCATTAATAAACACATTAAATACTTAATAGAGGAGGTTATTTTTAACTGATTGTGGGGGGGGGTAAAAATAGAGATTTTAAAACTGTTTTAGGAATAGCAGAGAGCCTTGCACCGTAAAATGTCATATGTGACTGAAAGACTGTTTCTGCTAGAGATGAACTATAAATGTGGCTCTCAATCACACATCAGTAACTTATATCCAAATATTTTAAGAATACTGTACATGGAAACAAACTTCTCAGCTGTGCACTTCTAATCTGAATGAAAAGCCATCAATTCAAAACATTCTGCTGTCAGTCACTTCAGCTTGCTTTTCCCTTTGGGGCACTGTCTGCACTGACTGTCGAGAACCTTCCTCCATGCAATTAGGCAAAAGTTTCTCACTGAGAAACTCGTGTCCTCCATGTGATTTTAACATTCATTCAAATTTATGAAACACTGCAGACATCCCAGAAAGATGAGAGCTGTCTTTACTGTCTCAGAGAATTTTTTATTTTAATGTGTTAAATCACACCCTGTAGACAAGCAGGCTGAATTTCAACAAAAGGGCTTTGTAATGTAGGTCTTAATCTTATTTATCTTGCATAAGCAAGCTTATATTTTTTTTCTTCCTTTCTGTCTTCCAGATAAATCCATTCACAAGAAGCAGTACAATATAAAGTTATGTCTTTCTTTGGTTTTGCTTAGGAAAGTTCAGCATAAATCAAATATTAGCTGGAAGATACTATTAATACTGTGCCATAGGCATAGGATCATAGAATGGTTTGGGTTGGAAGGGCCTTTCAATGGTCATCTAGTTCAACTTCCCTGCAGTGAGCCTTGCTCAGAGCCTTGTCAAGCCTCACCTTGAATATCTCCAGGGATAGGGCCTCAGCTACCTCCCTGGGCAACTTGTTCCAATGTTCCACCACCTTCATGGTAAACAACTTGTTCCTAACATCCAATCTAAATCTACTCTTCTCTCATTTCAAACCGTTGCCCCTTGTCCTATCATTGCAGACCTTTCCATACAGTTCCTCTGCAGCCTTCTTGTAGGCCTTCAGGTACTGACAGGCTGCTATTTAGTCTCCCTGGAGCCTTCTCTTTTCCAGACTGAACAACATCAGCTCCCTCAGCCTGTCCTCAAAGAGGTGCTCCAGCCCCCTGGTCATTTTTGTGGCCCTCCTCTGGACTCACTCCATCAGGTCCATGTCCTTCCTGCTTTGAGGGCTCCAGAGCTGGATGTAATACTCCAGGTGAGGTCTAACCAGTGCACAGTAAAGTGGTAGAATCACCTCTGTTGATCTGCTGGCCATGCTTCTTTTGATGCATCCTAGGATGCCATTGACCTCCTGGGCTGCCAGTCAAATAAATTAAATCACAAATGTTTGTATTTTAGTATAGCATCTTAAAGTGGACTTTTTGAGATTTTTTTAATGATTCTTCTCTAATAGCAGAGCATTGCTTCAGTAGAATCATAGAATCAGTCAGGGTTGGAAGGGACCACAAGGATCATCTAGTTCCAACCCCCGTGCCATGGACAGGGACACCCTACCCTAGATGAGGCTGGACAGAGCCTCATCCAGCCTGGCCTTAAACACCTTTAGGGATGTGGCCCCAACCACTCTCCCCGGGCAACCCATTTCAGGGTCTCACCACTCTCATGGTGAAGAACTTCCTCCGCACATCCAATCTGAATCTCCCCACCTCCAGCTTTGCTCCATTCTCCCTAGTCCTGTCACTACATGATAGCCTAAAAAAGTCACTCCCCAGCTTTCTTGTAGGCCACCTTCAGATACTGGAAGGCCATACTAAGGCCACCTTGGAGCCTCCTCTTCTCCAAACTGAAGCGCCCCAACTCTTTCAGACTCCAAATAGGAGAAGTGCTCCAGCCCTCTGATCATCCTCAAGGCCCTTCTCTGGACATGCTCCCGCATGTCCACATCCCTCTTGTAATAGGGGGTCCAGAACTGGATGCAGTACTCCAGGTGGGGTCTCACCAGGGTGGAGTAGAAGGGGAGAATCATCTCCCTCGACCTGCTGGCCACACTTTTCCTGATGCAGCCCAGGATCTGGTTGGCTTTCTGGGGTGTAAGAGCACACTGATGGCTCATGTTGAGCTTCTCATCCACCAGCACCCCCAAGTCCCTCTCCTCAGGGCTGCTCTCCAGCCAGTCACTGCCCAGCCTGTATTTGTGCTTGGAGTTACCTAGACCCAGATGCAGGACCTTGCACTTGGCCTTGTTGAACCTCATGAAGTGCTGCCATCACAGAGAACACTTGGTGTAAAGGAAATATCTTTCCCCCCCCACCAAAAAAAAAAAAAAAAAATTCATATTACAAGTAATTATTTTGGGAGCTATTTCAATAGTTCATAATATTACCGTCATATTATCAAATTCCTAGTTTTGAATCTGCTGCTCTTCTAGCATTGGTGTGAAGCTGTAGCCTGCAAACAGCCATCAAGCTAGTATGCAGAGTTCAAATTGTAGAGAACATCTGCCGGAAGGTCTCAGAAATAAACCTTTTCAGTATAAAGTGTTCAGTGGAACTATGTGGAGAAAAAAATACTGCTTTGACTTTGGCATTTTTTTAATACCAAGTTTCCTGAAAAATCAGGGAAATGCTGGATAAAGTTCAAAGGAGGGCTACGAAGGTGACTGAGGGACTGAAACATCTCTCTTATGAGGACAGGCTGAGAGACCTGCACCATTAGCCAGTAGAAGAGAAGACAAAGGGAATCTGATCATTGCTTTTAAATATCTAAAGGGTGTATGTCAAGAGGATGGGGTCAGTGTCTTTTCAGTGTTGCTCAGTGATAGTACAAAGGGCAATGGGCACAAACTAGAACACAAGCTGGATGAGGCTCTGTGCAGCCTAGTCTAGGGTAGGGTGTCCCTGCCCATGGCAGAGGAGTTTGGACTAGATGATCCTTGTGGTCCCTTCCAACCCTGACTGATTCTATGATTCTAAGTTCTACCTGATCATAAGGAAAAATTTCTTTACTTTGAAGGTGTTGGAGCACTGGAACAGGCTATTCACAGAGGTTGTGGACTCTCCTCTGGATGCTTTCCTGTGCAACATGCTTTACCCAAATCTGCTTTAGCAGAACATTTGGACTAGATGATTTCCAGAGGTCCCTTCCAACCTGTATCATTGTATGATTCTATGAAAATATTTTGGTTTGATGAGTTTCAAGTTTTCTTTAATGGTTTTCTAAATGACTGGTTAAAAAGCATCTCACTAGTGCACATAATACTAAGTAAAGAGAGACAGAGGTAAGAGAGTTGCAGAGAGAATGTTTTTATGTAACTCACAATGTGTCAGGATGTTGTGATTGGAGTATTGATTGTTTTCAGATAATGACTTTTAAAATGGTATTTCAGATCTTCTTAGTCCTGGAGCTGAGTCTGATGTGGTCATGGAAGAAGGGAGTGATGACAATGACAGTGAAAGAAACAGTGGTTTTATAGATGACATGGAGGAATCTATAGCTCATGATTCTGAGATGTCAGTGACAGAATGCCATAGTGACATTGGGGACATGCAGGATGCTGATCCAGACCACGATGAGTCTAACAGGATGATCAGGTGAGCTGGGGAGTGAGCGTAGCTTCCCTCTTCTTTTGTGTTTATTTGTTAAGTATCATGTTTAGGGCTCAAGGAGGAATCTACATGGACACTATTCACACACGTTGAGAATGGAGAGCTGGTGATAGGTGGTGGTTCTGAAAGTTCAGTGAAGTATATGCAGTAGGAATTTAGTAGAAGCTTAAAAATCATTGTCAAGTTGAAGTAGAAACTGAAAACTGATGCAGAATTAATTGTTAGAAGTCTGGTCTCTTACAAAAACTATATTGTGAAACTATTTCTGCATGAGCAATAGGGGAAAAAAAAATATGGTTTTGGTTTAATTTTTTAAAGCTTTTTTTCCCAAGCATTTTTTCCCCTGACTGATAATGCAATGCTTGGTCACTTAAATAAAGAACAACAACAACATGTTTAAATGCCTCTGCTTATAATGGCCCTACATGAATGTTTGAATTTTTAGACACCTGTAGAAGGAAGGAAAGTTTGACAAACTTGAAGCAGTAGTTTGAAGCAAGCTGTGAAACAGATTAGTGGTTTGAAATGACTAATCCAGAAGGAAAATAGGAATTGAATTGTGCAACTTACCTCAGATATGTCTGAAGAGAACATTATTCACTGATTGGAACTGTACAAGATAGGGGGAAAAGTAGGAATTATTCACTGTCAGGGAACCTACAAATTAATTAAGATCCTTTCAGCTGTGATTTCTATGATGCAAGGAATCTGTACCTTGAAGAATTACAGAATATTTTTCTTACCAGGTCCTGATTTGACCTGCAGTTTCCTCTTTTATTTTGCTTGCAAGGAGCCTGTTTCTGTAACCCATTCCCCCTATCTCTCTGTTACTAACATATTGCACTAATAGAAAGCAATCCATTTCAGCAGTGTGCACTTTCACCTCCCCTAGCAGTGAACTGTTTCTCCTGCAGTCATATTCATCCGATGGGCGCACTCTCAATAGGTACCTTGTATCACTGGGACGTAAGCCTGTTCTTGTAGCACAAAATCAGTGTCATGACACAATTTGGATATTCAGAATGTAATAAATGGACAGCATTGCAGGGTTTAGAAATAGAGATACCAAATTTTAATTAACCAAAACATAAATAACCAAGGTACATGTTTTAGTTGAAGAGCATCCCTGTATTTCCTTCCCACAAGTATAATAATTGTAATTGTAACATAATACCTGCCTACAGTTGTTTCTAAGGGTAGTGTCCACATCCAAGAATCAATTTATCCTGATATATAAAGACAAATTTAAAAGTAAGCATCATGTCAGTACACACAGGAGTAATTAAATAGGAACTGAAGCTCATCTGCAGACATCCACAGTCACAACTGTGGAAGCCTAAGATACTACTGCTTTCCGGGGCAGTGTCTGCCCTTTTTTGTTGGAGCTGTGCACCAGTAGTTTTGCA
Organism: Psilopogon haemacephalus; assembly: GCA_013396835.1. Classification (NCBI taxonomy): domain Eukaryota; kingdom Metazoa; phylum Chordata; class Aves; order Piciformes; family Megalaimidae; genus Psilopogon; species Psilopogon haemacephalus. Next base: position 382,987 of record VWZI01016415.1, read on the forward strand.
GGCGAGACAGCTCTATGTACTGTGTTTGTATGTACAACACAGCATCTCTCTTTAAAGTTCTGCCAGGGATGACTCAGTATTAAGGTTTAAGATTGAAGCAGTTTATGAGTCCATATTCCATTACACAGAATCTACTTTAGGAATTTACCTCATAACAGCAAGGAAAGTGGGAAGATGGGCTTGGCTACTTCTTACACCTCTCCAGCTAGAAAGTCCAGTTTTTATCTGATGGTGCTGTCAGTCATACTGCCAAGTTCCTAAGCCTTCCCAACACACTGCATGTTAGCTGAGCAGTGTAGTTTCAGCACATGTACCTTAGAGTGCAAGGCAGTGGGACTTAAGTGTTTAGGGATAAAATATATTAACTTAAACCTCTTTTTCTGCTGTGCCCTCTGAAGGTATGTGCAGTTAGGCTGCTGACACATTTTCTCCTCTGTAAATAACCATCACTCCATTGCATGTTTGAACCCAAGAAAGATCACAGGACAGTGATCTGATGGGCAGTGTTTACTTACATTATGAGAGAATCAAGATCAAGTAATGGTCTGAATCATGCATAGCAGAGCTTTGATCTGTGGCTCCCACACCCTAGTTGAGGCCCTAGTCATTTACCAACAAAATAGTGTTCAGTCCAGGTCTGATAGTGATGTTGAATATAAACGTGGTAGCAGATACCTATATATTGATAGGTAGATGGATGGATGAGTGGATGGATGAATAGATAGATAGATAGATAGATATATTGCTTTAAAATATTTTTGCTGTTTGTCCAAAGTTATCTCCTTCTTAAAAGCCTTCCTTGATTTATTCTTAAGCCCTTCAACCAGCAACAATATTCCTTTAATGAGAATTGTACAATCTGTGAAGCACACAAAAAGGAGGAGTAGCACAGTAATGAAGGAAGGTTGGATGGTTCACTATACAAGCAAGGACACACTGGTAAGAAATATTAAGGAAGAGCTGTCTTACTGTACATACTGTATGACAGAACAGAATCAAATCCTAACAGTACTTTGATAATTTACCATCACTCATGCAAGGCATTTTTTTCCCGTATTTGTGATTCTTGATGTCCTGACTCTTGTCATAAGTGAGGAGTGGCCCTGCATGTAAGAAACAGGAGAAGGTTCAAACAAAAAATACCTGAATATGTCAGTTGCATTATCATAAGCAGTGGAATGTGAAGATGTGCTATAGACAGAAAAAAAAATAATGTGAGCACCTTAGGGGCATGGAAAGTACCTTTTATGTTCAGCTTCAGTCTCCTAGATATCTTACTGCTAGGTGAATTGAGACTTTAGTAGATGAGATTTAATGTAGTAAAAAGGTTATTTTCATTTTGAGTTGCTCAAACAGGATTGAAGACTTCAGTATGTAGCCTTCTAAAGCAAACTGATGTTCTGATGTTTTAAAACTGATATGTAAAGAACATTTGTTTTAGCAGCACACCTGTAGCAAATTGTGCTGAATTAATGCAGACATGGAAATGATATGTTTAATTTTCTAAACTTGGACAATTTAACAGAACTTGGTTATTACCAAAACAACAGCAGGTAACTCTAGAAATCCTCAATTCAAATATAAAGTCCTTATAAAAATTCTTAATGGCAAATAGATCTTTATCATTCACATCTCTTCAAACTGAAGCAAAGCATTTTAGAAGTGATGCTTTTGAGAAAGGAGCATTTCATTAATTCACTTAGGAAATTCCAGAAAGATTTGTCCGTTGTTTTTTGTTGCAGAGGAAACGGCACTACTGGAGGCTGGACAGTAAATGCATTACACTCTTTCAAAATGATACTGGAAGCAAATATTACAAAGTAAGGAATACTGTTCAATATCTTTTTGTACCAGGAGAATGTAAGGACTAAATGGCTTAATTAATAGATACTTACTACAAGTCCACTAGTAGTATCTGTGTTTGGTCCATCTTTGTTTTCATTCATACCTGTTAATTTAATTCTGTGCTTTGGGCATTCATTTTGTGACATTTTGGATGTAAAAGGTTGTTTTTACCTGCAGCAGTTAAACTCCTTATGCATTAGTGCAGTAAGTTTTAATAATGACAAATGTCTTTTTTATATGGCTTCCTCTTGGGGAAATATGTCTGTGAAATGGGATGAAGCAATTAAATTTATGCCTGTGTGAAAGGTGGGTTTGGAATCTTAATGTTAAATAGATTTATTCTGCAAATAATTGCAAACTTTCTTTTTTAAAGTAAGGAATCAACAAGGTTCTGATTTCTAATGGAGTTCTGTTGATATATGGATAGTCCTACTGTTTTCTGATGGCATCCCACTGTTCTCTTGTATAAGTGTAATAATTAAAGTTCTACTTGGTTTTTGGACAGAAACTCAATATTTTACGATCAACAGTCCTTTGTTTCATGGAGTTTGAGGTTACAAGAGCTTTTTTGTTTGTATGAGAAGCATGTGGTTAAAAACAACAGCTAATAAAATAAATCAGTTGAAATTTATGGTTTAGTTTTATATGTTGATAATGTTTACACAGAAAGTAAAAGAGTTTTTTCATTTTAGGAAATCCCATTGTCTGAAATTTTGTCTCTGGAACCTGCAAAAACTTTTACTTTGCTGCCTCAAGGAGCCAATCCTCATTGTTTTGAAATAAGCACAGCAAACATAGTCTATTATGTTGGAGAAAATGTAGAAAACATCTCAAGCATTCCACTGAATAACAGTGTTATCACCAGCGGTGTTGGCATCGATGTAGCACGAACATGGGAGCTGGCAATACAGCATGCCCTGATGCCTGTCATCCCTAAAGGAGCATCAGCTGGGTCAGGAAACAGCCTGCACAGTAAGTCTATTCATTCCTTTCATTTCATATAAGCAGAGTCATATCACAAATGGCATGGCTCAATCTTTTACACAAATCGAAATGAAGTTTGGCACAGCTAGTAATGGCTATTCTGTCATGGCTTATCACTTGTCTGCATGGTACTTCACACACTGTAGTCTTTGATCTATGTGTTTCCAGGTCATACTAGGACATCTATACAAATCTGTATCTATACCAGATATAGATATATCTTGTATCTATATATCTCTTATCTATAGAAGGTACAGATTTGTTAGGGAGCAAATAGTTTCAATGTCAGTAAGACATCTCATTCACATTTGTGTTGCTAACATGAGTAGTAGCTTTCTTGTATTGAGGCATTACATTTTCTTAGCTCTGGTTGGGAATTGATAGATTTTTCCCATCACAACTGTAATTTTTGTTTCTAGCTATTTGCAGAAGCAGCTCTTCACTCTTTAGGTCGCAGCAGCCTAGATGATAAGCTCCCTTTCATCACGTTTAGCTGTACAGCTACTACAAATGTTCCATGCTGAGGTGAAATGAGCTCAAGTGTGAAGAACAGCTGTTCTAAGCACAGCAAAGCATGGTGGTTACCCAGGACCAAAAGGAATTAATATATCTTTGCCTCCAATTTACATATCTTTGGGTAATGCTCAAGATGATAGTGTATGTAAACCAAACATGAAAATCGTTTAAATCTAGCTCAAATATTGATAACAAAATAGCACAAAGCAAACAATTTCCTACCACCAGGCATGTGCTGCTGTGGTTGCTCTGCTGCTTGTACCCAGCCTAGTCACTGTAAAGCAAATTAGGATCTGTCTACACAATTTGGATTAGACCTTTTGTTGTGATATAGACCAGCTTTAGCACTTGGCATGTGGATGCTATTGATGCAGCGCAAAATACTAATGAGACAGCAAGCCCTTCAGAAATCAAGTAATACAACAGGCTGTGGCATGACATCTCTGGGCACAATGACTCACGTGGCAGATTAGATCAGCTCTGTCCTCCTCTTTCTCAACTGGATTCCTGCATAAAATATTCTCAAATTCTGGATGTCATTTCAGTCAGGCTATTGGCCTGGTTTGATCCCACGATACCTAAACAAGCCATCTAAACTGCTGGACTGGGAAAGACAGCTGTCTTCTCTCCCTCTTGGGAAGTTTGAAAATGGTCCTTACAAGTTAGTATTTATCCTTGGATTTTTTTTTTTTTTTTTTTAATTAAGGTAATCTGAGGCCTTTAGAACAAATTTCTGTGAGCAATGAGAGTCATAGCAACCTTCTGGAGTTCCTTCCCTGGACACTTTCAAAAGCCCCTGGGATGCATTCCTGCACCACCTGCACTAGGTGATCCTGCTTTGGCAGGGGAGGTGGACTCAATGATCTGTTGAGGTTCCTTACAAGCCCTAACACTCTGTAATTCTGTGATTTTGTCTTCTGTTCAAAGTGTATTATTTACCTGTGTCTTCATCTATGCTTTGTGCTGTGTACACAAACCTGCATATACCTCTGAAAACAAATTGTCATTGATGAATAGTGTCTGTATAACTGTAACATTCCAGTATAAATCCAATCTATTCCTTAAGGAAAAGATGAAGGAATAAGCTGTGTGGGACAAAAGTTACTGCAGTTAAGACAGGTGCTGATGGGTAGTTGCAAGTGTCTTCAGTATGTAATACAGTCTGGACACAAAAAAGATCTAGACACAAAGGTCTACAAGAAAGATCTAGATGTGCTGGAACGTGTTCAGAGAAGGGCCACGAAGATGATCAGAGGGCTGGAACACCTCTCCTGTGGAGACAGACTGAAAGAGTTGGGACTGTTCATCAGTCTGGAGAAGAGAAGGCTCCATGGAGACCTTATTGTGGCCTTCCAGTATTTGAAGGGGGCTTACAAGAAAGCTGGCGAGGGACTTTTTAGGATGTCAGGTAGTGATGACGGGGGAATGGAGCAAAACTAGAAGTGGGTAGATTCAGATTGGATGTTAGGAAGAAGTTCTTCCCCATGAAAGTGGTGAGACTCTGGAACAAGTTGCCCAGGGAGGTGGTGGAAGCCCCATCCCAGGAGGTCTTTAACGCCAGGCTGGATGTAGCTTTGAGGAACCTGATCTAGTGTGAGGTGTCTTTACCCATGGCAGGGAAGATGGAGGTAGATGATCCTTGTGGTCCCTTCCAGCCCTGACAGTTCTATGACACTGGGTTTGATGAGGCTGAAATCTGCACTAGAGCAATTCAAAATCACAATGAACAGAATTCTAGAGAGGGGTAGGAGACAGAAGCAGCAATGCTTCAAACAACCACTTTCCTCCCCTGTATGACATCTTTGCGTAATACAGTTAGCAAAAGTCATGTTCTTATGTTTTATTCAACCCTTCAGTATGTTTGCAGTTCAAAATGCTTTCGGCTCTGGATTTGCGGAGCTTGAGGTGTTTTTTGTATTAAAGCACAAGTTTTTGTTTTCATCATGTGTTTTAATCATGTCTCTTAGGCTAGTTGAAATGCATATTACTTTCAACAGAATGCTGCCCAAATCAAGCCATGTATTTATATGGGCTTGTCTGATTTTATATTGGCCTGTAGATGAGCAGCTGACCTAATCAGTCCAATTTCTAGAGCTGTCATAGACACTGATGTGCTGTAAATGTCATCTCCTATTACTACATGTGTGAAGTAAAAGTGCATCAGTCTAAAGAATATTTTACTTTCTTCCTCAGGGGATGTATCCATCAGTATTTCTGTGTCAAACTGCCAAGTTCAAGAAAATGTGGTGAGTATGCTCTGGCTGCTGGTGCTAGACGTGCCGTAGTTAAAGTCATTGATCTGTTTTGCAAAGGGGAATGTTAGAGGAGTTCCCATCATCTGTTTGCACCTACTTTGTAGAAATTAACAATTAGCTTTGCTGACTTCTGACAAAAATTATTTTCATGGCACTTTTCCTGGCACGTGAGAATTGCATATGGGTAATTTCACTTACAAGGGAATTTAACTATGGATTATTGCAGGATGTTAATTACCAGAAGGAAAAGCAAACTGTAGAAGTTATTAGTTCATGAGATTTGTCAACTGACCTCCATAAAGCTAATCACAAACCTCGATAAGCACACTGTTTCCTGTCATCACTGAGATATTCTCTGTTGTAAGAAGGTGAAATGCTATCAGAAATAAGAGTTACATAAGTTGTTGCGCATAGAAAGAATAAAAGCAAAGTAAAGAATTCTTTTTGTTGTATGCTAGGGCTGCTAGGCACAGGACATGTGGTCAAGGTAAACAGTCACATCACTGCTGATCTGTCTCATGGGCAGTGGAAGCAAACAGGACTCTGCAGTCACATAAAACTTTGGGACAACTCTGGCATTTTGCCTGCTAGGGGTGGGGTCTGTGTTTTCTAAGAAAAGTAAGACAGCCTTTATTATCAAATCCTGGGTGTTCTTTTTACTCTACATTCTACATGTACCAGAAATGAAACTGGACTTCTGCATTTGAGGTTTGAGTCTTCCAGGCAAATGAGAACAGCTTGTGCTTTAGCCTCTGTTTAGGCACTGAGCAATACTGAGACATGAGAATTCCTCTCTGGCTCAGATGGAATATTTTACCCCTCTCAGTGAACACCAAGGGCCAAAGCTCAGAACTGCTGATACTGACAAAGCTTTCTGTAAGAACCCACTTGCATTTCCACAGACCACAAGAGCTGACATAGGAACTTTTTGAACATGTCCAGAGAAGGGCACCAAGGCTGGTGAGTGGGCTGGAGCACAGCCCTGTGAGGAGAGTCTCAGAGATCTGGGGTTGTTCAGCCTGGAGGCTCAGGGGAGGCCTTATTGCTCTCTACAACTACCTGAAAGGAGGTTATAGCCAGGTGGGGTTTGGTCTCTTCTCTCAGGCAGCTAGGGGCAGAACAAGAGAACAGTCTCAAGCTGCACCAGGGCAGGTTTAGGCTGGATGTTAGGAAGAAGTTCTTCACTGAAAGAGACTGGCATTGGAATGGGCTGCCCAGGGAGGTGGTGGAGTCACTGTCCATGGAGGTGTTTAAAAGGAGACTGGATAAGGCACTTAATGCCATGGTTTAGTTAATTAGGTGTTAGGTGATAGGTTGGACTCAATGATCTCAAAGGTCTTTTCCAACTTGGTTAATTCTGTGATTCTATTTCCATGGTAATGTAAAATCTATAATTTCTTGTATTGGGTTGAGGCTAGCTGCCCCCACCCTGAGACCAAAAGCCNTAAAAGGAGACTGGATAAGGCACTTAATGCCATGGTTTAGTTAATTAGGTGTTAGGTGATAGGTTGGACTCAATGATCTCAAAGGTCTTTTCCAACTTGGTTAATTCTGTGATTCTATTTCCACGGTAATGTAAAATCTATAATTTCTTGTATTGGGTTGAGGCTAGCTGCCCCCACCCTGAGACCAAAAGCCCAATAAAAGACTCAAAACGATTTGGAAGTAAAAAGGGTAAACTTTAACAACAAGTAAGAGGGAAAGGGATTTTTTACAGCAGGTGGGAGAAAAGGAAACAAGCTTTGGGATATGGGGAATAAGGGAAAAGGGTACAAAGACCAGGGAGNCTTATAGTCCCAAAATCCTAGCAAGAAGTGGGAGTGTCTAACCATGCAACCTGGGAAAAGGGTGAAACCATTCCTTGGGAAAAGACAGGGGGTCCCAGGTGGGCTTAAACCTTCACATTTCTCCTTTTCTATAAAATGCAGCAGTAATTCCTAAATCAAGGATCCTGGGACATCTGAGTAGAATGTTGCTAACAAGATCCTCTTTATTTCTGCATCTATTTTCATCTTCACAAAATTTAAGTGCAATACTACTTTCCTGGGACTACTTGCCTGGAAGATGGCAGTGGCTGAAACTGATCCACTATTCGACATCTTTCACAGCAATTGCAGAAAATATGGCTTTTAAGAAAACCTCTGGGAATGTTTTTTGCAGATAATACATTTTGATATGTACTATAGTAAAAGTAAGCTACTTCCTACTAGGAAAAAATAAATAGTGAAATATAAATTTTATTTCTATATCTCGGAGTTTAACATTTCTTATGTTTATATAAACAGGACATTAGCACTGTATACCAAATCTTCCCAGATGAGGTGTTGGGATCAGGACAGTTTGGAATTGTTTATGGAGGTAAGGCTCTTTGGTGTGTTGTACAGTTATGTTAAGATGGAAAATTTCTTGAATGGTGAAAAGATTTGGAGTCTGAAGAAATTAGTGTCCATTGTTTTACATAGTCAGTGTTCATTAAATAACAAAACTAATAAAACTGATTTTTGTTGACAGTCTTTCTGTATTATAAAGTGTTCTACCCAGTAGTGGGTCAGTGTATGTTAATAGCTTCATATTATTTTTAAGTTCCAGTAAAAAAAATCCTTGAGGTGCAGAAAACTGTTCTTTTTGGGAACTGTAATTGACAGGGGGAAAAAAAATCTTCTTGGTGGGTTTTTGTGAGCATTTTTCTTTGTTTTTCAGTAGTCATTTTTTTTTTCCTCTTTTTCATTTTCTTAGCTGGTTTTCCTCTCTTTTCCTTTTTCTTTTTTTCAGCAGTTTTTGGGTATTTATTTAGATACAGTTGTTCGAGATGGTGTGAAGTGAGAACTAGCAACAAATTTCTCACTGAAATATCTAAGCTCTCTGATAGACTTTGTATGTTCACTCACAGACATTATTCACTAGTCTGGAGCTACTATCCAAGGGCTTAAGGCTACAACCTGTTAGTTGAGAATGCAGATTAAGTATATGAACAAGAATGTATGAGAATGCTAATTCTGCATCCGTGTTATTGGAATGCAGAGCTAACCTTCTCATATCTGTGTTTGTTACATGTTTAAACTGCATTGCCAGCTGATTGATAGAAGAGAAGGGAACTGGGACTGGTTAGCCTTCAGAAGGGAAGGCTGAGGGGGAACTTTATCACCCTCTACAATTCCCTCAAAGGAGGTAGCAGCAAGGTGTGGGGGTCAGTCTCTTCTCACATGCAGCAAGTGATAGGACAAGAAGAAAATGGCCTCAGGTTGTGCCAAGGGAGGTTCAAGTTGGATATTAGGAAAATTTTCTTCACAGGTTCTCAGGCACTGGAACAGGCTGTCTGGGAGGTGGTAGAGTCACCATTCCTGGAGGTATTTGAGGGATGCATGGATATAGTACTGAGGGACGTGGTTCTACCAGTAGCTTAGCAGCAGTGGTGGTTTTGTGAGCTCTAGACAGGTGCTTGCACTTGATGATCTTGGAGGCCCCTTCCAGCCTCAACAATTCTAGGACTCTATGATTCTCCTGTCAAAGGGTGGAAAGAAGGGAAATGGCAGTAAACTTTTAATCACTTAATGATTTAATTTCTTGAAAACCTGCTCTGGGAATTCCTTGATTGTGCCCATTTGTGCAACCCAGTGAAAGTGAAACACGTTTCAGAATTAATCACATTAATTGATGGGGGCTTTTTTTTTTGTTAATGCAGGAAAACATCGCAAAACAGGAAGAGATGTTGCCATTAAAATAATTGACAAACTAAGGTTTCCAACTAAGCAGGAAAGTCAGCTTCGCAATGAAGTTGCAATTTTACAGGTATTGGTTTTTTTTTTTGCTGTACTAATTAACATTTTCTAATATCAAATATGATGGTGATAATTGTGATTGATAATTGCTAGCATCAACAACCAAGAGCAAATGTATTGTCAGTGTCACATTAGGAGTTACAATTTCTGCAGGTTTTTTAAGACATAGGAAGTTCCATGTAAACATGAAGAAAACGTTTTTCACTATGAAGGTGACAGAATGTTAGAACAGGTTGCCCAAGGCGGTTGTGTAGTCTCCCTCTCTGGACATACTCAAGACCTGCCCGCATGTGTTCCTGTGTGATCTGTTACAGGTGATCCTGCTCTGGCAGAGGGGTTGGACTGGATGAACTTTCCAGGTTGCTTCCAGCCTCTATCATTCTGTGATTCTGTGATCAGGCATAACAAGAAAAAATGTGTTTGTTAAACTAATTTGGAGTTCATCCTCTTTCCTGTACTGACTCTAGAAATGTCATCCCTGTTATGTAAAGGTTAGACACACCACTTAAGTTAATACTGTCTGGTTCAGAGGAACCTAAAGACTGGCTATGTAATAAAAAAAGCTACTGCATGAGGCACTGTATTTATCTTTAACAGAATCTTCATCATCCTGGGGTTGTAAATCTGGAGTGTATGTTTGAGACACCAGAAAGTGTATTTGTTGTTATGGAAAAACTCCATGGAGACATGCTGGAGATGATCTTATCAAGTGAAAAGGGCAGATTGCCAGAGAGAATAACAAAGTTTTTAATTACTCAGGTAAGAAATTTATTATATAGACCTAGAAAGGGATTTTTAGGTCAGTTGCTGTCATTGTTTCTTAAGTTTTGCTTTTGGTTTGGTATTGTTTACCTTTCTGATTTATGAAAGCCTGGCATGTGGTGTTGTCAGACAGCCTTGTGTACATTGTCTGGTAGGTGGGAAACCACTAAGATGACTTAGAATTAGACACATATGCAGTTGTCTGACTGCTGGGAAAGGGTTGTCAAGTTATAGCTGCTTGAATTAAGCACCAAAAAGGAAGGCAAAGCACTAATAGCAAAATGCTGAAGGGAATGTGAGCCTCTGGAACTTCCCCATACCAAGCCATTGCAGTTCATATTATGTGCATATTTTCTATGCTTAGAGCCATTCTCACTACCTCTAATTAAATGGATCTGGTTTCCTCTATGACTTCTCTTACCAATGTGTTCTGGGTTTGGGTTTTTTTGTTGTTCTTCCTGTTGTCATATTATTATATTGCTTTTTTGACTGCCCATAATACTGTTTAAATTTAGATCTTCAATTCAGTAGTGAGCCATCTAAGAGTCAGAGCAGCCTGTGTTTAATGAGTCAGGAAAAAGAAAAGAGTGGGAACAACAGTGTTACAGTAGAGGCTTATTATTTGGTGTAGAACATAGCAGGTTGCTTATTTTTCAAGCTTTCCTAGGCAAGACTGACACCTGCTTCAGAGCTTGGTTTTTTGCCTTACTTGCTAGGTTTGTTCATGCTTCTTGGCATTGCCTACTGTAATATAGTGGACAATTCTAGCAGCCCCTGACCAGACACAAGAATAGGATGGATATCTGCTACCCTCTATTCCCAAATTCTTTTGTGTGCGTAACGGAGTAGAAATACATGCAACACTCCTGTCAAGAAAATGCAGAAATTGGATCACATAATTTTTCTCTGAATGTTTTTTGAGTGAATTTACATCTGGAAGGTCAGTTTGCATATGGTTCCATACCCAGAGATTTCACACAGACATTTTTACTTTTTCTTCTTGCTGGATTATTCCTCTCCACACCATTCCTTGCTTCTCTGATTGCTAATATTATCCAGACAATACAAACAAACAAAAAAATACTGATATTTTAAGCTAAATTCCTTTCTAATTTGCTTCTTCACAGATCCTTGTTGCTTTAAGGCACCTTCATTTCAAAAATATTGTTCATTGTGACCTCAAACCAGAAAATGTGTTACTGGCGTCAGCTGATCCTTTCCCACAGGCAAGTAGAAAATATTCTATCTTAAGACTTTTTTTCCCTCCGCATTAATAAGTGTTAGCAAACAAGCACAAAGGTGATTAGTGACCTGTCTACATCTCTTTCAGGAACTACACAGATACTTTAGATCTGAAAAAAAAAAATGATGTCTTATTAAAATAACCTTTCCAAAGAAGACATGTTTGAAAATCCTTACCTTTTGTCATTTGCCTGAAATACTGAACTGGATTTTCAAGTGTGAGATAACTGCTTCTGCAATTGTTTCTAATTTGCTTAGCACTTCCATGGTTGATTTGGTCTAGATGATGGTTGCTTTGCAAGCAGTTACCAGAAAAACAGTTATTTTTCTGAAAGTTAAACCTCATGACAAACAAAGGCTTCTTCAATTTTAGGAATTTAAATGCCATGTAGACTGAAGAATATTTAAATATACCTTCTGGCTCATTGCTGTTTCTCCTTAAGAGGTATTTGTATCAATCAGTTCCTGTTATCTTTGATCTGTAGAGCTCATCTATAATCCACTTCATCTACCTATATTCAAAGGGGAGCACTGTTTTGAATTTGTAAATAATACCAGTAATTGGAAAGGAAGAATCTGCATTGAAGTGTTCATAGAATCATAGAATGGTTTAGGTTGGAAGAGACCTCA
>VWZI01016416.1:0-33234 GCA_013396835.1 Psilopogon haemacephalus
TTTTTTTTTTTTTTTTTTTTTCTTCCCAGCATCTCTTCTTGAAAATCATGATAAAATTGAGAGGTCTCTAAACACTACATTTTATAATGTGTTGTTGCCAGCTTTGCCCTTAAATCCTGGAAGCCCATGCACAGAAAGGGGGAGGGCACACAGAAGAATGAAACCACACACTTGCTAATCAGTAGATTAAGAAACCTAATCCTGAGGTTCCCAACCATAACCATCTCACTGGATTCTGTGCTGGTGCTTTACCATTAGAAGAATCTGGTTTGCACGTAGACTGACTGGGCAGGTTCATGCAGATCTCCTCAGGTGTCTTAACCTGATTTGGACATTGCATGCTGGGAACCATAATGCTTACCAAAATTTTAGGCATACCAGCAATTGGTGTTTTAGATGTGTTTATATCATAGGGTGTGCAGCCTGGAGTAGAGAAGGCTCAGGGCAGACCTCATTGCTCTCTACAACTACCTGAAGGGAGGTTGTAGCAAGGTGGGGTTGGACTCTGCTGCCAGGCAACCAGGGACAGAAGGAGGGGACACAGTCTCAAGCTGTACCAGGGGAAGTTCAGGCTGGATGTTAGGAGGAAGTTCTTCACAGAGGGAGTTACTGGCATTGGAATGGGCTGCCCAGGGAAGTGGTGGAGTCTCCATCCCTGGAGGTGTTTAGAAGGAGACTGGATGAAACACTTAGTGCCATGGTCTGGTTGATTGGCTAGGGCTGGGTGCTAGGTTGGACTGGATGAGCTTGGAGGTCTCTCCCAACCTGGCTGATTCTCTGCTTCTATGGTGTTTTTTAAAAAACATTTTGTGGTTTTCCTCCCTTAGGGTTTAATGGGACCCAGAGGCCCACCTGGAGCATCTGGACCTCCTGTAAGTACAACCTCATCTCTCCTGCTGACTTATGTACATTGGCATACCTGTAAAATCACAAAAGAGCTTGTTGACACCCTGACAAAACTCTCACTTCTCTTCTAGGGTCCTCCTGGCTTTCAAGGTGTTCCTGGTGAGCCTGGTGAACCTGGTCAAACAGTAAGTACAGGCTTCAGATACAGACACTGTTAGCATTAGAAGCAGGACACCAGAGTAGTCCTTAGATGTTTCTCCTGTCCACATGCACATCCTGGAATATTTGAACTGGATATTCCTGCTTGATGCTGTTACAGAATCAGAGCTGACTGAGACTCCTTCAGATTGGAATCCCCACCTGCAAAGTCTATTAGACTCCAGCTATGCCCCAGCTCAAGTCAGAAGCCAGAAGACTTACCTGAAGAATGATACTTCAAGTAATCCTCAATCTGTTTTTAACAGGGTCCTCAGGGTCCTCGTGGTCCCCCTGGTCCTCCAGGAAAGGCTGGTGAAGATGTAAGTGGATATCCAATGTTTCTCATCTCTTTTGCTGCCATTCAACTCCAGCAGTAGGTTGCTGTTAAGCTCAGCATTCTATTTGCCATCCTTTTTTCATTGCTCTGTAATATTGGGTAGAACAAACCTCTGAAATGATTATTTTACAGTAGAGGAGATGCTGTGCGTTGGAAATGTCTCTCCAAATTCACTGTTTAGCTTCCTGAGGACAGGGAGAAGGACAATTGAAAGCTAAAAGTTCTCTGTATTTGTTGACAAAGTTAAACTTTGCCAATGGCTTTACTTTTTTTTTTTTTATGATTTATGTTTTATCAGATGAGCTTTTCTCAGTGCATTTTGTTCTGCAATTTTAGGGTCACCCTGGCAAACCTGGAAGACCTGGTGAGAGAGGTGTTGCTGGCCCTCAGGTATGCAGACAACACAAAAGAGTTACCAGTGAAAGCTAACAACATTTCTGCACTGCACCACACTAACAGTCCCTACAAGATGAATACAAATTCAGTTCTTACTGGCAGGGATATCCTGCAAATATAATTTTGCTTTGTATGTTCCCCTGCCCCCAATAAAGACAGGGTAAATAGGAACAGCAGTGAAAGAGAGCCTCAAACTGGGACAGAGTGAGGAGTGGCAGAGCCAGCACCTGTGGCACAGGAAGCCAAAGCAGCTGTGCTCTCCCATGTCAGTGCATGGCATTTCTGAGCTTCACAACTGGAGAAGCAGGTTGAATACTCCTAGTCTTGGAACAAGTCTGGTCCTGGGAGCTTAGGGAAGGGACTGTGTCTCTCCCTTGAGTGATCACAGCCCAAACCTACTCGTTGTTTATTGCAAGCCTCCTTCCTTTGTCACTGATGCAGTGTGTGTTTCTAGGGTGCTCGTGGTTTCCCTGGAACTCCTGGACTGCCTGGCTTTAAAGGAATTAGGGTGAGTCTATACCTGCTTTCTTCCCTGAACAGTTACTCCAGCACACTGAAAACCCCTGGAAATCCCCTCAAAGTTAGGAGTGCATGAACCTCTTGGAAGTTTTTCATATCCTGATAGGAAAGAGTGAGTTTTATTTTGTGCTTTGAATCTTAAGGTTCTATTAGGAAATCATTTGGTATGAGAAAAAGACTCTACCTTACAAGACTGAGAGGTTGTGCATAGCCATTTGTGAGAAAGCAAATATTAATATTTCTGTTTTCTACTCCATATAGGGACACAATGGTCTGGATGGTCAAAAGGGACAGCCTGGTACTCCTGGCACCAAGGTAAAGCTGAAATCTGGACACTGAGGATGCTTTTGTAGCTCTTCTTAGCCAGAGACACAGGAAGTCTCCTTCAATCAGTCTTCCATGTTGCTATTAAACATTGCTCAGCTGCAGTAACCTAGAATTCAGTGGATCCATGTAGGACAAGTACCCACACCTTAACATGAGAAATCATTCCTGGGGCCATGTCCTTGGTCAAGTTAGCAGCTTCCATGAGTAAGAGCTGCAGAAGTGACTTTCTGGTGGTTGATCCAACAGCACTTAAGGCTTATTTTGTTACCTTCTGCTTTTCTCTGGGTTGCTTTTGGCATTTTGTTGGTTCTTTTTAAAGCACACTAAAATGAAAACCTCTCATTTTGCTACAAAAACTCTGCTGCATGAAACATATGCTCCAGTGTAAGGCTTCTGCTAAAAAATGGATAGTTGCAGAACTCTTCTGCCTTAAGTTTAGTTTATATTTGTAGTTCTTTCTCTTTTTAACCTCTTCAGATTAGTTCACATTTGAACACCATCCTTAAAGGTATTTTTAAATACAGTCTGAAAACATCTCTAGCAAACTATTCCTCAGTTTTTTCTTCTCACATTATACCTCAGTGTCTAATTGCAGTGCTCTTAACACCTCTGGCTTGTAGGAAATCTAATCCTGGTGACTTATTCACAGGAGATTTGCACTTTAAAAGTTGGACTGTGAAAAAGGAAAGCTCAGACACCAATTTTGCCTCTTGCTTGTTTCTCAGAGCTTAGCACTGCTTGCTTGTAGTGTTCTTAACTGTGCCATGGCATTCTCCAATGTCACTGCAAGTTGTTAACCTTCAGGAAAAGTTCAAGAGATAGCAAACTGTCCACTCACTGGAGTTTAAAAGCAGATAAAGCAATTAAGGAAAGAGAAGTTATTAGTGAGAGTGCTAACCTGACTGTAACTGATCTTTTTTTTAATGGTGCTTGGTTTCCAATATAACTGTGCTGAAAGCAGTGATGAAGGCAAATATTTGTGCTGATTGCAGCATTTAAGACTAGATGCATTCAAATATTCCAGACACAAGGCCAAGGATTCATCACTGTAGAGCAGTCCAGACCAATTGCTTGGAGAACACTTACTATTAAAGGGCAAGGAGTCATGGTTCAGTGGCTCATATCTCACTATTATTTGTCATTAGTTAAAAATACCTGAGGAAAATCCTTCTTATCCAGCCAGCTGACTGACCTTAACCTAAGGCAAAAGAAAGCATCATTCTGCTTCTGCTCTAGCTAAGAAAACAGCAAGCAAATGCTGATTTTTTTCATGGCAGGGGCTTTGGAACTAGAAAATCTTTAAGGTCCCTTCCAATCCAAACCATTCTGTGACTGCTCTGAATTGGTAGTTGCCTACCCAGAAGTTAGCTCTTAGGTGTGTGCTACAGAGTAAACATCAGAATAAAGACAGGGGTTAAAGAAAGCTGAGAGGGGCAAATGAAGTTGACTTGCTCTGGCCCTCCTCTTTTAAGACTATTGCCACTGGCTATGTTCCAGTATAAGCAGAGACCTTAGGACCTGATGAGCTGTTCTTGCCTACTGTGGTGCAAGTGCTACAGGAGACAGCAGCTGAATGCCTCCAGATGCTGATGTGCTATCTGCCCAAAGCATCCTTTAACTAACTGAAGCCTGCAATCTTTCTTTTTCACAGGGAGAACCTGGTGCCCCTGGTGAAAATGGTACCCCAGGACAACCTGTAAGTATTTCTTGCTGCTGTGGAAAATGTTGATCTGACAGATATGATTCAGCCACAGTTCTAGTCAATTTATTTTGTTCATCAGCAATGCTCTCCAGCTAACTAAGATACTCTAATGTAATAGTGTGGGAATATTTAAGGTAAAATTTCCTGGCTGCAAAAAATTCAGCAGAGGAAAAAAAAAACCAACCTCTATGGATCTTTGTTCAGTGAATAGATAGAAATGAGTTGTATTCATTTTTCTTTCAGGGTGCTCGTGGTCTCCCTGGCGAGAGAGGAAGAGTAGGTGCCCCAGGACCAGCTGTAAGTGGCTTCTCATCTCTTTGTCATCACGACCAAGCACCTACTGTGGCTTTCTCTGATCTCTGGATCTCTTTTCACACTGTTTTGTCCTCTCCTCACAGGGTGCTCGTGGGAGTGATGGCAGCGCTGGCCCCACCGGACCTGCTGTAAGTTAGTCTTGATCTTTGAGTCTTTGGAACCTCCTAGGCCTGTGTCCCTCTTCCTGTTGATAGAGGATTTCTTGGCCTTCTGAGAAGTTACATTGAGCAGAGACATGAAGAAGTTGTTCTGCCCTGTGAGGGCAGTGAGGCACTGGAAAAGGTTGCCCAGAGAAGTTGTGGGGGTTCCAAGCCTGGCAGTGTTCAAAGCCAGGTTGGCTGGGACCTTGAGCAAGCTGGGCTGCTGGGAGCTGTCCCTGCCCATGGCTTGTATCTCAATGATCATTAAGCCCCCTTCCAACCCAAACCATTCTATGATTCTACTATATGACAACTATCCTGGAGCTGCAGGTGTTACTCTGAAGGGCTGCAGCAGAACAAAGTACTGGGTCCTGGTGTCTGTGCCAGGCTGAAGTTAGTTTACCCATACTAAGGTTATGATGCTGTAAGCATTCTGCACAGCACTCATTAATGCTCTTGTTTTCAAGATTAAAACAGAAAGAAGCTTTTATTCTTCTTGCCACTGGGAATTTGAAACATAAGAAGAGTTACTGCAGTAGGCAGTCTGGAAGTTGATGTTTTCAGTCATAGCTTAAAAGGCGGTTTGGTATTTTTCTGGGTTTTTTTCTTTGCTCAATGCAAAACCAGTGAGAATTTCAGGTACTGAGTTTGTAACAAACAGGAGGTTACAGAATGTTGGCAGCCAATTCCTCTTTGCCCTACCAGCTGAACCATTTTTCTTCCCTTGGATTTTATAGCAAATATTTATAATGGGAAGATGTTAGCTCACAAACACAAAAAGTAGGCATCAGCCTCCCAATAGCTAGGAATGAATTGGCTGTTTCTGTTAAAGAGTAACAAAGGCTATGAGTCCAGTTGCATCTTCTCCTCTGGTGCCTGGGTACTGTACTTTAGCAAGCTTCAGCAGCCCTTTGTCATTACAAATCTCACTGACAAAGGAGAACCAGCAGAAGACCTTCTTAAGCTGGCATGGCTGTGACATAAAAACCACCCAGGTGAATGAAAAGGCACTGGGGCTGCAATATTCACTGCCTCAGTGGGCACATTCTGGGTATGAATCAGGATTTGGAGGGCATTCACGTGTTGGAGTCAACTCTTGCCCTCAGCTACTCTTAAACCAAATCCTAAACCTAATTTGGTGCATTCTTACTGACTTCAGTGTTAAGTTGTGCCAAGCACTGGCCTGTAAAGGGTGCAGAGATCTCAACCAGACCTCTCCCCTTGTGTCATCAGCACAGGGCTGGTGTGGCCAGCTGGCCAGAAGGAGCACTGGTGGGGAAGCCTGCAGAGTTATCTCTGCACAGCAGAGGTGTTGGGAACAGATGTGCAGGATGCAGAGCTCCCTCCATTCCCTCTGGGACTGCACAGCCAGACACTTGCCTTGCTGATGCCTGCCCTTACCCATCCTCTGTTGATTCTCTCTCAGGTGTTTGGCCCCGGGGCAACAATATTGTTGCTTAATTCACACTTCAGCTGCACTTTGAATGTTTCTCAGTGCTCCCTCTTCACTCTTTAGAGTGAGCCTGATCTGTCAGTTTGGAGCTGTAAAAGGCAGCTGGTGTTGGGAGATGGTCATGTGCAGAAGTGTCTAGGTAAATGTCCATTGTTTTCAATCTCTTTACTTCAGCAAGGAGGATTTTTGTGTCGTCTCTGAATGCCTTCACACCACTGCTTCTCTTTTCATTTCCTAGGGCCCTATTGGTGCTGCAGGTCCTCCAGGCTTCCCAGGTGCTCCTGGTGCAAAGGTATGGCCATCTGCTCCTGCTGGTATGTTTGGTGGTGAGGATAAATGCAGTAACAATATTGCTAGGCAGCAGACAAACCCCCTCTCTGAAAGAGGGCAGGCTGAGGATGGATCCCTGCAGTGTTTGGAGGGTGTCAGATAAGCTGATTTAACATACAGCAGATACTTCACAACTGAGACTGATGCTGTGCAGGGTCAGGGAGACACACAACCTCTCTTTGCTTTCTGTGTGGTGCAGTTGTGTACACCTTTGAAGGGAGACACAGATCATGATCAATGAGCAAAGCAGCGGTTTACATCAATTTACAGAAGTAGTGGAGGACCAAAGAGCTGCAACTGAGTATTTGATGCCTTCCAGCCCAAGTTCTTGGTGCAGCCTCAGGGCCTTCCTGGTGCAGCTTCTCTATTGTAATTATGGAGAAACTGATTTTAAACTTTTCAGGTTTAAGGCAGTGCCATTTAGTTCTTGCAGACTAAGATGATTCAGTTTACTGCTCAGATATCAGCTTTATTACTTGTGAGGAGTCTCATTACTTTTGCTTTTGCTTTGTCCAAAGAAGGACAGAGGATGTGGGGCATGTGCACTGCATGTACAGATTTCAGAGCTGAGAGCTGCATGCACTTAGGTGCAGCGTGATACAGTTCTTCACCCTTAACACAAGTACACAAACTCCACATCACATCAAACATAATTCTTACCTTGATCCATCTGTAGAAGAAAATGCAAGTATTGCTTGCTAGACCTCTCTTACTAACGGAGGGAAGATAAGGGAAAATTGAGATCCCACCCTGGTTATTCTTGTCCAACTGCAAGACTTTTTGAAGCCATGAAGTCTTTTCTGCTGCAGATGTGAGTGTGTTGTCAGCAGGTAGTTTCAGAAGAAGGTCTACATGTCCAGGGTGAACTCTGGCTGCTTGGGGTTGCCCTAACCCTGTGTACACTGCTGGAGTTCCATATCCTTCTCCCCAACAGGGTGAAATTGGACCTGCTGGTAACGTTGGTCCTACTGGTCCTGCTGGTCCAAGAGGAGAGATTGGACTTCCTGGCTCTAGTGGTCCTGTTGGCCCTCCAGTGAGTAACTTGCCAGACTTGCTTTGTTGTTGGGTGACTGCACCTGAGACTCTGAACCAACTGCTGCTACTGTTCTCTTCCTCCATAGGGCAACCCTGGTGCCAATGGCCTTCCTGGGGCTAAGGGTGCAGCTGTAAGTACAGCCATCTTTACACTGCCTTGTTTTGCTCTAAACCCCACCCAGTTCAGTCAACGAAGGTAATGGGCTCACACTACCTTTTTTTCCCAGGGTCTTCCTGGTGTTGCTGGTGCTCCTGGTCTGCCTGGTCCCCGTGGTATTCCTGGTCCTCCTGGCCCTGCTGGTCCTAGTGGTGCTAGAGGACTTGTTGTGAGTTGTTACGTTTCATATCTTCAGTTGAAAATTGGACACAGTGTCCACAGATTTCCTCTGGATTTATTTTGGTGTTAAATGCAGATTTTTTTTTCTGCTGCTCCACTATAATTAAACATTGTGGTTAATTTCTGTGTCTCACTGCTGGCTTCAGATGCTGCAGAGGTTCTCTTTGTGTTGACAGTATCAAGAGAGATGTGGCAGCAACCTCACAGCTAGGCCCCCAATGGGTGTCCTGCTGAGAGGAACCAGCCCTGAATGTGTCATAGTTGAATTGCTGTCATTTCTAAGCATCTTTAACAAATTTTAGTGCCTGCTAAGCCAAAGCCAGAAGGATGCTCATTGACCATCTATGACAATAAAGGCAGGCATGGCACTGCATTGCATCATTAAAAAAGGGTTTGATACAGGATAAAGCCTGTTCAGGAAGGAGAGAGATTTGGGAATGGGGCTTAATTCTGTGATCTTTTTTTGTTTTGGACTCTAGGGTGAACCAGGCCCTGCTGGTGCCAAGGGAGAAAGTGGTAACAAGGGTGAGCCTGTGAGTATGGCAATGCCTGAAGGGGTTTGCAATGAAGAACCTGACAGTGTCTGCAACACTGCATCTGATTTCTTCTTCTCCGTTTGCCTCGACTAGGGTGCTGCTGGACCCCCTGGCCCTCCTGGTCCCAGTGGTGAGGAAGGCAAGAGAGGCAGCAATGGTGAACCTGGCTCTGCTGGTCCCCCAGGCCCTGCTGGTCTAAGAGTAGGTTTGCTTTTCATCTTCCAGAAGTGGAAACAAAAAAGGAAAGAGGAAATAAATCTGGAGTCATGAAGGCAAATGAAGTACTTATGAGCATTTAAATTTACATGAATCCTGCTAAGCAAAGACCATTTGCAGTTCAGAACTATTTTTGCTGTTTGCCATCTTATCCCTGAAGTCATTAGAGGTTGGGTTTGATTTGTCTGTTGTGTAATATCTTGTGAATTAACTTTGAGTCTTACAGCTTTGTGATGGGATTTAACTGCTTAAAACAGATCATAATTGGCTCACACATAACATGAGGCAAAAAGCTTCAGTTCAGCACCTTCACAGGTGCCTAAGTACCCTTTTGACTTGGCAAAGAACCCACTCTCAGCTTGAGGGGAGGCCACTGGATGTGGCTTCATCCAGTAAAAGAATTCATAGGAAATAGCAGTGTTCCACCAGAGGTTTTTGGTAGAGATCAAGGTGGCACCTTGGTTAGGGTCTACAGAGTCACTGAGAAGTGACGGTGACACTGTGTGGGGCAGGCTGTAGGATCCTAGCTGCTGGTGACACTGTGTGGGGCAGGCTTCAGGATCCTAGCTGCTGGCTGGGGCCACTTTTAGGTTCCAATGAACATAAGAAAGCTGTGATATAAGCAGATTAAAGAAATCTGAAGGAAGTGTGAGAGGTTTTGCTCTCAATATACATTTCCACAGAGGTGAGTGTGCTTACAGCTGCACTGATTTTCAGCAGAGCTGCTTGGAAAGCTGAAATTTAGCAAGCACTCAATGCCTTACAGGAGCAGATTTTTTCTTTTCCTTTTCCTGACTGGATTTGTGTTCACTTGCAGGGTGTGCCTGGCTCTCGTGGTCTCCCTGGAGCTGATGGCAGAGCTGGTGTCATGGTAAGGCTTTTGTCTGGCTCATTGTTCCTTCTCATTTTTCATCTGTATGTACAGATGAGTGATTTGTTTTGCTACCTCTGCCTGATTTGCTGTGTTTTCTTTGGTAGGGACCTGCTGGTAACCGTGGTGCTAGTGGTCCTGTTGGTGCTAAGGGTCCTAATGGTGATGGTGGCCGTCCTGGTGAGCCTGGTCTTATGGGTCCAAGAGTAAGTTTGAGCCCTGGAGTTAAGTTTGAACTGTGGAAAAAAAAAAACAAACAAAAACTAC
Organism: Psilopogon haemacephalus; assembly: GCA_013396835.1. Taxonomy (NCBI): domain Eukaryota; kingdom Metazoa; phylum Chordata; class Aves; order Piciformes; family Megalaimidae; genus Psilopogon; species Psilopogon haemacephalus. The sequence continues at coordinate 9,826 of VWZI01016416.1, forward strand.
TGACAGTTCAGGGACAAAATCCTTCAGAAATCCAAGTGCAGAAGCTCAGCCTTTGCTAACCACAGCGTGGGCACTTCCACTGCTCTGCTGAGAAATAAAATCCATGAGGAAATGATTAAGAAGCATCAAAATATTAATTGAAATTAGTTTCTTTTTGTCAGTGGTAGCATTTGGTTGCCTTGTCACAGGGCAGTGTCTCCTTGTGCTGGAGACTGCATTGGCTTCCACTTGTGATGAGTTGCAGAATGTGATCATTAAGGTCACAGCTGAAGTGTGTGTGTCCTCTTTAACTGCCTAAAAGAACAGCAGCCCCTCTGGGCAGCCTGATCTAGGGTAGGGTGTCCCTGCCCATGGCAGGGGAGTTGGAACTAGATGATCCTTGTGGTCCCTTCCAACCCAGACTGATTCTATGATTTTATGAAAATGATGAGAGTTGGTTGATCTCAGTTATTTCCATTGGACTGTGCAAATGATTTCACTGAGAACAGCCACATTATGTCCATGCCGTTGTCTTTTGGCCTCTTACATCTGCTCTTGCTCTTCCTATGCCATGAAGTCTAAGAGTCTTCAATGCAGATGTGTCCTGTTAGGCTTCTGCAGACATTTAAGCACATTCTCTGCTGAAGCAGAGCCAAAATGAGTTGATCTGAGTGAAACAGGTACTTATCTGTACTGATCTCCAGCTGGTAAGGGAGCACACACCATCCTGGAGGTGCTCAAGCAAATACTGGATGGGGCACTTAGTGCTGTGCTCTGGTTGGTTGGCTAGGGCTGGGTGCTAGGTTGGGCTGGATGAGCTTGGAAGTGTCTTCCAACCTGCCTGATTCTATGAAATTAAACCTCAGTGCTTTAAATTTAAACTTAAAACTGCTGCCACAGTGTATGTTGGTAACTTGTGTGTGTGTGTGTGTGTGTGTGTGTAGACAAAATATGTTGGTTAGCTGTTGGGTGAGTTGGTTTCCTTCTAAAAACACAAATCTTTTCTTTTCTCAGGGTCTCCCAGGTCAGCCTGGAAGCCCAGGCCCTGCTGGCAAGGAAGGTCCTGTTGTAAGTACTTTGCTTTCATTTTCTTTCCCCATTGCCTGTGAAACATAGACACAAACTGAGATTTTAACAAGCAGAGATCTCAGCACTGAGCTCTAATGCAGCTCTGTAGAATCAGCATGATTTTACTGCCCTATTGCTCAGAAAATCAGTCAGAAACTTCCCCATTCATCTCTGTGGGTCTCAGATCAGGCCTGTGTCCTGGAAGGGGAAAGATCCTCAGTTCTGCAAGAAGGAGCAAAATGGAGGAATGGATGAGCATGCAGTGTAGAAACAGTGTTTAAAAGTTCAGTGGCATTTGCTTCCTGTCACTACACATTGCTCCTAAAAGTGGGCTCTTTAATAGTGGTTTTTTGTCTTTTCTAGGGCTTCCCTGGAGCAGATGGTAGAGTTGGACCAATTGGCCCAGCTGGTAACAGAGGTGAGCCTGGCAACATTGGATTCCCTGGACCAAAAGGTCCCACTGTAAGTACTGCACAAAAACTTCCTATTAGCATAAAGGCATTTCCAGACCAGTCTGTAGCTCCTCAACTATTACCAAGCAAACACATCTTCCCATACCCTCCTCTGCTGCTTATTGGATGCCCTCCACTTACATTCAAGTCTTCTGGTTTAAATGATTTTCCACTTAACCTGAAACATGATGAAGCAGAGGCAAACCAATGCCATTAGATCAGGAATATCTGGACATTGAAGTGATGGCTAAGTTACCATCCCTGCATGCCCAGCTTACCATCTCTGTAGAAGTTCTGTCAAGATTGGTGGCCAAGCCTGAGTTGCAATTCCAGACTGATTGGTATTTATGAAGCACAGTCCAAAGCTCACTCCAGAGAAAAGCTCTCAGTGATTTCAGTGGGGCTCTTGACATGCCACATGGAGGCCATGGATAACAATAATCACCTCCTGGATTTGTGGTGTTGCTATGCCTGCAGAGGATCCTGTGCAGACTGTTAGGAATGATGATCTCAAAAAAAACAAAGGAATTGGAGCTTTGAGTAGACCTTTATTTTGAGCCATTCTGCCTAGAGTGGTTCAACAGGGCCAAAGGAGCTTGTGAGTGTTTGAATGGGGGTTAAAGACATCACTGCACTGTGTTTTCTGGCAAGGAGGGTATCAGTTTAGCAGTTTCAGTTGGAATCTAGCATGAAGTGCTGCTTAACTTTCCTACCTTTTCCTTTCAACTTAAGGGTGAACCTGGCAAACCTGGTGAAAAAGGCAATGTTGGTCTTGCTGGCCCACGGGTAAGTGGATGTATTTGCTTTGTCAACCTCCTGAAAGAAAAAAAGAGTAGCTTTTAAAACCTCTGTAATAAGACAGCCTGAGTAAGTGATGAAACAGAAAAGCCTTTGTCTAGCCTCATATCACTGAGGAGTATTACTTAAAGGATACATGAAAACTGCCCTGCTTGAGGGTTAATTGGGTAATTAAGAATGGAACATTAGCTGGCTGTGAAGAGGACAAAACAGCAATCCCCATGCAAATTTTTGAGGACAGTGTAAGGGTTTTAGTTTATCCTGTAAATTTCCAGCCTGATTTTTTCATTTAAGGGACCAAAATGCTCTCAGCCAGGTTCCTGTAATCTGGTAAATGAAGAAGTTCAGAATGTGCAGCCAGACACCTTTGCTTTGGGCACAGAAGCACTGTAGGGAGGTAGTATTCACAAATCAAAACTTGGATGACAGCTTTCTTCTTGAACACCTTTAGGGTGCTCCTGGTCCAGAGGGAAACAACGGTGCTCAAGGTCCTCCTGGAGTCACTGTAAGTAACAGCTTCCACACAGACCCAATTTGTGATTTACTTTTCATGGCTGACTCTTCCCATTCAAAAACCTGTGCTCCTGTTTCTCTCCTTCCAAAGTTAACCACTTGGTTTTCATTCCACCCAGGGCAACCAAGGTGGGAAGGGTGAAACAGGTCCTGCTGGCCCTCCTGGCTTCCAGGTAAGTGAGCAGAGTACGTAGTAAATCTGATCTATGGTTTCCAAAGCATGAAGTGCTTCAGCCTTCACTTTGTTTGTATTCTTGTTTCTTCTCTCTTAGGGTCTGCCAGGTCCCTCGGGCCCAGCTGGTGAAGCTGGTAAACCAGGAGAAAGGGTGAGTGACAGAGCACTCCACAGGCACAAGATGCCACAAGGGCCTGCTGGATCAGTTTAGCAGAGCAAAGCAATCCGTGCTGCATGCAGAGTTCTACAGTCCCTTGTGTTAAAGCTGGGTACAAATGATGTTGGAATTTGCAACATCACTTTTGACACTGTTGCTGTGAAACTTAGCAAAGCCAATCCTTTGCTCTTCTGGCCTTAAGCAGCAACAATATTATGTCACATCCTCCAAATGACAAGGCAGGACATGGAGAATATTCTACTTCAGGTTGGTTTTGCAATCCCCAAGGCTCAATCTAACCTGCAGTACTCCAAATTGCTTGCTTCTGCACCTCAGTTGATTTCAGTGCACCCACAAGGAGGTGTAACTGCCGAGAAACGAAGCACAATTTAAGCTGGTCACTTTTGCTCTAGGAAGAAGCTTTACCCTGGTCACTTTGCTTTAGGAAGAAGCTTTACAAGTACATCTGTGTTCTTCTAGGGTCTTCATGGTGAATTTGGTGTTCCTGGTCCTGCTGGCCCAAGAGTGAGTAACTTACTTTAAATCTGCTCCAGACTGTCATAACAGTATGTTCAGTAATGCAAGTAGCTGATTTCCAAGATCCTCAAGACAAACAGCTCCTCTCAGCTACAGAAACCAGTGTATTGCAGCAGGCTCCCAGCTGGGAGGGAGAAGGTTCTCTGCTCTTTGCATGTGCCAGGCTGGATGATTGTATGACATAATCCATGTAGTTGCCAGTATAAGTAAACTCCCTGATAAGCAGTATGAATCTTAGCCAGATAATGATATGCTCTAGTAATGAACATCACAATGAGAATGAGGGTGACAAAAGACTGATCCTACAGTCTTATACTGAGGCCTGGTGCACATGACAATTTTCATCTCCAGTGCCTGGGTCACCTTCTCAGCCTGACCATTGCAGTGTGAGGATTTTAATTTCCACTGCCTGCATTAGCTTCTTAGCCTGACCTTTGCAGTGCAAAGATTTTAATTTCCAGTGCCTGTGTCAGCTTCTTAGCCTGACCATTGCAGTGATATTATCTCTTGATAGCCTGCTCCAACCTCATGTCTTTGTGATCACATGGTGGGATGACTCCAGAGCCTGAAATAGTCTTTAGAGGATATTGCCTCCTGCTTCCTCTTACTCCTGCACAGTGAAGAGCTCTTTGTGGAGGCCACACAGGCAGGTCTCATTAATGTAGAGCAATGAGTAGTTTATAAAATGTGTCATTAATTATCTGCTCTCCAAATCCACCCTATAATGAAGTTGACACTTACATGACTTCTGCTGCTTCCTCTTTCCTTCTGACTTCCAGATTAAATGTATTGATTGCAAATAATCCTACTCGCTCTTAGCAGTCATGGCAAGCAGTTTAAACAGCACTTTTTCCTCTCTGAGACTCTATCACTACCTATGTCTTTTTTAAACTTGCACTTGGCTGATCTAATCCAAGCCAAGTTCCCTTTCTCATTGTAGTAGCAGTTATTGGCCTGTGCTCTAGCTTGCCTTAAGCATCTCCTGCTCACCCACAGCACATTTCATTCTGTATTCCAAGTTAGGTCTTCTTTATGCTTTGTACAATAAAATTAACACTTTTAAAAGATGCCTTACTGCTTGTAGCAGGTCACATCTGCATCATATTGTCAGCTATTTGCTGTCATCTCTGGCCTCTAAGCTAGGGAAGAACTGAAGGCAAACCTCAAATGAAGCCTCTAAGCTAGGGAAGGACTGAAGGCAAACTCACCTCAGCATTTCTCCTGCAGGGTGAGCGTGGTCCTCCTGGTGAAAGTGGTGCTGTTGGCCCTGCTGGTCCCATTGGAAGCCGTGGTCCAGCTGGCCCCCCAGGACCTGATGGTAACAAGGTATTGCCATTGCTTTGCTGTTGAATTCCAAAACCTTCTTTCCTAAGAGCTTAAGTGATTGCTGGTAAGAGGTTGTTACCTACACATCATAGCCCCTGGGTCATTTCTTCAAGTGGTAAAGCTCCATCCCAGCTTGTTTAGCCTTATAGATGATGGAAGGGCAACTGCAGTTTGGACTCAGTTGGAATGCAGCTTGTCAGCTGGGTATGCAGCCATTCTGCTTTAAGCTAGCCAAAATCTCAGACCCTAACTCCTATTTCTACCCACTTCTACACAGTGTTAATGCCTAGTAAGGAATATCTCCCCCCAGACATTAGCAGAATGAAGAGCAGTCGTCTGCCCAACTGGCTTGATGCTAAGTGAATATGGCTCTTAGTTCTCAAGGTTTTCATGGATAGTCTGGAATATGGGACACCTCAAAAACTCAGAAGCCCACAAAATCAGAGAGGGTTCATGTCTGGCATCTTCACTAGCTGAGAAAGTAAAAGAAGTACAATGACTTAAGACAAAACACTCCTGCTTACGCTGTCTGCAAGCAACCAGAATGACAGGCAAAGGAGTAAGGACAGAATTTGGTTCCAAACTGGGTGAATGATTTGACTCTGCCTTATGCTGTTGCTGCTAGGGTGAGCCTGGCAATGTTGGTGCTGCTGGTGGTCCTGGTCCTGCTGGCCCTGGTGGAATCCCAGGAGAGAGAGGTGCTGCTGGTGTGCCAGGAGGCAAGGGTGAAAAGGTAAGCTGGACGAGCTGCTTTGCTTCTGCAGGCACAGCTTTGGGAGATGTTTGAATTTCACTGACTTGAAAATCCTGCAGGTTGCCTCAACATGACTGAAACTCCATCCCTTAGTAGTTAGTAAGTCAAAGGGGCTGACAGACCAACAGTCTTGTTCGGGGTTGTGCTTTAATCTTTGCAGTTAACTCTTCCCAGGACTGGTTGACAATGAAGAGGTTGTGGTTGATTTCCCAGGGAGGTGGTTGATTCACCACCCCTGAAGGTCTTTGAAAGAGGCAGAGATGTGGTGCTGTGATCAAAGATCACATTCTGTGCTTCTGTGCTCCACAACCTCCCTGGGCAACCTGTGCCAGTGTCTCACCACTCTCACTGTAAAGAACTTCCTCCTAACATCCAATTTGTCTCCCCTCTGCCAGTTTACCCCATTCCCCCTCGTCCTGTCATTACAAGTAAAGAGATTTACATTAATTTGGAACACACTGAGTGGGTTTCCCATGAAAGAAGCAGGCTTATAATTCTGAAGAGCTTCTCAGTCCCATTTGCCTGCAGATTCTTGCTGGGCAGGTCTATATGTGCTCAGCAATCAGAATAAAATAACCCCCAAGAAAACCTCTCATAACCACATGCAGGTGATAAAGGGATACTCAAACAGCTCAGGACTGCTTTCACCCAGGGAGGTTGGACTAAATGACCTTTAAAGGTCCCTTCCAACCCAGAACTTTCTATGATGTTTGTTACTAATGTGTTTTTTTTTAATTTTCCCTCTGTATATTCCAGGGTGCCCCAGGTCTGAGAGGTGACACTGGTGCCACAGGAAGAGATGGTGCTCGTGTAAGTACCTCTTGCTTCTACTTCAATTGACCTTCCTACCCCTCAGAACTTAAAGTGGGTAAAAATGCTGCTCAGGACTTACTTTTCCCACTGTGCTGCATTTCTGCTCACATGTGCTCACTTTTCATACAAATTAATGTGATTTTGTTGCCCCTTAACCAGGGGTTCATGAATTTGAGGGGAGAGAGAGAGAAGTGATCATCTGATGCACACAAGCAGAGAGATGACATCAGTGATGACCTTATATTTCACAGACAATTATTCACTGTGACTTTATCCTCTTTAACCTGATGGGCTCAGCCCAGACAGCTGATTCTAAAGCCACACAAAATGAGCCTTAATTTTCAGCTGCCTGTCCTAACATTCATACTTTGGAAGGGAAATAACAGAATAGATTTTGGATTCTGACATGCTGTGTCCTTTCTCTTGGTAACAGCTTTAGATATTGTCCTCCGTATTAAAACCAGAAAGTCACACACCTGTCCCCAGGAGGACAGCGCAGAAAGTGCTAGAAGCACTCATTGCTGCTTGGATGTTGTTAGAAATGGTGTCCTGTCTCTTGACCTGCAGGGTCTCCCTGGTGCTATTGGTGCTCCTGGCCCTGCTGGTGGTGCTGGTGATCGGGTAAGTCAGAGCTGAATGCAAATCTGTCTTCTTTCTTCATACAATTTATCCAGGCAGGAATATTTGAGCTCCATTTAAAAAAAGAGAACAAAAAACACAAACCCAGCCCTAATCCCATCTTTTTAGTGTGGAGTAGTTCTGCAAAGTTTTTTTTCTGATCTGGGTGAAGTTTTCCAGTGGCCAAAAAGAAGACAACCCAACCCCAAAACCTCTTCTCAAATGAGCAGGGAAGGGATGTGGTGGCAGTGAGGGAGAAGGTTCTGATTTAAGCTTTATCTGAATTCTTCTCAGTTGGGGCTTATCTCTACAGTCCTCCTCACACTGTGAGAAGAGGACTTGATGTGGTGATGGACAACTATACATTAGCTCAGCAAAAATTCTTTATCCTGTCTGAGTATTGGTAGAGATGATTAACAGTCAAAGCAGAAGCATGTTGAAGAACACCATCTCCATTTGAGAAAGGAGAAGACTCCTTATATGCATCTGTCCCACAAGGTCACCCCTGATCCCACTGCAGTGAGGCTCTCTCCCACCTTTTCATGTTTTCTGCCATCTGTTTTAGGGTGAGGGAGGTCCTGCTGGTCCTGCCGGTCCTGCTGGTGCCCGTGGCATCCCTGTAAGTACCAACTCCTGCTGATTTTCCTGTGCCAAAGACATGGTGTGCAGAAAAGTGTGCTCTGCAAAAGGGAAAAAAATGCCCTTTTAAGGCCCATTCCAACTACTCCTCTCTTCTTTGTCCTGTCTTTAGGGTGAACGTGGTGAGCCTGGTCCCGTCGGTCCTAGTGGCTTTGCTGGACCTCCTGTGAGTATTGTTTGTGCTTTCCTCTTGCTGCTGCTTTGCCATTCCTCTCCTTCCACTGCATGCTTTTGCAGCTCCTCATTGTGGATGTTTCTCTGCCCATAGGGTGCAGCTGGTCAGCCTGGCGCTAAAGGCGAGCGTGGACCTAAAGGCCCCAAGGGTGAGACTGGACCCACAGGTGCTATTGGCCCAATTGGTGCTTCTGGACCACCAGTAAGTGACCTTTGGAAAAGGAATGGTTCTTACCTGTGCTATGCAAGCAATCCACTAGCCTGTAGGCCTTGAGGTTTGAAAAGGGAGTTAAAGGAACCAAATACTTCAAGGCAGAGGGAGAGGAAAGTCACAGCCTGATTTTTATACATGCTAGAAACTCCTTCAGTAAGCTCAGGTTGTGAGTCTGCAACAGAAGCAATGAGGAAAAGAATAATTTTCACCTTGGCCTGGGGCTGTTTAGTTTGAAAAAAGAAGACTGTGGGAGACCTCATTTCTGCCTGCAACTACCTGAAGGGACATTGTGGGGAGGCTGCTGCTGGGCTTTTCTCACAGGTCATTGGAGACAGAAGAAGGGAAATGGCCTCAAGTTGAGGCTGGGGAGGTTTAGATTGGACATTAAGAAAGTTTTTCAAGGAGAGAGTGGTCAGGGACTGGAATGAGCTGCTCAGGAGTCACCCACCCTGGATGTGTTTAAAGGGTGGTTTGGATGTGGTGCTTGGGGCAGAAATGTGATGCTGAGGGATGTGGTTCAGCCCCAGCCTCAGTGGAATTAGAGAATGGTAGGACTTCAGGACCTTAAAATTCTTTTCCAATCACAATTATTCTATAAGCCTCCATGAGAGCAAGGTGAGCCCTCCCTCGTTCTAAACAGGGACTATGAGCAGTCTTTACCTGGATTAATCCTCTTTTTCAATCCATCATACCTAGGGTCCTGCTGGTGCTGCTGGTCCTGCTGGCCCTCGAGGTGATGCTGGTCCTCCTGTAAGTCCTCAGGCTTTTGGTCCTGCCATTGTTGCTTTCCATGAAGTCTTTGTTGCCTTTAAACCAAATCATCATTTTTAAACTTTTTGTTTCTAGGGCATGACTGGTTTCCCTGGAGCTGCTGGAAGAGTTGGTCCTCCTGGCCCTGCTGTAAGTAACTCATGGGGAAACAAGTCACAAGTTGCACTGGTTAGGGACAGTCCTCGTTTTTATTATGTTGGCAGAAATTTTAGCTGCATTGGAATCACCTCCACAGGGCTGGAGAAGATAAGAAAATCTCTTTTCAGTTTAAAATCCTAGAGTGGAGCTTACACATTTAATCCTTGCGTTATTTTACAACCCCTCTGCAGAAAGATCTTGAAGGTCTTTTCCAACCTGACTAATTCTGATATTTCCTGACATCCTATTCCTGCTCAATCCTAGGGCATCACTGGTCCCCCTGGTCCTCCTGGCCCAGCTGGCAAAGATGGTCCTCGAGGTCTGCGTGGCGATGTTGGTCCAGTTGGCCGCACTGGTGAGCAAGGTATTGCTGGCCCACCTGGCTTTGCTGGTGAGAAAGGTCCATCTGGAGAGGCTGGTGCTGCTGTAAGTCACTGACTATCACATCTCCTTACAAATGCTTCTCTTCCTGCCACTGTCCTGACTGCTGTCTGTGGAGGGCTTTTTTTTTTTTTGTTACCCATGCATGTAGCAAAGCTTCCAAGTAGAAGCTCCAGTGAGATGCTTACAGACAAACAAGCTCTAACAAAGTCAACCTGATCTCTCAGTCAGAAGTTTCACTCTTACTTCTTTATTTTGATGTGGTGAGCTGCATCTTTTCTCTGCAAGTAGCCCAAATGAAAGCAACAAGGCCAACTACAGAAGAAGTTGCTCCTTGGGCTGAGAGAAGGAAGGAGAGCCTCCTGCTCTGCAGCTGAGCATCACAGATGGAAAAAGGAGGAGCTTGTGAACAAAGATTTAGAACTAACTCAGTTCATTTCTGCATCACAAACTCTCACATGTGAGGATCACACAAAGTTATCTGTCCCCAGGTTGGCTTAGAAGTATGTAAATTAATTAATCTTTGAGTGCCTTTCATCTAGAATTGATGGCTTTTTTTATAGCCAGACCTAGAATTATGTAAATTAATCAATCTTTGAGTGCCTTTCACCTAGAATTGATGGCCTTTTTAATAGCCAGACCTAGAATTATGTAAATTAATTAATCTTGAGTGTCTTTCATCTAGAATTGATGGCTTTTTAATAGCCAGACCTAGAATTATGTAAATTAATTAATCTTTGAATGCCTTTCATCTAGAATTGATGGCCTTTTTAATAGCCAGATTTAGAATTATGTAAATTAATTAATCTTGAGTGTCTTTCATCTAGAATTGATGGCTTTTTTTATAGCCAGACACATCTCTATCTGATGGAAGTGTGAATTACCCTCCTATTGCTTCTCAGCTTAAAATTACAGACATACCTTGACAGAGGGTTGGATCTTTAGGGTCCCTTCCAACCTAAACCATTCTGTGATCTGCAGAAGCTGCAGCTAAGAATGAAATCTTGTGTCATTGTCAGGCATGGACATTAAAATGTTGCAGGTGACAACTGAAAATTTGCCTTTTGATGTCCAGTGTAAGGCAAGACACTTTCTAGTTGTTATCTTCTAATGTAATTTAATTTCTGAAAGGTAGTTGAACTCTAATGCCTGACTAAAGCAGGAGAATGATTTAGGGTAACTTGTTAGGCCTGGTTTAGGACTGCAAATGCTCCTATTTCAAGGAAATGGGGAAGTCATGGAACTGAACAGACTTGATTTTACAAATGGTCAGGAAGGGCTGTCTGGAGATGTCAGGGTATCACCTAGACATTTTCTAAGGCTGTTCCATGATGTCTCTCTACAATTACCTGAAGGGTAGTTGGAGGGGTTGGCCTCTTCTCCCAAGCACCCAGTGGCAGAACAAGAGGACACAGCCTCAGGCTGCAGCAGGGCAGGTTTAGGCTGGATGTTATGAAGAAGTTCTTCACAGCAAGAGTGATTGGTATTGGAATGGGCTGCCCGGGGAGGTGGTGGAGTCCTCATCCCTGGAGGAGTTTAAAAAGAGGCTGGATGAGGCACTTAGTGCCATGGGTTAGATGTTAGGTGATAGGTTGGAGTGGACAATCCCAGAGGTCTTTTTCAAACCTGATTAATTCTGTGATTCTGTCTCAGGTAGCCTGTCTCTTTGCTATAGAACCCTCTGACATTGTCATCTTCTCTCACTGAACACTCCAGCATTCACTGAAGAGTTACATCACTGAAGAGAATGACTAAATTCTCCATTTCTCATGCACTGCCCACTGGTGTCAAGTGGGAAAGGCAAAACCACATGTCTAGTGGTGTTCAGACACAGCATGCTCACTGCAAAGCAGTGAGGGCAGTCCAACCAGCATCACCTTCTTGCACACCTGGAGCTTGGAAGTTTCAAGTGTTGCAGCTTGGTTGCAGCTTCTTGAATGCACTGACATACAGAGAGCTTTGGAAAACACAAAGGAGAAATGTGGAGGGCTACAAAAAAATGTGGTTTTCTTTATTATAATAATTTTTTTTTTCTTTGTCATAGGGTCCTCCTGGTACCCCTGGTCCTCAGGGTATTCTTGGTGCTCCTGGCATCCTTGGTCTGCCTGGCTCTCGGGGAGAACGTGGTCTTCCAGGCATCTCTGGAGCAACAGTGAGTATCTGGCTAGTTCATGACTTGAATTTAGAACTGATTAATTCACTTCAAGCAGAAATGTGTACAGAAAAAAGCTGAAATCTCTTTTTATGGGAAGCTAGGGGGAGATGTAGATTCTGCTCTTGCAAGCAGAGGCTATGGACCAGTGGCAGAAGTTACTGCTTGCTACAAGCAAAGAGGCCTTGTGCCTGCAGGTGAGCACATCTGTGAGTGGTCTGAGAGGTTTCAGATGGAAAAGGTAGAGAATTTAGAAAGAAGCTCATATTTGGCATAGTTAGATCTGCTTCTTTTCCATTTCCAGGATGTTTTGCAGAGAAAGGTTTCTCTTAGGTGTAGCCCAAGGGTCCTATCAGATTGCTTTGTGTTGTATTCTAATGCCACATTTTGTTACCACTGCTCCTGTCCTAGGGTGAACCTGGTCCCCTGGGTGTTTCTGGTCCTCCTGGTGCCCGTGGTCCCTCCGGTCCTGTGGGTTCTCCTGGTCCAAATGGTGCTCCTGGTGAAGCTGGTCGTGATGTAAGCTATGTCTTATTTCCTCTCCAGGATTGCTTTGCTTTTGCTCTGAGCCAAAGACAAATATGCAGAAATCACAAGTGGCACCTGGAGGCTGCTCTGCCTGCAAACTTTACCTGCTGCAGTCTTCAGGGAAAACTGTAGCAGGACTCTAACAGGCCTGGATTCACATCCTCAACTGGATGACAAATTCTTCAAGGCACAAATTGTACCTGGAGTCACTGTTAGAATCTTTTGCCAAGAAAGATGGAGTGGGGGAAAGCTTACTTCTGTGTTGGAGCTGTGAAAAAGAGTGCATGCCAGAGGATAAAGTTTTGGCTAGGCAGAAGAAGAGCTCAGGAAAGCTTAAACATCCTTTGAGATGCAGTGTACATACAGACCCTGAGGGAAGTCAGCTGTACTTGAGGGATCTGGTGGTTTGGGATGTTAAAGTGATTTCTAACATAAGGCCCACTCAGAAGGGACATGAATGAAGCACAGCACACAAAATGTTGATGTCCTACCCAGACAGATACACTTAGCATTGTGGCTGAGCAACAGAATGTTTCCTGCTGTGCATTCCCTCACCACAAAGTGTAAAGGACACTTAAAAGCTAGAACAGGTGGCAGAATAAACTCTGGCCTGTGTGACAGGCACTGCAGAGGCCACTGCAGCCTAACACACAAAGGAGGACCTGAGTCCTATGCAGGAGGAGGAATGTGGGGAAACTGGAGTGGGACAAATTGCTGCCTTTTGGTTGTTCGGAGCAGAGTAGGGGTCTAGGTTGTACTTGGTGATCCTGAGGGGCTTTGCCAACCTGCATGTTTCTGTGATTCTGTTTGATTTAAATACTGCAATCTGCCTCTGTACTGAAATTGTAAAACCTGAAATATTTGAAGGCCATCAGATTTTACTGAGAACAGGAACCTGAGAACCTGAGAGTGGCATCTATAAGGAGGAGTTTGTAATCCTCGAGGTTGATGCTATCCCATCTCAATATCTTCTTACTGTCAGCAATTAGACTGAGAAACTGCTCTGTGCAAGATGAAGGCTGATGGAATTTAATCTCTTTCCAGGGAAACCCTGGGAATGATGGTCCTCCAGGCCGTGATGGTGCTCCTGGCTTCAAGGTAGCTTCTTCCTCTCTTATGTTTCCTAATGATGGAAGGAATACTCCCATGTCTGTAGGTCAGCAGTAACACAGTATCTCTCCCTCTGCATTCATCTGTTCCCAGGGAGAGCGTGGTGCTCCTGGTAGCCCTGGTCCTAGTGGTGCTCTGGGTGCTCCTGGTCCTCACGGTCAAGTTGGTCCTTCTGGAAAGCCTGGGAACCGTGGAGATCCTGTAAGTTGATCAGACCTTTTTGTTTTGTTGATTGACATGGGACTAACACTTGTCCATCCTAGAGATACACATCACAGAACTTTTTGTTTTGTTGATTGACACGGGACTAGCACTTGTCCAGCACAAAGATACACATCAAACCTCTACAATATGTGGAGTCATTCAAAACCTGCCTGCATGCACTTGTGTGACCTGCTCTAGGTGATCCTGCATGGGCAGAGGGGTTGGATGAGCTTTCAAAGTCCCTTCCAACCCCTGACATTCTGTGATAATTGCCTTCTGCATGGAACCTTTCTTAGGTCCAATATACAGCACTGACATCATTTTTCTGTGCCTCTTTCAGGGTCCTGCTGGTGCTGTTGGTCCTGCTGGTGCCTTTGGTCCAAGAGGTCTTGCTGTAAGTCTGATTTCTAAATACATCACCAGAAAAAAGATGCTTTGTTAATGAGAGCTTATGACTGTGCTCAAGATAGGGGCCCAAAATTACTGCTTATGGAGCATCAAATATTTCTAGAGCTAGGCTCTCAATCAGGATTCTCTCTAATGGGACCAATCCTGAAGCTTTTGGGATTGCCATTCCTCCTGGGTGGGTTACAGAGGGTGTACGTAAATACGTTGGGGCAACCTATATAGCTCATGCTTCAATTCTTGCTTTGACACTGGCATATACTTGAAGCCTTCTGTTCTCTTCCTCTGACACTTGTATCCCTCCCTAGGGCCCACAAGGTCCACGTGGTGAGAAAGGTGAACCTGGTGATAAGGGGCACAGAGGTCTGCCTGGCTTGAAGGGACACAATGGATTGCAAGGTCTTCCTGGTCTTGCTGTAAGTAAATGGTTTTCAGGGTTTTGAATATAAAAAGCCAAAAAACTAAAAAAGGAAATAAAGTCACCCAAGTGTGGAATTCTGTATGCACAACCCAGCATGCTCACACCACTGCCTCCACTCTGCATCTTCTGTTAGAGGCCATAAGATTCTCTTTAGCACTCAGTGCCCCTCCAGAAAGTGACACCTTTTGATACTGCCATTGAGAGTTGGCTTCAGAACTGGGACTGCCATTAGCTACCCTGAAACTCTTGACTGCATTTGGATAGCACAGAACTCAAACAACTCTGCCTTTGTTTTTTAATGCTATTTCTAAATTTGAGGTTTTTTTCCTGGCCAGAAATTGTAAATCCTTTATATCACAGAGAAGCAGCTGTCATTTGTAGGTTTGATTTTCCTTATATCCCCTTAGGAGCTTGTCTTTTAAACCCTTCTCTGAAACTCTGAAGAAACAATATAGATACTTCTAGAGTTTACCCCCTTAAGTACCTCTTCACACTTTCTCCTTCCTCACCCAAATGGGTATTTTATACCCCAGCTCCACTAACAAATGCCATTAGCCCTAGGTTCCCATCTTCTTGAGGCCTTGAGTGACCTGTTCAGGTGGGAGGTGTCCCTGCCTATGGCAGGGGGTTGGAACTGGATGAGCTTTGAGGTCCGTTCCAACATAGCCCATTCTATGATTCTGAGCCCAATTACACATTCTGACTGTAGCTCCCTCCTGAATCTTGCTAGTACAAATTTGTGCTGCTGCATTATTTTTTTTTTTACTGTGCATCTCTTCCAACAGGGCCAACATGGTGATCAAGGTCCTCCTGGTAACACTGGTCCTGCTGGCCCAAGGGTATGTGAATTTAAAGAGCACGTTGAAAGGACTCTCCCATTTATTATCAGTTTCTGTTTGTAGTGGTTTCTGCTCTCATTAAACTGAGTTTCCTTTTAGGGTCCACCTGGTCCTTCTGGTCCTCCTGGTAAAGATGGTCGCAATGGTCTCCCTGGACCCATTGGCCCTGCTGGTGTGCGAGGCTCTCATGGTAGCCAAGGCCCTGCTGTGAGTAGAACCTTCTTTTTTTTGTTTTATTTCCCCAGTTGATTTAAGTCACAGTGACAAGATAATAACTCCAAAAGGCTGGGAGTTTAGTCTGTCTATTAAAAAAAAAATCCAACACTAAAATTTCCAAATGTCTCTCGTTATGGAACATTAAATATCTCCCTAAAAGGCCTCAACCTGAAGTCCTTGGTCATGCCTTGGAGTGGGTGGCAGGAGGATGGAGGCAGAGTCTTCCCAGTGGTGTCCAGTGACAAGGGGCAGCTGGCACAAATTGGAACATAGAAGGAAAATATTCTTCACTGTGAGGGTGGCAGAGTGCTGGAGCAGGCTGTCCAGAGGTTGTGGAGTCTCCTTCTCGTGGAGGCATTCAAAACCTGCCAGGAAATGTTCCTGTGTGACCTGGTCTAGATGATCCTGCTCTGTCAGGGGGATTGGACTGGGTGATCTTCAGGGGTCCTTTCCAACCCCTCCTGGGCTGTGATTCTGTGATGGCCAGACAGAAAATACATAAAGGTGATGTAGTCATCTTCTGCTTTGAGCCCGTGGTAGTCACCACAGAGCACATCCAGATGGAATAACAGAATCAGTTTGGTTGGAAAAGATCTTCATGAGCCTAATAGAATGCTGTTTAACCTTTTGCTTCTGAAAAACTTCAGGGTCCTCCTGGTCCTCCTGGTCCCCCTGGCCCCCCTGGTCCCAATGGTGGTGGCTATGAAGTTGGCTTTGATGCAGAGTACTACCGAGCTGATCAGCCTTCCCTCAGACCCAAGGATTACGAAGTTGATGCCACTCTGAAGACACTGAACAACCAAATTGAGACCCTGCTGACCCCAGAAGGCTCCAAAAAGAACCCAGCTCGCACCTGCCGTGACCTGAGACTGAGCCACCCCGAGTGGAGCAGCGGTAGGGTGGTGGCAGATTTGCCCCCTTTGGCTCAGGGAATACTTCCAGCTTTTCTGCTTTCCTTGATGAAAGGTTTCCTTGGCCACCCAGTTCAAAATACTAAGTGGCCAGTGAAGAAGTTTTCCATGTCTCCACTGAAAGCAGATAGGAGGACATTAGAAAAAGCTCTTTATAGCTATTGCTGTGCGATTAGGACAATATTATTTAGTTTTAAACACAAACATATTTAAGTCTACCTCTCAAATATACTTTCTTATACATTCAGAATCTAAAATATGTATTTAACTCAGTTGCCATCTTGATATTGTACCTAGCTGTGGTATTTTTGGCCTCTCGAGCAGCCTGGTCTAGTGGGAGGTGTCCCTATCCCTAGTGGGAGGTGTCCCTACCCATGGCAGGGGGTTTGGAACTAGATGATCTTTAAGGTCCTTTCCAACCCAAACCATTCTCTCATTCTTCTCTGAGCTCCTTTATCAAGCAGGTGAATACAAACTGAATGCAAAGGTTTGGCCAAGTGAACCATTCTTTGATTTCTCTCCTCAATGGCAGGCTTCTACTGGATTGATCCTAACCAAGGCTGCTCTGCTGATGCCATCAAAGCCTACTGTGACTTTGCCACTGGTGAGACTTGCATCCAGGCCAACCCTGCCAATATTCCTGCTAAGAACTGGTATGTCAGCAAGAATCCCAAGGACAGGAGGCATGTCTGGTTTGGTGAAACCATCAATGGTGGCAGCCAGGTAAGTGGCTATCGGAGGAGGATTTTTTTCCTACCAAGATTCCCCAACTCGCTGACTGTCAGCAAGCAAACACAGAAATTCATCTCTCTCAGAGGAGAAATGTGGGAAAGGGAATTACTTTTTATCCCAAGGGAACAGAGCTCTGATTCTGGTTTGGATCACAGCTTGCTGGAAAGACTTCTCATTTTTATTCCAAATGTTCTTGGTGCCTGCAAATGACCAATCCAGCATGACTGATGATATTGCTAAGGGATGCCTGGACTGGAATGTGGTACACCAAGATAAAGACAGTCTAGAAACTGTCTGAAAAAGTAAGAAACCACTTTTGCTTAATCTTCTAACGGAGTGTTTTTCTCATGAGACACATGACTGTTCATGGGACATTTATATTACCTGACTGTCTGCCCCTGTAGCATTCATAGTTGCCAGTTTAAGTGAAAACAAGAAAGATGCCTGCTTGCAGGTTAGACAGGTACCAGCCAACTGTAAATAAATATTTTTGTACCGCTAAAGAGATCTAATGACTGAAACTGAGTTGGTCTTACAATGAAATCAGTGTGCAAGACCTTAAATTAAAGGCCATAAGATTGATCAGCTGGGCCAGAACACTCTAGGGTCCTGTTTCTTACAGTGGCTTAAAAGCAGATGCTGTTAAAGACTACAAGGGTGAAATAAATATTTGTAGTAACCACAGATACTGCTCTGTTAGCATTCACCCTCAAATGTCAGGATTTTCTTGAGACAGGCATTGTTTCTGTGTCTCTATGGAAACAAGAGGTTTCTCTTCCTTCAATTTGTCTGATCCTGTCCGTGAATCCACATCAACTGTTAACACCCTACCTTGGAACAGAGTTCTGCCACTTAGCTACATCATCTCGTGTCTGACTGTCAACCTACCTCCTACTAGTGTCACTCTTTAGCTCTGGAGTTGCAACAGAGGAGTGACTGCAGCCCTGTGTGGTTGTTTTTCTGACCTGCCACAGGTCCATTACAGACACTCTCCTTTCCTCAGCAGCACACCTGACTCTGTCACTTTCTGCTTTTCAGTTTGAATACAACCATGAAGGAGTGACCACAAAGGATATGGCCACCCAGCTTGCCTTCATGCGTCTGCTGGCCAACCATGCCTCCCAGAACATCACCTACCACTGCAAGAACAGCATTGCCTACATGGATGAGAGCACTGGCAACCTGAAGAAGGCTGTTATCCTGCAGGGATCCAACGACGTCGAGCTACGAGCTGAAGGCAACAGCAGATTCACTTTCAGTGTCCTGGAGGATGGCTGCTCTGTAAGTAATGCAGAAAACAGGCTTGAGCATGTCACTAGGAGGACAGAGTTGGGCTTTGATTCAGATCCAGATTATCAGTCAGGCCTGTCAAGTTTTACCCAGTGATGATGAACAGCCTCCAAACCCTCCTGGAGACGTTCAAACCCTGCCTGGACATGTTCCTGTGCAGCCTGGTTTAGGTGAACCTGCTTGAGCAGTGGGGGTGGACTAGATGATCTCCAGAGGTCCCTTCCAACCCCCACCATTCTGTGATTCTCTGAAACCCAGCTGTGCCAAGACATGGCCTACAAACAAATGCTACCTTGTACTGTGCAGTGGGGCAAACAGAAGAAAAAGAGGGAGCAAAATTTAATTTGTTGAAGATTGAGGAGAAAATAGTGCACTAGGAGGAGCAGGATCTTCACTATGAGGGTGGCAGGACTCTGGAATGGATTGTCCAGAGAGCTTGTGGATGCCCCCTCCCTGGAGATGTTCAAGGCCAAGTTGGACGAGGCCTTGAGTAAACTGGTTTAGTTGAGAGGCCCATGGCAAGGATGTTGGAGTAGATGATCTCTAAAGTCTCTCCCAGCCTAGGCTATTCCATGATCTTTAAAGCCTGAAACAGCTGGTCAGGGCTCCCTGAGGATTTAACAGCAGTGTGAATAAAGTGATAGTTTATGTAGAGCACCACAAATGTGACTTCAAAAGAGTAAATACTTCCAGTATCAGAGATGTCAACAGCTGGATATGGGTTTCTGTTCTGCAAACAATGGCTGCAAGGTGAACAGGAAATTCTTTCAGAGACATCCATTCAGGTGAGCCAATTCTCAATCCTCTGAACAAGGCAATAACAATTGTAATGACTCTTCTCTTGCAGAAGAAGAACAACGAATGGGGCAAAACAATCATTGAATACAGAACAAACAAACCATCTCGCTTGCCCTTCCTTGACATTGCACCTTTGGACATCGGCGGCGCTGACCAAGAATTCGGTTTGGACATTGGCCCAGTCTGTTTCAAATGAACGAACTCAAATTAACTTAAAGCCTCTCCCAAATTATTCTCTTGTCCATTTCTTTTTGTAATGAAAGCTGACTCCTTCCATTTCTTCTGTTCATCTACTTGCTTAAACTCTGGGCGAAAGAGAAGGAGAAGAATTGATTGGAGCATTGTGCAATGAAATTTAATACCAGCCCCAAAAGGACTCGGGAGTCTCTCAAGATTTTACCACCTTGCTTTGGGAAATGTCAACCTTTGTAAAGAGAAATAAAAAAGTAAAAAAAAACCAAACAAACAAAACCAAACAAAAAAAATAAAACCAAAATAAAAAAAAATCATGAAAGTTTGCACCACTTGTGGCCTTTGAATATCTTCCACAGAGGAAGTTTAAAACCACAACTTCCAAAGGTTTAAACTACCTCATACACTCAGTCGTGTGATCCCCATCTTCTGTAGGGACTTCTGAGGTACCCTCAGCTCCGCTCCAAAGGCAGTGGTGTGAATTACATTGTTATAAACAAGTCTCTTCCCAGTACTTGAACTCCGATGGTGCTAGCAGCATTTCAAGTATCACTTCTCTGCTTCTTTGAAGTCTGCCTCAAAACTTAGAATGTCCTGTCTCACCCCAGCTTAAGCACGTGGATCATTTCTCCTCATCTTCTGTTCTCTTCCTCCAAAATCAGGTGCTCCTTCTTGCAAATCTCATTTCCACCTTCAACAATGGCTAAAACCCCCAAACAATTACCGTGTCTCAAAAAGCCAAAAAAGAAAGAAAGAAAGAAAATGTATTTTGTATATGTGAGATGTTTAAATTGTGGAAAAAAAAATTACTGAAATAAAGCATGTCCAGTGTTCCAAAAGAAACTACTCAGTGAGTTAAGTTACTTGGTTAGATCCTCAGAATTTACAAGATGTTAGTATCACTGCAGCTGTCTTAGCCCACTGCTGTAAAGCATCTGCTTAGACCATTCAAATCTTGGCTACAGCTGTCTTGAGGCTGTGATTGTCTACTTGGCTTTTCATTTCACCAGCACACAAGAAACTCAGCAACTCCATGGCACATACTTCAGAAGCAGAAATAATTCCTTTTTCTAACTGCTAAGCTTGGATTAATGGCTGGAAGAAGGATCACCTTCTTACTTGAAGGTAGAAAGGAAATTAAGCTTATGTCTTGCATTTCAAGAAAGTTCCTTGATGTTGAGAGAGTTGTGCTGGCTGATGCTGTGCTGTAGTCAGTAGAGTACTGCCTGTGTGCTTTGGGTATGATGTGCAAAAGTCCATGCAAGGAACCTCCAAATTCAGTTCAGGAAGGTCAGGATTTGTTAGGCCTTTATTGTCCATGCAAGCAATCTCCAAATTCAGTTCAGGAAGGTCAGGGTTTGTTAGACCTTTATTGTCCATGCAAGGAATCTCCAAATTCAGTTCAGGAAGGTCAGGGTTTGTTAGGCCTTTATTGTCCATGCAAGGAATCTCCAAATTCAGTTCAGGAAGGTCAGGGTTTGTTAGGCCTTTATTGTCCATGCAAGGAATCTCCAAATTCAGTTTAGGAAGGTTAGGGTTTGTTAGGCCCATACTCTTTCAGCTCTGCAGGAGAGACAGAGCTATCTGCTGCTGCTAACCTTAATACTTTACTAGCATCAAAGCAGCAGGAGAAGCAAAGACTGCTCTTACCTGAGGCCTTTTCAGTGTCTGCTGTCACACAGTGCTGAATGAACAGCCCAACAGCAATTGGGAAGGTGCTTGGGAGAGAAAAAGCATTTAAAGTAAATACAGTTCATTCTAGTAATTTAGTAATTAATGGAGCACTACCCTGAAGCACCATCTCAAAAGTGTGTAGGCTTTATTTTCTCTTGCTGCTTTCAAGCTACTACTAAAATTGGTTCATTGGGTGAAATGAAACAAGTTTTCTCCACTGCTAATTCTCCAGGCCTTAGTGAAGGAATGAGAGCAGCTTTCCACCATTTCCATAGTGCATAGTGCACCACCTGTTGACTTAAGACACCAATTATCAGCCCCTGAAAAGTGTTTTTCCTGTGTTTTTTTTTTTTTACCCTGTGTTCACTCTCATGGTCACTACCCAAAGGTAGAATATCCCAAGGGCTATTTCTGCAAAATATCAACATCACAACTCAACCTAAAGACAGATTAACTTATCAGAAGAGCATTCATCCAAAACAGGAAAGCTCTTAGGAGCACACTCTGGTCAGACAAGATTCAAAACAACTATGTAGTCTTTCAGTTGTAAAGTTCTGTGAATGTGAAAATGCAGCTCTAAGGTCTTCCTCTCCTGTCCCAATAGCAGAGGTGCTCCAGCCCCTCTCTCTGCACCTGCTCTCCAAACAGTTACACCTACGTCCCATAGGAGGAGCTGCAGAGCAGCGCCATAGAACGGTGTGGCTGGGAAGGGACCTTAAATTAAAGGTCGTCAGACCACCAATCCCTCTCTCCCGTGGGCAGAAGAAAGGAGCAGACTCGTCCCTGGGTGGGCTCGAACCACCAACCTTTCGGTTAACAGCCGAACGCGCTAACCGATTGCGCCACAGAGACTCCTGCCAGCCACTTTTTGTTAACAGCCGAACGCGCTAATACAGAGACCCCTGCTGGCCGCTTTCGGTTAACGCCCCAACGCGCTCACCGAGTGCGCTACAGAGACCCCTGCTGGCCGCCTTCGGTTAACGCCCCAACGCGCTCACCTCCAGCCAGCTATCTTCTAAGGCAAATCATTTTCCTTCGCTCCTCATTCACCTTTCCTCAGGCCTTTTATTTAGCCAAATGTCCTTTGTGACACCAAACTCTGCCTCTGTCCAGTCTCAAGAATCAGAGGGTTGGGTTTCCTCTACATCATGTGCTTTTTTAGGTTTTGTCTGCTGTGCTTTGCTCTTCTGCTTGCTGAGTTTTGCTCAGTGTTGATTGTTGACCCCATTACAGGCTCCAGCCTTTGAGAACTGGACAGTGTCAACAGGCAGAAGCCATGAATGAAGATGTAAGAGCAGGTGCTGTGTGGAAGTCCAGAGCACTAAGGTTCATAAAATGATAGAATGAATTAGGTTGGAAGGGGCCTTTAGAAGTCTTCTAGTGCAAGCCCCCTGCAGTAAGCCAGGACACCCCCAACTAGATCATTCTGCTCACAGCCCCATCAAGCTTGACCTTGAATGTCTCCAGGGATGGGGCCTCCACCACTTCTCTGGGCAACCTGTGCCAGTGTTCCACCACCCTCACAGTAAAGAGCTTCTTAATGTCCAATCTAAGTCCACCCTGCTGCAGCCTAAAGCCATGGCTCCTTGTCCTAGTGCTCCATGCCTTTGTGAACAGCCTCTCCCCAGGCTTTCTGCAGTCCCCTTCAGCTACTGGAAGGCTGCTCTAAGGTCTCCCTGGAGCCTTCTGTTCTCCAGGCTGAACGGACCCAACTGTCTCAGCCTGTCTTCATGGCAGAAGTGATCCAGTGTCTGATCATTCTGGTGGCCTCCTCTGGACACTCTCCATCAGTCCCCAGAGGAGGGTCGCCAAGACGATCAGAGGGCTGGAGCACCTCTCCTATGGGAACAGAGTCCAACCCCCTGCCGCAGCAGGATTCACCCCAAGTAAATCACACAGGAACGTGTCCAGGTGGGCTTTGGATGTCTCTAGAGGAGACTCCACAACTTCTCTGGGCAGCCTGGTGCAGTGCTCTGCCACCCTCAAAGTGAATTTCTTCCCCATGTATACGTGGAACCTTCTGCGTGCCAGTTTGTGCCCACTGCCCCTCGTCCTGTCAGTGGACACCACCGAGAACAGTCTGGCGCCATCCTCCTTAAGAGCGACAAGTGTTTAAAATCGCATTACCTGGGGAAAAGTCCGCAGTGCTCGGGGCCAGCACCCAGCCCAGCGACCCCCTCACGAAGCAGGCTCAAGGGCGGGCCCCGGCGGCCAGCCCAGGGCACTCCGCCGCACCCCCAGGCGCGCCGCGGGGCGGGAAGCCGAGCGCTGGGGCCGCCCGCTGGCGGCCGAGGGGAAGCAGCGGCGCTGACAGGGGGGAGGTGGCAGCGGCGGCTCCGCCCTGGCAGGAGGGTGCGGGGCTGCCCTCCGCCGCTCCGGTGGGGACGGCAGCAGCGGCGGGGGCTGCCTTGGCCGGCGGCGGGGACCCAG
>VWZI01016416.1:33735-84066 GCA_013396835.1 Psilopogon haemacephalus
GGCGTCGCCTCAGGCTTTCCCGCCGCCGCTGTGAGGCCCCGCGGGCGCTGTAGCGGTGGGACGGTCGCACCCTGGGCTCAGAGAGCCTCGCAGGGCCTCGCCTGCCTGGTGTGTGGCGGCGCTACGGCGGCAGGTGAAGGTGCAGGGCTAGAGCGTGGCTGCTTCCCTGTCATTTGTTACCTGTACGGGATGATTAACGACCTTTACCTGGCAATTAGTGGTGAAAGTCTTAATTAGTACAAGACTTGGCGTAGGGCTGTTGTAAGAAACTGAACCGTTGCCTCAAGCAGAAGGTGCAGGCTGTGGCGGGTGAAGCAGAATACAGACGTGTTGGGTTTCATCGGTGGGTAGTGGCTGTGAGCAAGGCGGGACCCGGGGACGAGCTGGCGAACCTCTCTGTTACCGGGGTACTCTTTCGGGTCGGTTTGGCCCTCAAGCCGTGAACCTTGGCATGATCAGGAAATGCTAATGGGGCTGCTGAAGGAAAGATTTCCTTGTTTCCAGGCTGAAAAAAACAAGTACGGACTTTTTGGTGGGTAAATAAAAAAAGTTGATCCAGAGAGAGATCACAGGGTCAGAGGATGTCAGGGGTTAGAAGGGACCCAAAGAGATCATCCAGTCCAACCCCCCTGCCACAGCAGGACCAGACAAGCTAGCTCAGGGCACACAGCAACATATCCAGACAGGTCTGGAAAGCCTCCAGACAAGGAGACTCCACAGCCTCCCTGGGCAGCCTGTGCCAGTGCTCTGGGACCCACACAGGCAAGAAATTGTCCCTTGTGTTGAGCTGCAACCTCCTGTGCTGCAGCTTCCATCCACTGCTCCTTGGCCTATCCCAGGCAGCAGTGAGCAGAGCCTGTCCCCCCCCTCCTCACCCTCAGCCCTCAAAGATTGATAAACATTGATTAGATCCCCTCTCAGTCTTCTCTTCTGCAGACTAAGCAGCCCCAGGTCCCTCAGCCTCTCCTCCCCAGGCAGTGTTGCAGTCCCTTCAGCATCCTTGTAGCCCTCTTTTGGACGCTGTCCAGCAGATCCCTGTCTTCAGCTGGGGAGCCCAAAACTGAAGGCAGATGACCAGGGCTCTGTTTACTGGAGAGACAACTGATGTCATTGTTTTCTGATGCTTGCTGACAGCACCCATGGAAGACAAGGCTGAGGCAGTTTATTGTGACAGGCAGGTTAGTACCGAGTTGCAAGGCACAGAAGTGTTTGCTGAATTCTAGAGGAGCTCAAACGTGAGGTAGTTAACTTGCCTGTTGTCCTGTGTTTCTTAAGGCTAATCGGTCACAAAAGCAGGTAGCAGAAGGGCTTTTTAACAGAAGGATTGCAAAACCAGCCCAAGAAAACAGGGACTGCCATATCAAGCTGATTACAAGGAAGCTGGAGAATGCATAAATGTGATATATTGCAGGAGAGTTAATGAGGGAGGTGAGTCACAAGTTGTAAATCTGCAGGCCTTTATGTGAGTTTACACGGTCTGTATAGGTGCTTGAGGTCGTTCTGCAACCCTTAAGGTGATCTTGAATGTCTGGAGTACAGCAAGTGTCAGAATACTTTTGGCAATCAGTCAAGCTGCAGATCAGGGGCCTGGAGCACAGCCCTGTGAAGAGAGGCTGAGGGAGCTGGGGGTGTGCAGCCTGGAGGAGGCTCAAGGCAGAGCTCATTGCTCTCTGCAGCTACCTGAAAGGAGGCTGTAGCCAGGTGGGGTTGGGCTCTTCTCCCAGGCTGGGAACAAGAGGACACAGCCTCAGGCTGCACCAGGGCAGGTTTAGGCTGGATGTTAGGAGGAAGTTCTTGACAAAGTGATTGGCATTGGAATGGGCTGCCCAGGGAGGTGGTTTAAAAGGAGGCTGCATGAGGCATTAGTGCCATGGTTTAGTTAATGAGAATGGTTAGGTGATGAGTTGGACTCAGTGATCCCAGAGGTCTTTTCCAACCTGGTTAATTCTGTGTTTGCACTGTGGTGCTGCACAACTAAAGCTAACTGACAGCTTGTTTAGCTGGGAGTGGTCTGTAGGTCATGACAGACATGAGTGTGTTTCGAGGCTCCCTTTGGAGGTAAAAACCATGTTTAAAATAAAGGCAGCAGCTGTGGGTGTGGAGAATGCTTGCAGAAGGCTGCTTTAAAAATTCAGTAGAAGGCTGCATGACTTTGTGAGGGTCTACAAAATGTGTAGAAACCACATCCAGCTGGGGAAGTCCCTGGGCTGAAGATAGTAGGAAGGATGTTAGACAGGAACAGAATGTTTACTTGCCCTGTTATTTATCCCTGAGCCATCTGCTGATGGCCCCAGTGGAATGCAGAATACCAGGCTAGATTGACATAAGGAACTGTCCTTATTTTCTTAGGCATCTTCTTCAGCAAGTTAATGGATTTCAGAAGGAGTCTAATTAGTGGTGGCTGTTCTACATATTTCACTCATATCACTCTACCTTGGACACCTCTCCTATGAAGGGCTGAATATCTCTCCTATGAAGAAAGCCTGAGACACCTGGGGCTGTTTAGTCTTGAGATGAGAAGGCTGAGAACATCTGTAAATATCTGAGGGGTGGGTGTCAAGATAAAGGTGCCAGGCCCTTTTTGGTGGTGCTCAGTAATAGGACAAGGAATAAGAGGCAGAAGCTGTAAGACAAGAGTGTTCCACCTCCACATGAGAAACTTCTTCACTGTGAGAATGTTGGAGCCCTGGAGCAGGCTTCCCAGAGAGGTTATGGAGTCTACCTCTCTGGAAACTTTCAAGACCCATCTGGATGGGTTCCTGTTTGACCTGCTCTGAGTGATCCTGCCCCTACCATGCTGTGATTCTATTGGCTAATTTTCATGATATGTAAAGTGGAGAACTTTGTGGCAGTAGCTGTTAGAACCACAGGTCTCCTGTTCTCATCATCCCATTGCAAACCACAAGAGTTCAAAAAGGTTTTTTTAGTGTTTCTGGCAGTTCCGTTTTTAAGCAACTTGCAGAAAATGCTGTTTTGCAGAAGTGGTTGTGTTTGAGAATTAAGGAAATCAAATTACTTGAAAGCCAAAATACAGAGATGGGTTTATTTGAAGTTGTTAAAACAGCAGTCATTTCAGATGTATATTTCCTATAGACAGATCCCTGTCCAGCACAGCAGACCTTTGCCAGCACACTTAAAAAAGTAGGTGGAGGTTCTGTTTTCCATCTCACCTGCAGAAGTTTTGGCAGGAGGATCATCTGTCTTCCAAGCAGCAATGGTTGAAGGAGGAGCAGGAATGCACTGCTAAACTGCTTCTGGAAGATGTGCTCTTTCATCTCTTCAGAAGCAGCACTGTGCTGAATAATGAAACAGGCACAGGAGTTGGGGGTGGGGGAAATGATGTTGCTGACCTGGAGTAACCTGGACTGGTTGAAAAGCAGACTCATAGAATCAGGCAGGTTGGAAGAGACCTCCAAGCTCATCCAGTTCAAACTAGCACCCAGCCCTAGCCAGTCAACCAGACCATGGCACTAAGTGCCCCATGCAGGCTTTGCGTCAACACCTCCAGGGATGGGGACTCCACCACCTCCCTGGGCAGCCCATTCCAATGCCAATCATTCCGTCAAGAACTTCCTCCTGACATCCAGCCTGAACCTGCCCTGGCACAACTTGAGGCTGTGTCCCCTCCTTCTGTGGCTGCTTGCCACATCCCACTGCTGCTGTGCAGTAATGAATCAGCTTGACATGGGTAGTGCAAGTGCCTTGAGATAAGGAAGGAAGTGTCCATTGCATTTGGGGAATCTCAGGGATTTGCTTGAGAGGCTCCTGGTTAGTTTCAGCGAATTCCTCAGCTATCTTAAGGGGATTGATAGACTCTTACTGAAGGTTGAAAAAGAAGCTTATCACCTATGTATGTATTTTGATTACATTTTAAATGCTTTTTCCCTCTTTGTGTCAAAGCACACACATTTGTTGGGCCTGGAGAACAGGTCTTAGGAGGAAACTGGGGTTGTTTAGCTGGGCAAAAAGGCTGAGGGGAGACCTGGCTCTCTACAGCTCTCTGAAAGAAGGTTGGACTGACGTGAGAGTTGGCCTCTTGTCCTTGGAAAGATGTGATAGGAGGAGAGGGAGTGGCCCCAGGCTACACCAGGTTGGAGATTAGAAGAAAATTCTTCCTTGAAAGGGTTCCCAAAACCTGGCACAGGCTGCTCAGGGAGGTGGTTGAATCCCCATCCCTGGAGGAGTTTCAGAGGCAGAGATATGGTGCTGAGGGCCATGGTTTTAACACAAGGTTTGGTAGAGCCAGATGTTAATCCAGACCTTTTTCAAGACTGTTCAAGTTCTTCATCTTACTTCAGCTTTTTCAGTAGTCATGATACAGTAGCAGTGAGAACTAATCAGAGTTCCAGGAGAGCAAATAAATCTGGTTGTTGGAGTTGTGTGTTGCAATGAGGACATGAAGAGCTTTAGATCAAGGTAAATAATAGTACTTGGTTGTTTTACTAGTGCTGGATTTGGCTGGATGAAAGAGCCAAACAGTGACAGTTCTAATGGAGTTTGTTCTACAGTTTTTTCCTGATTTTCATGAAAGTGGGTGGGAAGAGTTCCAGGGATAAAGGCAGGGGTAGAAGATGTCTTTAGCTGCCAGTTCTTGCTTTCACCACACTGATCTTTGCATTCTTCTCCAAGGAGCAGCACACATGAGCTGCTTTCTCTGTGCTGTACTTGAAATATTCTTTGTGCATCCTAAGCAGGAAGGAGCTTGAGTTTTCAAAGAGAGAACTAAGAGGTTTGGAGTGTCAGCTATACTTTAAACATGTTTGGTTTCATGCCTTTTGTAACATTTCCCCAGCTTCCACCTAGAATCAGGACTCTTGTGTTTTAATTTCCACATGTCTGAGTTCTAATCCTCATGTTTAACATTTTAAAGGTGGTGATACATGTGAATATCTTCTGTCCAGTGGGAGATTCCTGGGAGAAAAAGTATGGCAACCCCACAGTTGTATGATGCATAAATATAAAAACAGGTAAGAAAACTCCTCTTCATCTGCCTGGAAAGAAAAGTGCTTGGTTGGCTGCAGCTGCAGTGATTGCAGTGTCATCTCTTTCTCACTTCAGAGCTGATTCTCTAGCCTTTATCAGAAGACAGTCTGTTCCTTGTACTCGATCTGTGTGTCCTCACTGTTTACCATCATTGCATTTCTAGCTCAAAACACATAAATGCTGCTGACAGTAGAACTGCAAAGAGACTGCAGAGCTTCCTCTGTCACTCTCAGACTGCTGAAAGGAAAAATCCTGACCTTAGGTGTGGATCTATGAGTAAAAAATTCCCCAGTGAAACTACCAATCAGGTTTTTTTCACCTACTAGGATGAAAGTTTTAGGTTTTTAAAGAATTCAGCTGGATCTTACCATTTTGACGCTACTGTGTTTGTGACAGCACAGCACAGGAAAAGCCTGCTTGGTGGTTTGCCTCATCTCGTTAGCTAGGAGAGTTCAATCTAATTTCTGTGCAAATGGAACTATGTATTCATTTGGCACATTTAAAATGGGATTCACCACTCCTTAGAATGCTTGGAATTACCTCTGTTGCTCTGCAGATGTTCTAAAGCCTTCCTACTAAGATGTAAACTCCCTGGAACATGAATGTTGCTGTTCTGTTTTGCAGTGAAGCAAAAAACTGCCTCCTAGACAGACACGTTGCCTTTATAGGAGATTCTAGAATTCGACAGCTCTTCTATTCTTTTATAAAGCTGCTAAATCCTCAAGTCAAAGAAGAAGGGAATAAGGTGAGGTTGTTTATTTCCATCGTGGTTTTGTTTCTTTCTTCCTAACTTACCTCTTAACTCTTCTTCAGACTTNAAATGATCCCCTTTGCTGGCCTGTCCGTTTGGAAGGAGAAGCACAGGAAAGTCTTTGGAGAAGAACAAGATTAGAGCAAGATAATTGAGCACAAATGAAACAATTGGGAATCTGAGAAGTGAACTGGGAAGCCTGAGAGAAAGCTTTTGGCAGTCTGGGAATAAATTAATGAAGCTGAATTGTCCCAGAGCAACTTCTGCTTTGTATTTAGTGTCTTGATGAGAAAATGATCTCTCCTTTGTGTGTTTTTAAAGAGGACTAATTCACGGCTGATAATTTAAATGTCAGTTAAATTGCTGATCTAATCTGTTCATTAAATTCCTTGGGGCAATGACAGGTTTCCTGCTCTAACTGGAAGCTGAAACTAAAAATAGCTGCTGGTCTCACCTTCCTTTTGATTGCCACTGAAGAGCTGTCTGAGTTTTCTAAGGTGAAGAATGTAAACTGCAGCTTGTTAGGTGGAAGCAGCAAGAAAGAACTTAGCTGCATCATCTGCTGAGCAGAATATAAATTTATTTTGCTGTATCATGCTCCTTAGACATATCCCTTCGTGGGCATGTGCACATAGGTGAGGGAAAAGACATGGAGGAGGAATATGCTTGTTCTTTTGGGCATGGATCTTCAGTGATACTTCAGAGGAGGATTGTGTCTGCAGTATTTGAGTGCTTGCATTCTGATTTTCTTACAGCCTCACTCAGCACATTTAATAATGCATTCCAGACTTTATTTCTGCCTGAGTTGAATTTCTTTTTAATTAAAACTGTGTCAGTTGTTTTGTGCAAGGAAGATGGGCAGATGAAAAGGGACAGGAAGCACAAGAAAAGAAAGAGGAATGAAAATCAGAGGGTTGGTTATTTTTTTTTTTTGGTTGGGGGGAGGCTAAATTTAGGAAAATACTTTGTAAGAGAGTGAACAGAAACCATTTCAAACTTTGCTGGAAATATTTGTTCCAGGAAAAATAACCCTGTATGGAAGTAGCTTGTTTTATTGAGAAAGTAAGATAAACATGAGTACACTGACAAGTGTATACAGGAAAAATCCTTTCTGCTGAGCAAAAATCTTTGGGCGAGAGCAAATTAACATATGAATGTAAATATTTTGTCTTACTTTGATTTTGTTGTTTTGGTTCTTTTGACAGCATGGAAATATCCTCTTTGAAGATAAATCTGCTTCAATTAGGGTGGTAAGTTTTTATCTAGCCTTAAATTGCAAGCCAGAATCATGTTGTTATTTTATACAATGAAAGCCAAATTGCAGTCAGGGCTGGATTTGTCAAGTTGACACAAGTGCTGTAAAATTCAGAAGGGGGAAAAAAAAAGTAAAATGTTGAGATATTTCCACAAAATCTATCAGAGTGTATCTTAACATACTGCTGAGTAGCTCCCCAGGAGCCAGCAGTGCCCTCAGGCAGCCCAGCAGGCAGCTGTGTGCTGGGCTGTAGCCAGAGGAGTGTGGGCAGCGGGACAAGAGGAGATTGTCCCCCTTGACTCTGCTCAGACCTCACCTCCAATCCTACCTACCATTTCTGGTATCACCAGCAGAAGAAGAACACAGAACTGTTGGAATGAGTCTGGAGGAGGCCACAAAGATGGTCCAAGGGCTGGAGCAGCTCTGCTGTGAAGTAAGGCTGAGGGAGCTGGCAGTGTTCAGCCTGGAGAGAAGACTGTGGGGAGCTTAGAGCTGCCTTCCAAAACCTGAAGGGATCCTACAGGAAGGCTGCTCATAAGGGTGTCCAGCAATAGGGCATAGGGGAATGGTTTGAAGCTGAGGGAGAGCAGGTTTAGACTGGATCTTAAGAAGAAGTTCTTCAGTACTAGGGTGGTGAGACTCTGGAATAGGTTGCCCAGGGAGGTTGTGGCAGCCTTCTCCCTGGGGGTGTTCAAGGCCAAGTTGGATGAGGCTTTGAGCAGCTGAGAAGTGTCCCTGCCCATGGCAGGGAGCTTGGAGTAGATAATCTCTGGTCCCTTCCAGTCTAAGCCATTCTGTGATTCTATGATATCACACTTTGAGTAAGATTCTTTGGCTTTGAGTACTTGTATTCTGTTTTAGCTTTGAGCATAAGCTCTTCAGTGTTTATCATTTTTTTGTCAGATCTCATAATTCACCCTTCCTAGGAATAGGTTTTGCCAAGAAGTTTCCTCTTCCACTGCTGTAAGAGCATGTATCTGGGACTAACAGGCTCCCCAGAGAGGTTGTGGAGTCTCCTTCTCTGGAGCCTTTCCAGGCCTGTCTGGATGTGTTCCTGTGTGCCCTGAGCTAGATTGTCTGGTCCTGCTCTGGCAGGGGGGTTGGGTCCCTTCCAACCCCTGACATCCTGTGAGCCTGTGAAAGTTGAAGTGGTAATTTTCATAACTGCCACTGAGCTCACTCTACTATCCCAACAAGTATTCCATGCCTGGTTTTGCATGGAGAAATAACCACGATGTTGATGAGAATGTGGCTATTTTAAAAAGGAAAGCAAGCAAAGCACTTGAGGGGAGGTTTTATGAAGGACTCTCTTCTCCTCTGCCCTGGCAGTGGGAATGGAGTCCTCAATTGCTTTGCTTCCCATGACAGCTGTCGGCAGTGCTGGGGCTCTGCTAGTTGTGGATTTGTTTATGCCCTGGAGACAGTTCATTCTCTGTTCAGGACAAGAAAAGAGGCAGTGTATTTGCTGAGCTGTCTGCCAGGGAGGTTTCAGTTCCTGTTTGTGTATGTGGCTGAGATTTGGGGTACAGAATAGCATTTTAGGAGGTGAGCCTATGGCAACTTGAGGCTGTGTTGTCCTGTTCTTCTCCCTCACAACATCTTCCCGTGTTTGTGCAGTAAGCAGCCCTGGTACAGCTGTGCAGCAGGCTGGATTAGGAGTCAGTTCAGCCAAAAACTTATCTTGTAGGACTCCTTTTTGGTCAGGTGTAGTGTGGCTCATCATACAGGTACCTGGGTGCTGGAAAAGTAGGTGCAGAACACAAGGCAGGACTAGGGGGACAGTGCAGTATGGTTTGTGTTACTGTGGCCTGATGAAGGACTGCATCTTCACAACTCCTCAGCTTTTGTAGGTGTCTAACCACCAAGGCTTATGATGGCAGATTTGGGCTTTTGGTAGGTGTCTAGGTAGGCAGGAACTGGGCAGCTGCTTCCCTGCTTTGATTGCTGTTGCCATTATGGGCACAGCAGCTGAATTTTCACACTCAGAATGGCTGTGACCCAATGATCTTAACTATGCACAACCAACCAGAGAAGCACTAGGAACAAGTGGGCAGTCTAATTTTGCCTATTCTAGTCACCAGACTGACTCTTCTGTCCTCCAGCCACTGCAGAGGGCTGGGTGATTGCCCACAGATTGCTGGCAAATGATGAACTGACAGTGCTCAAGCAGCTTTAGTTCTGTGCAAGTGGAAGACAGATACGGAACATTTTCTTCCCCTTGAAAGGGTTGTCAAGCCCTGGAACAGGCTGCCCAGGAAAGTGGTGGAATCTTAAAACAAGTCTCACTTTTGAGCAGAGTGTTTTACCTTCACAGTTGAATTGGTGGCAGTTGTTTTGGGGTTTTTATTGCTTTTGTTTAAGCTAACAGAGGACACTTGCATTTCTTCTACAGGATTTCCTGTGGTATCCAGAAGTTAATGGCTCTATGAGGCAACGTATCAAATCTTGGACTGAGGTTTGTCTGAAAAACCTTTATTTTAGGAAAATACAGCAAGTGCCAGAAGACTGCTACCTTTCTTTTTTTTTTTCCCACACACATAGTTATGATTACTGAAGGTCCATCAGCTACAGTGTATCACATAAATTCAGTCAGTTATGTACCAGAGAGGTGAAATTTGACATCAAAATAGTGAAAGGGAGATGTTTACTGGTGTCTGTGTTCTGGGCATCTCCTGGTCCCCTAAGAAAGGCTTCACTTGGGCTAGGAAACCTCAACCAAACCAAAACCCTTCTACTTCCTAGGAGCAGGCTGAATCCTCTTAATTAGAACTGAGAGAATTTTTCTCTGATTTGGTGTTTTACTTCCTCTGTCTGTGATTGCTCTGCCTGTATGTGACCAAATATTTCTAATCATTGTGAGTCCTCTCTCTCTTGAAACATTCTGTGATTTATGTTCATTTCAGAGGTTCCAAACTGAGGGGAGACAGCCATTTGGAAAGTTTAGAGTGCCATGATATATATTTCCCTCAAATGACATCCTGATTATTTCAGATGCTGCAGTTCTGGTACAGGTTGTCATGTTGTGCAGCATAAAATGATGCAAATCTCCTAAGAAGGAAGATGTTTGCATAGATTTTTGAAGAGAACTTCTGCTAAACTGATAATAATTTGAAGTGCTTATTGATACTTTGCACATCATGGGGGGTGTGAAAATTCTGGGTTGATGTCCACTGTAATGTATCCACAGTCAATTCTTTTTGTCATCATCAACAGCTGGATGGATTGAGTCACACTTAACTATAGGAGTCTGAATTAACCTACTCAGTAAACAATAATATACATATAAATTCTAATTAGCCTACTTGCTATAATAATAACTTGTGAATATTTAAAATCTGATTCATATTTGCTTTATGTCTTAGGATTCTGTGGCAAAACCTCATATAATTGTAGCAGGAGCTGCCACGGTAAGTTCTCTGGGGCACCTCAGTAAAGAAAGTTCTAGTGGGAGAACTTTTCTGCTTTCACATTGGTTGGATGATGAAGTTGTCACACCTAATTTATAATAAAAATGCGTTCTTAGTGAATTTGCTGCTACAAGAAGTAGTTCCATAGTATCAATTATGGTTTGTTACAGCTGTGGGTTGTAGAGTTCTTGCTTCTTTGGCAGCAGTTCTGGGTGATCTCAGGGGGTCTTTTCCAACCCAGAGAATTGTGTGGTTCTATAATTAGCCTGAACTTAGCCAGGTTCATTAAAAGCAGAGAATTCAGTAAAAGAGTTAAATAAAAGTAACTGCATGCTGACTGAGATGTATTTCAAATGATCTCTTGTCAGTCACTGAAACCTGCTTTTGAGTGTGGCCCAAGCTGGAACTCCTCTTGCGTGAACATACTGCTTTAAGACTTACATGGGTAAAACTCTGAATTTTGCTTGAGTAACTCAACCAAAGAGAGGGCACTTCCCAAATCATCTTCTGCTGGAAGATTCCACTACTGTTATGGGTTGGAGCCTCACACAAAACAGAGCTGACAGGGACCTGAAGAGGTCTCCTGACCCTGACATGATCAGTTCTACCTGTGCTGCACTTGACAAGAGTCAACCAGTTCTGTAAAGCTTTTAGGGATGACATTCAGCAGCCTCCCTGAAGGAGTCTGTGCCAGTAGTTGGCTGGTGCTGGGATCACTGAATCACAGGATGTTAGGGATTGGAAGGGACCTCAAAAGATGGTCTAGTCCAACCCTCTGAGCCCAGAGCCAAGCAGCTGCTCATCTCATTAGTTCCACATTTGATGTCTCTTCCAAATAGTTTGGAACTGGAATTTGGAAGGAATTAGCTATTATAATTTCATATCAGCTCAAATACAGAGGGGAAAAATGTATTCCATTTTAAACAGATCCCTGGGGTTTCAAGATGGTTCAGGCACTCCACCAATGTGGAAGCTCCTAGGAATACAAATCTAGGGTGAATTCCTCCCTAATTTTAGGGGTAATGTTATATTTGTGTGCAAACTTCCACATAAATCCTGAGGAATCACAAATTCTCTGTTCCCTTGCAGATGGATCCTCTAAATTCTCTTCCTCTGTAGGATATATAAAAATGTTTAAGCTTTAAGAATCTCAGTAAGCATAAAAGTCTTGGTGGCATCAGGCTTTAGATTTCACACAGCAAATGCTATCATATATGGAGAGTGGTCTGGCATGCAGGTCGGGTTGCAAAACTACAGGACTCTTAGCTAAATAATTCTTTTTACTTACACAGATGTTAGCCATAGCTGCTTGCTCTTTGTAGACAGCTGGAGATAGAAACCCACAATATGCTCAGCTGGACTTTGATGGTGTTAAAGGTCCTGTCCATCCTTGATGACTCTATGATTGTTCAAAGTCAAGGGGCTTTTAATTAAAACATCTTGCAGCATTTCATTTACGAAAAGAAAACCTCTGTAAAGTTGGATATCATCTACTCTGCATTTGAGTGGTTGGTTTGAGTGCAATAATCTGGGGAAATTTTTTAGCACTTTGAAAGTGAAGACTGAAGAAATAATCAAAAGTAGCTCCTAGCAGAGCAATGGAATCAAATAATTATGGATCTCTTTCTTTCTGCAGTGGTCTATCAAGATTCACAATGGCAGCAACGAAGCCCTCACCCAGTACAAAATCAATATCACTTCAATTGCTCCTCTTCTGGAAAAGTTAGCCAAAAGTAGTGATGTTTACTGGGTCTTACAAGGTAAGGTAATGAACAGTAGGTACCAGTTTGCACTGTCACTCTCTGTTGAGTCATGATACTGTGGGAGATGCAAAACTTAGCCCATGTTGCTTTATTGTAGAGTAAGAAGGGTGTTGGCTGAATTGCAGCCTGAACTAGCTAGTGCCTAACCAGCTAGTTATGCAGTAGTTATGTTACTAGTGATGCACATTTTAAAGCTCTCTCAGGAAGTTCTGAAGCTTCATTTTTTATTAGCTTACTCTCACACTCAATATGCCAGGTCTGTTCATTTAAGTCATTCCTGAATTCTTTATTGGGAAAACTAAGAGTAGCTACCTGCTGTTTACTCTTGGACAACTCCATGTGTACAGATCGCTTAAGGAAATCAACTCAGAGGTTGCAGAGTGTTTCAGCAGACTCAGCAGCAGTTTCTCATAGCAGCTTCCTGATCTGCAGCTGACCTTTTGATCTAGAACCCCATAGAGCTTTGTGTTTAAGCTGTGCCTCATTTCTGAAGCCTGTGGGCAGTTAAGTGGTATTCCACTCTACTGAAAAACTGAGATTCTGCCATCACTTAAACAGGACTCAACAGGAGCAAGTGGAATATGCTTATGGACTGTGACTTAGAGAAATGAGAAACTGGTTTCTTTTGCAGTAACTAGAGGGTTTGAGAGATTTTTTTTTTCCCCCCATATGTCTATTCTGCTGCCTATCTTCTATCCCCTTGGCTGTGGAGTCTGCCTTTGGGGGATTCCATTTCTGAGAGAAGGCATAAGCAGCTCCGTGCTCCAGCATTGCACACTCTCCATGGCTTTGGGGACATTAAGCAGGCATTCATGTCTACCCAAAGCTTTCTACTCTATAAGCATATATATGCATGAGTAGGGAATGGTGGTAAGCACATTTCATCATGAACAGCTCATTTCTGTAACAGTCACTTACTCCTAGCTGTACATGTTTTGTGTGCCATTAAACAACTGTGGCTACCTAAAAAGGAAATGGCTTGTGCAAGATATGTTCGTCAGGTAGAAGATTAACCTGCTCCTTCTCTGTCCTTTCAAATTCAGATCCTGTTTATGAAGAGCTGCTGAGTGAAAGCAGGAAGATGATCACCAATGAGAAAATAGATGCTTATAATGAAGCAGCTGTTCGGATTCTGAACAGCAGCTCCCGGAATTCCAAAGCTAAAGTGAAAGTGTTCAGTGTGTCAAAATTAATAGCACAAGAAACCATCATGAAGTCTGCAGATGGTCTGCACCTCCCTGAATCAAGCAGAGATACAGTAAGTGCTGTTGTCACTGCTCAGCACATAAAAGTAATGACAGTAAAGAAGATTGAAGTGAATGTCCTGGAAGGGCAGGCAAGACAGATGGAATCATAGAATGACATATTGGAAGGGACCCCAAAGATCATCTGGTCCAACCTTTCCAGGTGGTAGTGTAGTTGAAATGAGCTGAGCCAGCAGCCTGTCAAGCTGAGTCTGAAAACTGACCAGTGTAGGGGAGTCCACTGCTTCCCCTGGGAGATAATTCCAATGCTGAGCAGTTCTGATGGGGAAATACTTTCTTCTGAAGTCCAGTGGGAATCTCCCCAGCAGTAAGTTGTTTCCATCACCCCTTGTCTTTTCCATGGGACAACTTGTAATATGAGAGCCTCCATCTTCCCAGTAGCCACTCCTTGTGTACTGGTGTGTGGTAATAAGGTCTTCCCTGTGCCCATAGAATTTGGTTTAGTAGGAGTAAGCAAAGGATTAGAAAGCACACAGTATTTACCTTCCTGGCTGCATGGGCTGCCACTGACTCAATTTCTTCATTTGTATTTAACCTATGCCTGCCTGAGCAGCTCTGAGCTCTGTCTGTCTGCCCTTCTTCTGACTGAGCTTTCCCACCACATCACTTTTAATTCCACTGCTTTGAAGGTTCCAGCTTCTAGGCTCATAGAATGGTTTCAGTTGGAATGGACCTTATAGATCATCTAGTTCCAACCCTTCTGCCAGGGGCAGGGTCACCTCCCACTAGACCAGGTTGCACAAGGCCTCATCCAACATGCCCTTGAATATCTCCAGGGAGGGGGCTTCCACAGCTTGCCTGGGCAACCTCTTCCTGTGTCTCACCCCACCCTCACTGAGAAGAGTTTCTTCTTAATCTGCAGCCTAAATCTGCGCTCAAGTAGATTCAAATCTAGTCTGAATCTATACTAAAATAGATTTCAAGTACTGTCTTTGAGGTCTTTTCCAACTAGGCTGATTCTATCATTCTATAATTGTACTAGATGAACTAAATATCCTCTTTCCACAAGTTTCAATCTCCTTGACATGTTTTAGAGACTTTGACTGCCCCTTTAGGACCCAAGTTTGTGAGGTGCTTTTTGTTTCTAGTCCATGTGGCTCTTTATAGCTCCTTTAACAGGCAACAGAGAGAACTCTTCTAGTGTAAGGATCAGGATTATGTCTTTTAGATTACCTCAAGAAGCTTAGGGAAGAGATGTTTTGACTGTAATGTGACATTTTACCTGCATGATGCAAAGGGGGAATGGCATCTCCTTGATGACAGTGCAGTCCAGGAGGCAATGCCACACAGGGAGAATGTTCACTTTGTAATTAGAGATTAATCAACCAAACCGCTTCTTTCTTTCTTTGACAGAACGCAATGATCCTCATGAATGTCTACTGCAACAAGATCATGAAGCCCATCGATGGCTCCTGCTGCCAGCCTCAGCCTCCCCTCACTCTGATCCAGAAGTTAGCTTTCTGTTTCTTCACTTTGGCCATTATTGGATATTTCATTATCAGTTTAATTCATCGGAATAATTACCGGAAGAGCAAATCCTGCGCCGATTTGGAAAGCGGAGAGGAGAGGAAACCTGCTGTCAGCTCTCCTAACGTTTCTACTTTAGAGATGCTCTTACACTCCTTCTGCAAACTTGGCCTAATCATGACCTATTTTTATCTGTGTGACAGAGCAAATCTTTTCATGAAGGAAAATAAATTTTATACGCATTCATCTTTCTTCATACCCATCGTCTATATCTTGGTTCTGGGGGTATTTTACACTGAAAACACCAAAGAGGTAATTAATGATCACCTTGGCATCCAGTTTGTAATGTTGTCTCCTAGTTTAGAAACATGGTCTTGTTTAGGTTGGAGAACACCTTTCAGATCACTGAGTCCAACCATTCTCTAACTCTGCCAAGGCTGGAGCTAAACCATGGCCCTCAGCACCACAGCTCTGCCTCTTGGAAACACCTCCAGGGATGAGGATTCAATCACTTCCCTGGGGAGCCTGTGCCAGGCTTTGAGAAGCTTATCCAGTGTATGAGAACTTCTTTCAGTCAAGAAGTTTCTTCTCATATCCAACCTAATCCTCCTTTATTGCACCTTGAGGCTATTTCCTCTTGTCCTGTCACTTACTACTAGGGAGAAGAGACCAACCCCAGCCTGGCTCCAACCTCCTATCAGGGAGTTGTAGAGAGCAATGAAGTCTCCCCTCCTTTTCTCCAGACTAAACAACCCCAATTCCCTCAGTGCTCCTCAGATGTTTGAGTGCAAATAACTAAATAGAAATTTAGATTTGAGTGCAAAAAATGCACTCAAGCAATGCTTGCATGGAATGAGATAGTTTGTTTTTTGAAAGCATGTGGGTATTGATCACTTGCAGCCATTATCAAGTTGGAAGTGAGCATAGCTTGGGTGCAAGAAAGCTTAGGACACATTAAAATCAGACAGACCTGTGTCCCCTAGACAGGCTTTTACAGTTGAGACCTATTGACCCATAAAGTTGTTTATTGCTTTGAACTCTTTCTCCTCATTTTTGTAGATGTGTCTTGTACTTTTTGGAATAGCAACCCTCTTGTTTTGTTTTGCATTAGACTAAAGTGTTAAATAGAGAACAGACTGATGAATGGAAGGGCTGGATGCAGCTTGTTATTTTGATTTATCATATCTCTGGAGCAAGCACTGTAAGTCATTTTAAAATATTATATTTTAAGTGGGAATGGAGTTTGGGTCTGTGACTTCCAAAGAAAGAGAGTGCAGATGGGTGTTAGGATTGAAGAGAGTGGATAACTGCTGTTCCTATACTTTAAAAATGGCATTAGCAGGATTAATTTTTCATTCCTATATTTTAAGTGGGAATGCAGTTAGGGTTGGTGACTTCCAAGGAAAAAGAGTGCAAATCTGTATTAGGATTGGAGAGAGTTGATAACTGCTGTGCCTGTAGTTTTAAAATGGTATTAGCAGGATAAATTTTTCTTTCCAAGTGTAGATTTCATTGCTAAGAGCAGTTTATGCCTTACTTAACCCAGGAAAAAATAGACTTCTTGCCTCCCTGTAGAATGTTAGGTTAATTGATTTTTAATTGCTAGCAACCCTTCTTTTTTATGTTCTGAACTTGAAACTGCTGAACATAAACTTTCAAAGGGCCCTTCTTAACTGCTAACAGAGTATGGGAAGTGTAGAGCAATAAACAGAACGAATTAATTTTAATATCAGAGAGATGAGGGCACCAAAAGAGCTTGGTAAGGAAAAGGGAAATGTAGTATAATGTTTCCTTTTTAAGTTGAATTACTGCAGTGCAGGAAAAAAAAGCATAGAATGGGGAGGGGGGAGAAAAAAATCGAAAGCCAAAAGCATTGCCATGACCATTTATAAAAAAGTACTTTATTTTTCTCAACAGTTTTTGCCTGTCTACATGCACATTCGAGTTCTGGTTGCTGCATATCTGTTCCAAACAGGTTATGGGCACTTCTCCTATTTTTGGCTCAAAGGGGACTTTGGAGTGTACAGAGTGTGTCAGGTAAGAATATTTACTCGCTGCTGGTAGGTTTTTGGGTTTAAAAAAACCAATCAGATTAAAAACCTCTCTAATAGATCCCTACTCCCTCCACATTGTGATCTCAGCTTGCTCTAGCCAAGGTTTGCAGTGCTGGGGCTCCCATGTGATAGGTGCTTAGTTGGTGATACATTCATGACCTTAGCTTTACCTGAGCCAGCCCAGCTAGATGTGGAAGTAAACCAGAGAGAGGCATTAACAGCATGCAGCAGCTGGTACACTTGTCCTCAGCCCAGGCAGCCACAGTCAGCTCTGGCTGACTATTTTCATGGCTCCCCCTACCCAAGGCAGGCCCAGTACTACACAAGCAGCCTCCAGCCTGGTCGATTTCCCCGCAAGGTACTCAGCAGTGTGTCAGCTGGAATATAATCAGCATGTGACACATCAGACAGCTATTTTCATACCATGCTAAAGAACCACCTTCCCATCTCTCTCAGCTTTGCCTCCCCTCTGTCTCCTCTTGACACCCTCCAGGTTCTGTTTCGTCTCAATTTCCTGGTGGTGGTTCTGTGCATCGTCATGGACCGACCTTACCAGTTCTACTACTTTGTGCCATTGGTCACTGTCTGGTTTATGATCATTTATGCCACCTTAGCTGTATGGCCTCAGATAGTCCAGAAGAAAGCAAATGGTAAGATTGATGTAATTTTTCTTTCTGCTCTAAAACGTTTTTGTGTCATGAGAAATGCTCTTATTAGTGCATCTCAGTGTCTTTGTCACACAGCTGTGGCCAGAAATGCAGTTTGCCCTGGGTAAATTCCATGTCAGGTGGAAAATGTAACAGCTGAAAAGTAAACTCTGGCCTGAGCACAGCCCTGTTAGGATGTTTCTGTGTAGAGTGTTTGGGAAAGCAGAGTCTTCAAAATCATCTTTCTGCTTGAGCACCCAAATTCTTCCCCTTCTCCCTATGTTGCCTTTAACATCATCTTTGCACTTAAGCACTCAAATTCTTCCCCTTTTCTCTATGTTGTCCCTCAATCTTAATGTAGGATTCTTAGGCTGTAAATTACTGTATTTAATTTACTTGCTTAAAGCAAAATTGAATCTTTCAGAGTAGATGGTAATAAAATCTAGCTGGTGATAGTTGACCACAACTTTGAGTGTATCTATTACAAAGCATAGCTGCACTAAATAATTGCCAATTATTATTTCATGTGTCCTGGGGTTTGCTGTTGAAAAATTGATGCCTGAATGCTGATTAATTTATTTCTTCCTCAGGGAACTGCTTGTGGCACTTTGGGTTACTGCTGAAGCTGCTTTGCTTGCTGACCTGTATATATTTTCTGTCATACTCTCAGGTTTGTATATTTTGACTGTTTTTATCTTTAATGCCCTAAGAGGGTATTTCCTATCTCTACTTTTTAATGTGCTCAGAACTTTTACATTTGCTCATGCATCACAAATGCAGGGAAAACATAATTGGAAAATGGAACCTTTTGCCTTCTTTTAATGCTTGAATTGATGTGGATGCTGGAAAAAAAATAATTCTCTGTCTTACTAATTTTTTTTTTTTCTAGCACTTGTAGGTGTTTTCAGCATTTTGCCACAAATGTGGTAAATAGAAAGGTCTGTGCTTCGGGTTTGGGGTGAAGGTTTTTTGTTGTGTGCTTAAAGGCCAGTGCAAGCCTCACAGAGTTCAACAAAGCCAAGAGCAAAGTCCTGCACTTGGGTCCGGGCAATCCCAAGCACAAACCCAGGCTGGGCAGAGAACAGTTAGAGAGCAGTGC
The DNA here is from genome assembly GCA_013396835.1 of Psilopogon haemacephalus. Taxonomy (NCBI): domain Eukaryota; kingdom Metazoa; phylum Chordata; class Aves; order Piciformes; family Megalaimidae; genus Psilopogon; species Psilopogon haemacephalus. The sequence continues at coordinate 52,427 of VWZI01016416.1, forward strand.
TGAGAAAAAGGACTTGAATGTGTTGGGTGAGGAGAAGCTCAGTATGAGCTGGCAGCTCAGAAACCAACTCTGTGCTGGGCTACATCCAAAGCAGTGTTGGCAACGGGAACAGGGAGGGGATTCTGCCCCTCTGCTCTGCTGAGACCCCACCTGGAGCCCTGTGTCCAGCTCTGGTGCCCCCAACACAAGAAAGACATGGAACTGTTGGAGAGAGTCCAGAGGAGGCTGCAGAAATGATCAGAGGAATGAAGCACTTAAGCTGTGGGGACAGGCTGAGAGTTGGGCTTGTTCAGCCCAGAGAAGACTGCAGGGAGACAATAGAGCAGCCTGCTGGCATTTGAAAAGAGCTTCCAGTCTTTTTGGTGGCTGCTTGGCTTTAGTGAGTGGGAGTGCCATCTGAGGAAGCCTCTCCTTTTGGTAATGCTGCTGTAATGTGGGAATTTTAAAAGGCAGCATATTGATTTACATTTAGTAAACCTGGGTCACATCGACATGAAGGTTTTTGCCTGTTTTTTTTTTTTTACAGGGTGTGTTTGAGAAGATCTTTTCTTTCTGGCCACTGTCCAAATGTTTTGAACTGAATGGGAACGTCTATGAGTGGTGGTTCAGGTGGAAGTTGGATCGCTATGTATGTACCATTTGCCTCCATTTCTACTGGGCTCTTAAGTGGACTTTTTAATGCAGGGAGGAGGGAGAGTATTTTAATGCAGGGGATTGTCCCACTGCATTGTTTCATAGAAGATAAAGCTGCAACCACCTTACTGCTGCAAATGTCTGCCAAGGCATTGCTTAAAAGATGGATGCTGATTTATTTGCTGTAGAAGAGCAGCACCATGTAGGCCTGCAGCAGCGTGGTCTTGCTAGCTAATGGCAAGTTGGCAGCAGATCACAGAACACTGTTGAACTGTCTGTGAGAGAGGGAAGTGCTTGTAGTGCTTCTTGAACATTTTCACCTGCCAGCTTGGGAGAAGGCCAGAGGACTAAGGGTTTTTTTCCCCTCAAAGAAAGCCCTTTTCAATGCTGCCATAGATTGCAGAAGGGATAGGAGGTGCTTGAAAGCTTCTTGAAGTGTCATTGTTGTGTCTTTTAATGCTCTGTGAGGTACCTGGAGTACTGTGTGCAGTTCTGGAGCCCCTAGTACAACAAGGACATGGAACTGTTGGAGCGGGTCCAGAGGAGGTCCCTTCCAACCTAAAGCATTCTGTGATTCTATGATTAGCAAGAGAACTCAACTTTAAAAGTACAAATCAAGTGAAAGATTCAGGCTATGACAGCCTGGTGTAGAGAACTGCTTCTGGTTGCTTCAGTAAATCTGGGGAAGGACCTCTGGACACCGAAGCTTTGGTACTACAAAGTTTCTCCTGTTGCATTTTTGTTAAGAGCAAGAGCTCTTAACTGCAGTACCTGTAAAAGCTCTGAAGTATTCATTGCCTTCTGTTTGTCCTTTACAGGTGGTTTTCCATGGGATGCTGTTTGCTTTTATTTATCTGGCCTTGCAGAAACGTCAGATGATCTCAGAAGGGAAGGGAGAGCCTCTTTTCTCCAGCAGAGTTTCAAATATTTTATTATTTATTTCAGTTGTGTCCCTTCTGGTACGTACTCTCCATAACTACCTTTGCAAATCTCTGTAAAGAATTAAGTTTTCTGAAGTTCTTGTCCAGAAAATAGATTAATATCTGGAGATATTTCAGCTGTAGTTTTGTGCACAGCCCAACCATCTACTGCTTTCAGTCAGCTGGAGCTGAAACCATCTTTCGTGTAGGTGAAACTCCTTCAGTTCAGTGCAGATGGCACAAGAAAGTTGGGTCATAAAAACAATATGCTAGATAATGCAGCTCTTCACTCTTGATTGCCTGTTTCTGATGCTAAAATGGTCAGCACTATGTCTGTATCTGAGCTAATATTCAACCAGTGCCATAGAAGAATTCCAAAGAAACCCAAAACTAAGCACAATGTTGTTTTTTTTCTGCCAACCAACTACTGCTGAAGCACTTCAGCATAGCTCACCTCATGTTCTGCTGTTAAGTGGTACATCAAATTGTTACCCAGATTGATTTTTTTTTTTTTTTTTTTGTCTTTCAGACCTACTCTATTTGGGCTAGTAGCTGTAAAAACAAGACAGAGTGCAATGAGCTACATCCTTCTGTTTCTCTGGTGCAGGTAATGATCATTAAGAGTCTTTTTCCTTACAGTGACAGGACCTAGTTTGGGCTTGTTAAAAACTTTTTGACATCTATTTTTGCGTTGGTATGGGTGGCCAATTCCTGCCTGACAGTGGAAAAGGGGTTGACCACTCCCTTTTGTGCATTGTCTTCAGGCACTGAAATTGTACACTGGGATTATGCTTTTGAGGAACCATCAAGTCCTTAGTGCAGGTTTTATTTGCACTGTTTTAAACCCATCTTTTGATTTAATTGCATGGCAGTGGAAAACACAAAAAGCTGTAAGGAGGCATGAGTGTTTGGGAGGTGGTATGGAGTGGTTTGGGTTGGAAGAGACCTTCAAGATCATCTTCTTCCACCATCTCTGCCATGGGGGGCATGTAAGGTAAAACAAATCATAGAATGGTTTAGTTTGGAAGAGACCTTAAAGCTCAGCCTGTTTCAACCCCCTGCCGTAGGCAGGGACACCTCCTACTAGAACAGGTCACTCAAGGCCTCATCCAACCTGGCCTTGATCACTTCCAGGGAGGGAGCAGCCACAGCTTCCCTGGGCAACCCGTGCCAATATCTCACCAAAATAAAGATGAAATGTTTCTTACTGGACATTCAGATTGTTCCTCAACATGGTAGAATCATTTTTCATTTGTTGTTTGGTATTTATTAAATTTTAATGAAAATGAATAAATCTCATTATGTGTCTGTGTGTATGAGAGAGAGAGATCCGTGTCACCCACAGTCACTTTGGTTTTCTGCCTTCTTTTACCAAAGATTTTAGCTTTCGTCCTCATCCGGAACATTCCTGGCTACATCCGGTCTGTCTATAGCTCCTTCTTTGCCTGGTTTGGCAAAATCTCTCTAGAGGTAAGAAAGAGTCATGGAATCTTTGAAAGGTTTGGGTTGGAAGGAACCTCCAAAGCTCATCCAGTCCAAACACTCTGCACTCAGCAGGGACATCTTCCACCAGAGGAGCTTGCTCCAGCCTCACCTTCAAAATCTCCAGGAATGGAGCCTCAGCTCCCTCCCTGGGCAGCCTGTGGCAGTGTTGCAGCAGCCTCCTGCTGCACAACTTGTTCCTCACATCCAAGCTCAATCTGCTCTGCTCTCATTTCAAACCATTGCCCTGGGCCTGTCCCTGCAGCCCTTTGGGATCAGTCCTTCTGCAGCCTGGTTGCAGCCCCTTCAGGTCGTGGCAGGCTGCTGTGAGATCTGCCTGTAGGCTTCTCTCCAGGCTGCGCACCCCCAGCTCCCTCAGCCTGTCCTCCTAGCAGAGCTGCTCCAGCCCCATGATCATTTTCGTTGCCCTCATTTGGACCCATCAGATCTATGTCATTCCTATGCTGAGGGCTACAGAGCTGCATGCAGTACTCCAGGTGAGGTCTCACCAGAGCAGAGCAAAGTGGCAGAATCCCTTTTCTCCATCTCTGGCCATGCTCCTTTTCTCCACACTAAACACCCCCAGCTCCCTCAGCTGCTCCTCACCAGCCCTGTTCTCCAGACCCTTCCCCAGCTGCATAGCCCTGAATTGCAGGTTTTTCCTCAAGCAAAAAGCTTTATATCTCATTGTTACTAAAGGGACACTTTTAATTTTCTTCTTGCAGCTTTTCATCTGCCAATACCACATTTGGCTGGCAGCAGACACAAAGGGGATCTTGGTGCTCATTCCTGGATATCCAATGTTCAACGTTCTCGTCAGCACTTTCATCTTCGTGTGTGTGGCACATGAAATCTCTCAGATCACCAACGACCTGGCTCAGATCGTGGTTCCCAAGGACAGCTCCACTCTGCTGAAAAGGTTGCTGTGCATAGCTGGGTTTTTTTCTGGACTGCTCCTCTTCTCAGCAGTGCAAGATCAGTCGAGGCATTGACTTGGAAAGGTTCTTGGCAACTTCCTTCAGGTTTAGATCGCGTCTGCCTGAACAAGAATTCTGCGCCGGAGCTGCGAGGAGACCTTTACATTAGGGGTGTGGAAAATGTATATAGTGCACGTGGACATCCCTCGTGTGGGAAATAGCCTTCTCCAGTAGGCAGAGAAGGATGAATGCACTGTCCAGAGCTGCATGTGGAGATGAGTCTTTTCTAACTGGATAGATGTTTCTGTTTACACGGCATGAGGCGGCAAAGGGCTTCAGCAATCCCCTGGGCTGAGCATGGAGCCGGCTGCAGCTGGGCTCAGCCACCCCAAGAATGGCTGTCACTGCAGGAATCATGCAAGGAACAAGCCACAGCAAACTTGTGATCCTGTGAACCTTTCTTAGTGGTCACCTTTAGCTGATGTGAAACACGAAGTGACTGGGCAACCAGGGCATTCTTCTGAACAAAATTGGTGATGTCTGTTTTTTGGTTTAGAAATGAGTATTTTGGGTGGAGATAGCAAATGTTATATGAAACCCTTTATATCTCGAAACAAAAAGTCATCACCAGTTCAGTGATTGAAGATTACATACAAGTTTACATAACGTTTTAGGGTTTGGGTTTTTTTGACATTTAAGATGTTTTCAGCCAATATGGTGAAGTCTGAGGTGATTTTTTTTTTCAATAGATACATAAAAGAATTTTTTCCCCTCTACTAAAAACTCTGCTTTTCCTAAATTTTCCACTAATTCGTATAACTATGTGCAGTTCTCTGCACACAGAACAAAGGGATGAATGCTTTCCAAAGACTCAGTTTGAGACGGAGAGCCAGTTTGAGACGAAGACCTCCAGCTTTTTTCAGTCAGATGGAATCTCATCATCCTCAACTCCATCAGATCGTAAGGAAGCAGGAGAACAGGAGAAGGGTGATCTTCAAACCCCTCTCTGAGTAGTTTGGAGGTGACCTGCAACTGGATCTCATTAGGGAAGTGGTGCCAATCATATTTTGATTTGAAAGGCTGCGAGTCCATCTGGTGAAAGCAGGAGGAGGGACTGAGTGGTCAGCCTGTCACACACAGATGCCTGAGTCTCAGAACTATAGAAGAAATGAGATTGGAGCTGCCTGGGACAACCTTTATCCCCGTATTTTTTTTCCTTTTTTAGGAGTGTCCATTTTGTTAACTCTTCCTTTTAGCACAAAAAGTAAAGAATTAACCCTTCAGGGTGGCAAGGAGAAGGTCTTAGTGAAGTTATGATCATTTCTTTGCTCTTTGTGCTTCTGCTTCAGGTAGGTTTGACCTCAAGTTCTGGTTTTTTTTTTTTTTTTCATTTTATTCTTCTCCCAATTACCTGTTAGCAGCCAAAAACCCACAAGCACAATGTTGTTTTCCAAGCCTATGTGCAATTAAACAACAGGAATCTTAATTTGTAGCCTCTCTACTATCATGTCCATGATTTTCATCTTAGCCCAGGTAAAAAAAAGTTGAATTCCAACTTAGAGCCACCACTGAACGCAAAGAAACAACTGTGAGAAGAATGAAATGGCTTTAGTTAGGAGTAGGGATTGGCTTTTTTCTTTTTTTTTTTTGGTGGAAAACAGTTATCAAGAATGACCAGTCTTTCATCACAAAAGAGAAGAGAGAAATCCTTTCATTCCCCCAGATTCAGCAGTTTGATTAAGTCTGCCAGGGCTTTTGGAGCTACTGGAAAGAGACTCACTCAGCTATTTGTTCTTTAGGTGCATTACTTCCAACCTCTTGAATGGCTGAAAGGAAATGGTGTAGGTGACCACTGTGGTGGAGGACAGGATGCAAAACCTTCATCTATGCCAGTATTAGGAGCATTGGGGAACTGTGAGTCTGAGGGGTATTTTTTTTTTTTTTTTTTTTTTCACAACTTTAAGTATTGTAGATATAATTTTATTTATCTGTTGTACAGACTGGGTTTAAAAAGATTTATTTTTCATGGTTGAAATACTGCACTTGTTTACTATTACTGTATGTGGGATAAATATATTTTCTTTTCAGGTTGTGTAAAAAGATGGAGTAATTTAAACATTAAATAAATGTGCTGTGGATGCTTATTTTTGTAATGGGAGTTAAGTAAAAGCTTCTCACTGCTTGACTCCAGCTGGGCTACACTTGACTGCTGTGCCTTCCTTCAATGACAGAGCAGTAACTGCTTCTTATCCAAGATGATATTCTGGATACTGTTAAGTGTAAAGGGCAGAAAGTCACTTGTATCACAAATTATTTCAGATACAGTGCAGGAGGAGATTTCTTCTGCAGCAGATTGCACTGTGTCAGGTCTGAAATTACAGCTGCAGTAGCCAAAGTCACCCCTGGAGCTCAGGGTCCTTCAGTAGAACACCACAGCAAGGGCCCAGATGATTTCCCCGCCCTGGGTTACAAACTGGAAAGGCTGCAGCAGGGTTTTGTGCAAAAGCAGAAGTGACTTTGCTCTTCTTCAGTCTGGCAACATCAAGAAACTCATCTTTGAGATTTGTTTGGGTTGCTTTAGCTTTTAATTGAGCCACTTAGTGAGCTTCTTCTCTTTTGTGTGGGGCTTAAGTGAAGGATTCAGAGCGATAGTTCCTGTGCCCAGAGCTACTTGAATATTAGAGAAGGTAACACCTAATGTGGTGCAGACACTTCAAGTATTCCATCTTGGGGCATCTCATACAGTCAAACCCTGCACAACCAGCTGCACTTCAGTTCTTGTCCACACTGAGTTTCTGGACTCAGCCTCCGGTGTCATAGAATCAGTCAGGGTTGGAAGGGACCGCAAAGATCATCCAGTTCCTACCCCCTGCCATGGGCAGGGACGCCTCCCACTACCCCAGCTTGCTCAGGGCCTCATCCAGCCTTAAACAACTCTAGGGATGGGGCTTCCACCACCTCCCTGGGCAACCCACCCACAACAGTAACAGCTGTAAGGAAAAGCTCAGGCATTAAGTGAAATAAGCAGGCAGTGACATGACCATTTTGTGTGCTCCTGTTTATTAGATGTTACATTTCAGGTATTTACACCAAGAGAGTTGGAGTGCTTTTGACTTCACTTGGTTGCAACTGCCTCCCAATACATCATCAGTTCACACTGCCATTAAAAGGGGTTGTGAATGTACTCTCTTAACTACCAGCACTTTAGTAATAAATCTTTAGCCATTAAATGTCTTTAGCCAGCTTTATAAATCTATGCTTTCAGAGTAATGGTTTGAAGAAGTAAAAATAAATCATCTCTTACTAAATGTACCTCATGTAAATAAGCTCTCAACCATAAAACACTTTGGGTGTGCTTAATACCCAGGTCACCTACATCATCAGATTCTTCTCAGTGTTAAGTGGAGCAGCTGCTGATACAAACTGGTATTTTTTTCCCCTGTATGTACAGAACACTTTAAAGAATCTCCTTAAATCTATTGGCACTGGTAATTGGTTAACAGAGATTAAGATGGGAGCAGCTCCACTGGTAGTTGATTGTCGTGTCGGAACCTGTTGGGATCCAAACCCAACACTATTTACAAAGGTCAGTCTTAGGCTGCAGCAGAAATCACTATTTAAAATCCATTCCATTCATTTCTGTTCCAAAGCACTGAAGCTCAAACAGCTGAAAACAGCAGGAGAAACTAGGAGAAACCAAATGCTGATTGTACTCTGATTGCCACCCAAGCTGCTGGACAAAAGGAGAGGGCTCTTAGGAGGCTGATTGAGTGCTGAAAGCTCCTGCCTGGTACCTTCTGGACAAGGTAGGTCTTAGGAATGCTACTTTATAAGGGAGTTGGAATAGTTCTTTATTCCAGCTGTCTCAGACACCTCAACTTAGCTTGAGCTGCTTTTCGTAGTATAGCTGTCACTGGTATGATTCCCATGGCTAGATTATAGAATCATGGAATGGTTTGGGTTGGAAGGGCTCTCAAAGATCATCTAGATCCAGCCATCCCACTGTAGGCAGGGACACCTCCGAACCCAGCTTGCTGGAGGCCTCATTCAGCCTGCCTCTGAACACTGCCAGGCTTGAAGCCTCCACAACTTCTCTGGCCAACCTGTCCCAGTGCTTCGCCACCATCACAGGGGAGAATTTCCTCCCAATATCTCATCTCACTCCAGCTTCCTCCACCCCTCCTCCTGTCACTCCGTGTCCTTGCAGAAAGTTCCTTCAACATAAATCAAGTTTGATGTTTTGAGGGAAGGGGATGGAGAGGGAAAGGGAAAGAAAAGCCAGTAACTGCTTCGGTCTTTTTACAAACCCTACCAACGTTACTTTACAGTTTCTTTTTAGCCTCAAGTTCCTAAATTACTCCAAATTTCTCTTAGCAGAGACCTCCTAAAGCTCAGCTAAGGAAGCACAGGCAGCATTTAGCAATGCTAAAGCACACACAGCTTTCTGCTTCCAGTGCAGTGTCCTGAAGAGCAACTTGCAGCTTCTGAAAGAGAAAACACTGCAGGAGAGAGCCAAAGCACAAGGCTCAGCTTCAAACAGCAGAGTGCTTCGAGGTAAAACCCCCAGGTCTTACTGATCTTATTTACCACCAGTTTTGTTGGTGTGACCTCTTAGAGCAGAAACTGAACTATTGGAGGATTTAGAGTAAGTTAAAGTAAGCTAAACCACATCAGGAGATAAATTATCACCATTTATTAAAAAAACAAAAAGGGAATAATAAGGAAATAAGCTCAGTTCCTTCTAACAAAGTTCCTATTACTAAGCTTTCAGCTACACAAATGCCTCTCAAATCAGCCACATACTTAATCAACTCCTTTTTAAGATGCAAAAAAAAAAATCCCTGGGTTTTTTATAGGTAGTTCTCCCCCTAACTACTTTTGCTTCAGACAGGACAAATAATGTGGATGTTATTAAAAAAACCCCAAAAAACTACATCAGGAATATCACAAACAAAAAAAGAGTTAAAAGTTGGTCCATGTACACGAGAACAAAATCTACCCTTGGTTACTTGCAGACATTTAATTTCTGCCTGGAGTGGTTTGGAACAGTTTCTTCCAACACAACCACAGGAATGAATGGACAGATTTTAAATATTTATTGCTTACAAGTTGGGGAAGGATCTGGTAAAGGAACAGAAATCCAAGAGGAACAGTTTTAGGAGTTTGAAGGATTTAGTAAGGGAACAGAAATCCAATTTTCATCAGGAACAGTTTCAGGGGTTTGAAGGATCTGGTAAAGCAACAGAAATCCAATTTTCAGCAGGAATACTTCTAGGGTTTTGCTTCTTGCATTGTGTTTTTTTTTGTTTCCAAAGCTAACTTTGCTCATTTCAGTTTGCCAATCTCTACAAAATAGGTGCCTACTGCATCTGGAATGCTATTGCTGAGCCTCACCATATTGCACAAGTTTTCATGCTTATACATTGCTGCTTTTCATCAGCAAATACAAGGCAATTCCATCATCCCATTGAACAGTCTGAAATCATCACAGAATCATGGAATGGTTTGGGTTGGAAGGGACCTTAAATACCATCTAGTTCCAAATCCCTGCCACGGACAGGGACATCTCTTACTAGACCATCTTACTCAAGGCCCCATCCAGCCTGCCTTTGAACACTGCCAGGGTTCAAACCCTTTGAACCTGCTTCTTCTTTTCAAAGTGTTCATTTCCCTGTTAAAACCTCCAGGAGAGATCACCAACCAGGATAAACTTTGCTATTTATTAATACATTGATATGAAAGATTATTTTCTGAATGTACCAAATATAAAAAGTTATCAGTGTTTACAAATTGTCCAAAAGGTCCCAAGTAGAAAAGGATACAGTAGAGCAGCTCCACGAAGTGACTGCACTCTCTGGCACTGAAATCATCTCAATACTGTGGGCATGCAGAACAGACACCAGGAAAAAAAAAAAAAGCCTCATGCACCAACCAACAAATGAGGAAGTGAAACAATTTGCTGCCTTCTCTGATTACAAATTCATTGCTTCTGTTAGCTTCCTCTCCTCAGGAATACCATTTACCTGCAAGCAGAGAGAATTTCTATCATCCAGCAGTGGTAGATGATGGTCAGACACTGTGCAACTGCTCATGGGTAGCAGGGCACAGGAACAGCTTTATTAGTCCTTTAGCACAGCCACACTGGGGACACACAAGTACAGCTGGGACCAAAAGACAACAATACACAGGAGAACGTTTTGCTTGCTGGCTTGGGAGAGATCTGGCTTGAGAGAGCTTGCTAGGAAGGGAGAGATTTGGGAAGCAGGGGTTCAGCCAGAAATTTACCTTTCTCTTTGGGATCTAACAGACTTCCTAGGGACACTGTGAAGCTCAAGGTGGAGAATGCAGCATACAAGCCACATGCAGTGTTTAAACTTCAGCATTATAGGAACCATAGAAGTTTAGATTGGAAGGGACCTCCAAAGGTCATCTTGTCCAACCCTCCCTGCAGGCAGTAGAATCACAGAATGGTTTAGGTTGGAAGGGGTCTCAGAGCTCATCCAGTTCCAACCCCCCTGTGCCACAGGCAGGGACACCTCCCATGAGAACAGGTCACTCAAGACCTCATCCAACCTGGCCTTGATTGCCTCAAGTGAGGGAGCAGCCACAACCTCCCTGGGCAGTAGGGACATGCCCAACTAGATCAGGTTGCCCAGAATCTCCTATAAACATTTGAATCAAGCATCTTCAAAGAGTCTTTATGAATTCTGCCAATCAAGAGAAATCAAATGATGGAACTGGAGGAGCAATTTTCAGCAGTGCAGTATCAGCACTAGATAGGCATTGCCACCTTTCATACAGCCCTTTCCCACTTCTAACTTTGTGAAACAGTGGTGTCTTGTAGCAGCTAAAGTTTGCAGTTTTATATAAGGTAAAACAAACATGAAATGTTATTTTAAAAATATCTCAGGAGCACCTAAATTTGGGGGCTAAATCATAACTTCCTAAAATTCTAACCTGACCATGTGAGTCAGAGATCTCTTTTAGAAGATAAAAGTGCAAGAGGCACATCCCATCACACCCTGCAAGCTCTTGCATTGTCATCTGCTCTTCTGAGCTATGGAGGAAGATGTCACTGCAAACTAAGAAGAGGAGGGAATGTTTGCTGCTTCAAACAGGTTTTTCCTGTGGTGGGTATGAAGGAGTCAGATGTATTCCTCCAAAATTGGGGGCTGCAGGAGGACTGTTAAGATCTGGGTTTATAGCAGCTCTTCAGTGCGACCTGGAAGTGACAAACTTCATGCTGGCTTCTACCTCATCCCTCCTTAAACATTTCTCACAGTGCTACCTGGTGGTTGTGCACCTTTTTAAACTGCAAGACAGACTGGAACCCTTGTAACAGAACAGTCACATCAGAAGGGCTGAACTGGTGATGTTTTGAGTGTTAAGAGCTGCACTAAACGTCAACCCAAACCAGTGCTGGAAGCTTTGAGTGCCAGGGTCACCTGCCATTTCCAGCAGAGGTATAACACAGCACACAAACAGCAAAGCTAGCAGAACTGCAGTCAGTTTAGAAATATTTTTAATTTCCAGATAACAAAAGAAAAACACATGGGCAGAAGCATCTATTATATACTTGCCTCAAATCTTTGAAATGTTGTCATACGAAATTCTCCTTTAATCCCCGAAAGCAGTAATGAAGAAGAAGGATTTGGAATGAAAAGAGTTGCTTCTGGAACTCCTAGGCTCAAACAAGGCTTCCTCCTGGAGCTCTGCTCCCCACAGTATGTTCAATGTATGTCTCTATCTATGGCTGGTTTTGCATGAACACCTCTTTGAATACTCAAATTTGGCCTCTGAATTCCCCTCCTCACATCGCTGTGGCTGTAGCTTTCTCTCACACCTGACACTAGCTAGAGAGAATCACAGAATGCCTTAGGTTGGAAGGGACCACAGAGATCATCTTCCCCAACCTCCCCACCATGGGCAGGGACACCTCTCAGCTAGACTCAGCTGTTCAAGGCCTCGTCCAGCCTGGCCTTGAACACCACAAGGGAGGAAGCAGCCACAGTCTCCCTGGGCACTGTTCCAGAGTTTCATCTGCCTTTTACTGCAGCCTTCTTGTAGGATGCCTTCTGGTATTCGAAAGAAGCTCTAAGGTCCCTACAGAATCTTCTCTTCTCCAGGCTGAACAACCCCAACTGCCTCAGCCTATCCTCATAGCAGAGGAGCTCCAACCCTTGGAACATCTCTGTGACCTTCTCTGGACTCACTCCAACATTTCTCTTCCCCATCATAAGGAGGACATAATCAGCCTTAGTCACTACTCTGATGGGATCCTTCATGGCCTCACTGGATTAGGGAAAAGGATCTAAAAGTGATGATTAAGGCATGGAAAACTTGCAGCATGGGGACATGCCTCAGCACAGGTTCCCCAACATCAACTTCTCATGCTTAGTAACAGCAATAGAGAGCTCCTTCTTCAGAGCTTAGCTGGCATTGTTGGGAGGGGGTAAGTTGGATTTCCTGTCAAGTTTTGGAGACTCTGAAGAGTTTCCCCACATTGGGAATCTGGCTGTAGCTTCTTCTTGTCACAGAAAATGCTTTCTAGGAGGATGTTTCTAAGTTAGCTTAGAACCCAGTGCCTTATGCTGAGTCCTAATGCAGCAGTTCTCCTCCTTGTTCAATCAATGCCAGCCCCTAGATGTACAAAATTCTGGAGGACAATGCTGTTAAGACCTTACTACACTGGGAAGTGGTTTGCACTGCCCACAGCCTGGGTGTGTGGTCACTACTGATTCCTTCACACTGGTCACTTCACAGCCACAATATTTTCTCAGTACTGACCTGCACTCTGCTGCTGTGGAATCTGAGTCTGATGTGGCAGGTTCCTACAAAGAACAATTTCATATCTTGAATTAGAAGGGTCTGAACACCAACTAACTTCTACTTTTGTCTTAGGAAGCAAACATCCATTTCCAGTATGCAGATGAAGTAGTCAAAAGGTCAGCCAAGGAAAGAAAGGAAATTATTGCTGAGGGGTAGCTCCTATTATTTCAGCTCTTAGCTAGGCTCAAAGCTCACTTGGTGAGGCACCAGAGGAGTCGTGGCAGGTTTCTGTTGTTATACAAAGTTTGGTTTCCATAAGTGGTGAACAAAGAAAAGGTGACAGTATTGGCAAGACTGTGGAATGCAGGATCACCTCACTCACCAAGGCAAAGGGACAGTTTTGTGTCCTGCTTAAGTATCTGTTTTAATAGCCCCTAGCTAGTGAGGTTGTTTTTACACAAAGGAATTAGGAGCTGGGAGGCAGCTGAAGGGGATACACACCCTGTGTACAACTTGAGAGAGCCTTGGGTACCCCAGGCATAAAATATTGCTATTCTGAATGAAAGTGGAACTGTAAAAGAGGGGGCAGAGCACTCTGCAGTGGCTGCACAAGGCAGAACTCTACCTTCTGGAGAACTTAGCTTTGGGACAAGGAGAAGAAAACACTCCTCTGGCAGGTACCTACATTACAAAAGGAGCTGAGGCCAAGCACTGGAGCTAAGTGATGCAAGCCCAGGAGGAAAGCTGAGTACTTACTGCTGGGTCTGCATCAGAGGCATGCTGGTGTTGTCGTAGCTGTCTGTGTGAAGGGCAGGCACAATCTCCCCCGTGACAGGGTGGAACACAGGCAGTGTGGAAAGAGGCCAGGCTATCTCTCTGTTCTTAGACATGTCACGGAGCTCCTTGGTTGATTTCTGTATAGCACTGTGGTGGACCAGCTGGATGCTGTGGCAGAAAGAAAGCAAGCAGGAAATGCATATTTGAAAGTGCCCCAGAAAAATGGCTAAGCTTGAGCAAATATTATTTGTCTCAAAAATTACAAGGACCCCGAGGCATGCTACAGACTCTACAGTAACTTTTACATAGTCAAGTTAATAATTGTTTATTAAATACTGTATTTATTTCATTTTTAAGGCAATAATGATTCTCTTAGGAATTTGCTACCTGGCTAAGGATTCTTCATGAGGCCCAAGCCTGTGCATTTATTTGGTGCAGTTAAAAGGTTTGGTTAACTCCTGATTCTTGTGAGGAGGCCGTAAAAGCTGACAGGTGGATTTTAAACCACTCTACATTAGCATAGGCACTGGATACCTTCCAGGATATTTGCTTTCCTCTCCACTGCCTTGAAAATAGAGGCTGGGAAGTCCAATAACCAGGAGTTTAGGTGAGATATTTAATATCTTTATTCTAACGGCACTGTTTTATCTCAAATTGAGAGTCATTAATTTCAAACCCTTTTTATTCTGGTCTTCTATCCTCGCCAAGACTCTGATTTAAAAGCAGCTTTCACATTCATGAATCAAACCATGGATTAGGGAGGATGAGAGAAGATTATGACACAGATGTATGAAGCATGACAAGCTACCGAGGATGGAAATTAAATGGTAAAAGAAAAAAAAAATAACAGGAAAGAAGACACTTACTCTGGTGTTTGCATGTTTCTCTTTTCCCTAAAAACAAAACAAAATTTATGAATTAAATAATAGCATTGATAGTTGGAACATTAAAATCTATCTGATGCTGAGGATAGTTGGTGATGCCCAAATGCTGACAAGGTTCTTGCCAAACGCCATCTCGGCAGCATTTGCAGCTGGCTTTATGGTGAGGCCTGGATGGAGGCAGGTAGAGAGGTGTGCTGATGAGAGAGAGACACACACACAGACACGCACACAGAGAGATGGAAATGCAAGTTAAAGAGCAAGCTTCTGGCTCAAATAAATTCAGTGACAAAATGGAACTGTAGTTTGTGTAAGAAATGGCAGGAGTTAGGTTACTTGCTGCTTTGCTTTTATGTGCTTTAGAATAAAGCTAACTTCAGGTCGTCTCCTCAACCAGGTTTATTTTAGGCAAGTTAGCATTTTAGAAATGACTTCATGTTTCCCTGAGTCCACGAGCCTTTATTAGCATTTTAAGTGTTTGGGGTGTGTGTGCTGAGACGTTTTAACCCTTTCAGCTACAACAGTTCAAGTCCTCACGTCCCTTCTCCTGGCAGTTACCATCTGTGCTTCCACGAGGAACAGGTCACTACCTCAAGCTGATAGCTTTGGGTTCACCTTCAATGTTTTTAATGAACCGAATGGAATTGTCCTACCAAACATCATCACCTTTGAGAGCCCTGCAGGTATCAGTGTGTGAAGGTACTCACACTCCTTCCCGTCGGCAGCACATGATGTAGGCAAGGATCAGAAAGAGCACCAATGCTACTGCCGAGGGCACCGCCAGGGTGATGAGGAAATCCGAGTAATAGTCTCTGCTTTTCAGGCTGTCAGAAGGTGGCTTGTATTCTCCACCATCAGGTAATATCCCCTCTCCACGGATCACTTCCTGAAAGGTGGAGACTTGTTTTGTGTTGTCAACCTGATACCCGGAAAAAGAAAAAAAAAAAGAAAAGGAAAGAATTTAAAAAATAAAATCAAAAGACAATTCTATGGCAAAGTAACAGAACATCAGAGCAGGCAGGGTGTAGCCAGCTGCAACAGCTACAAGAGTCCATAGCACATGTCTGACAACTTCTAAACTTTCATCCAAGCTCTTTTTTTTAAGGGAATGAAACCCTTCTGGCTTGTTCAAAGCTTCAGATCGATGCTGTAAGTGATACTCTTATATCTTACTTTGTTCTGTGCCTGCCAAGGACACTCTGGTTTTACAGATTGATTTATTGTGCCTGAAGATGAGTGCATGTGTGGCCAACAGCATCCTGGCCTCTCAAACCCAAAGCATGGCACAAAAAATCCCCTTTGTGCACTTGATGTGAGTGCCAGAAGCAGGTACAAGTAGGAGTTGCTAACCTTAAATTCAAATTAAAGAAAAGAAACCAAGAGCAACCTACACCTTACCAGAAAACATTTCACAGCTAGAAGTGGGCACTGGAGCAAGGCCAATGCTCCTCTCTCCTGCTAAAGTCCCTCCCCAGGAACCTGCTCATGGTGAACCCAGCAGGCACCTGACACTTCAGCTGCAGCTGCCTGAGCTTTCTTGGTTCTCATTTCACACTTTCTCGGTTCTCATTTCACACTTCCGTCCTTGCGCTGCAGCAGCAAAGATGAAGAGAGATCAAGCTCCTGGCACACCGAGCTGGGTGGGAAGGTCACAGCTGGGGCAGTCCTCAGGGAGTCCACTGCAAATGACCTCATTCTTACTATTAACTCTAAATGGGCCTGTATCATGTTTGGCATAAAATACTGAGCTTCTCCAAACAGCATTTGAATGCCAGAATAAAGTAACTCACCAGAGAGATTTTACACCAGTCGATATGGAACTGAGTGCGGAATTTTTTATCACAGGTTATGACAGGCTCCATTTCTTGACTGCATCTCAGCTGATTCTGGGGGTTTTCCACTTCTCTTAAGCAGGAAGAGAATGGAACATCTGCCCCAACCATCACATAGACACTGTGGAGAGATGAGTGGCAGTCAGGACACCTCCCCACTACTGTACTCCACCAAACCTTACTGCTCTGCTTCAAAGACTAAAATTATTTTTCTTGATAGTATACTTGGAGGAGACAAATAACAGATTGAAATCAAAGAAGGGGTTTTCTAGCTCCTCACTCCAGGCTACTCTGTTTTCTGCATAGTGTAAATGTTTGCTTACCATCAGAGCTGGCAGATGAAGTCATAGAGCTCCAAGTGCGGGTTCCTCACTTTTGCAGTACTCACTTAAATCAGGACTACTTTTAGAAACTGCATTTTAAAAGTCTGACTCTATCCTAAGGAAATCTTCAGTCTTGCTCAGCACAGGATTTTTAAAGAGTTTCTTCCCACATTTTCAAATGAAGTTCACAAGGACCTAATTCTAACATCAACCTGGCAAAGCCTCAGCTTCTCCTAGGAGGTTCCACACTGCAGCAATGCCACTGCCTACAAAATTGGCAGAAGATTAGAGGCTGAATGTAAACTTAGTACTTTCATTTAGCTTTACAGCACAGAAAATCAAGCAGTGGTTTGGCTTAGAAGAGACCTTGCCCAGAGAAGCTGTGGAGACTGCAATCCTGGCAGTGTTCAAAGACAGGTTGGCTGGGACCTTGAGCAAGCTGCTCTAGTAGGAGTTGTTTCTGCCATGGGGAGGGGGTCTTTAAGATCCCTTCCAACCCAACCCATTCCATGATTCTCATTATAAAATAAATACAGAGAAACTACTTCCTGTTGAAATGGCATCAACCATGACAGACCCAGGGTGTAACAGGCTAAGACCATCAGGAAGCTTTTCAGATCCAACAGCAATCTGATTTCCAAGATACAGAAGAGCAACTGCAAAGTTTCTAGAACACCTGAACAAATACAAAGCTTTCCAGCAGGGAAAGAAGAGAGCAAAGCAAACCTGTCAGAGTGAGAGATGTGCTTACCCCTCCTTCATGTCATTAATAGGAAGTGGAACTCTCCCTCCCCTGTCCAGGGCTGAGGTAATGTTTATAGCATTGAGGCGCTCTGGCTGCCACACGTTTTTCACTGCTCCAAGGAAGTCCCCAAGAACTTCACTTGCCAGCATTTCTTCTACGTTCATATTCCTGATGAAGAACTCTGCCTGATAGGGCAAAGGGAAATCTAGTTGGGAGGAAAAAGGAGAAGTTCTGCCTTAAAGATTCCATGACAGAGCTGGAAGTCATTAACACAATCACAGAAACGCAGAATCAGTCAGGGTTGGAAGGGACCACAAGGATCATCTAGTTCCAACCCCCCTGCCCCTAGACCAGGCTGCCCAGAGCCTCATGCAGCCTGGTACAGCACACTGAGGCTGGTGTGCCAATACCACATTGAGGCTGAAAGGCCTTTCTAAAAGCCTTCCATGTGAACTAGCTCCTTTTCAACCTGATGTGCTCATGTCAGTTTAAATAGTCCTAGCAGCTGTTCCTCAAGCTGAAAACCACTGGCTAGTTCTAAAGCCAAATGGAGGAATGGACTACAGGAAAAGTGTCTCAGCTGAGAAACCTTCACTGCAAGGTTTCTCAAAGCCTAGAACAGGCTCCCCGGGGAGGTGGCCGAATGCCCATCCCTGGAGGTGTTTCAGAGGCAGAGATGTGATGCTGAGGGTTGTGATTTAGCACCAGCCTTGGTAGCATTAGAGAATGGTTGGACTGGATGATCTTAAAGGTCTTTTGCAAGCCAACTGCTCCTGTGGTTGTCTGTACCTACCTTCTGCTGACATGATATTAATGATCAAATTATGTCTCGCCGTCTCAAAAGTCCTCCTGTTATACGCCGTGATCTAGAGTCAAACAAACCAAAAGATCTGACTGCAAAGCAACAAGGCAAAAATGAAACATCAACAACATTTTAATTGATTATTTAGCAATGCTTATTCACCTTTTAGATGTTTGCCTCCTTCAGGAAACAAGCTGAAATAGATTAAGTTTCTCCCCAGTTTCAGGCTTGAGCCGGTTCATTTCAGGGACAAAGGAGAGGCAGAGGAATGGCAGCAGGTACACAACCATGCTGCTTCTCAGCAAACAGAGCCACAAAGCAGAGTGACACTGGTTATTAAACAAACTGCAGTCAGAGATGTTGCACATCCAGACTGGAATCACAAGGAGAAATCCTCTGGAATATCCTCTGCAGGTTCCTTTCAGTGCAAGAGAAAAGCCTACCTGACACATCCTATGCCATGTAACATTTCATTAGAAAACTAACAGAAAACAAAGTGAGGAGATTGTAACTCCTCAGTTCTGTTAATTTTTCACAGGATTGTTCCAGCAGTACTTTAAACATCAATGCCTAGAGAAGCCAACCCTCTGTACACAACAGCACCCACTCTGAGGCTGCACTCCAGCAGTGTGGACCATGCACCTGCACTGAGCGACAGTGACAGTGGTGGAGATGCCTCTGCACTGAGTATTCATTCATCACAAACCATCTCTGCAAAGCTTTCGCAGGGGCTCGGGCTCAAGAACATTACCTGCTCTACTGCAAGGCTCTTCTCATTCTGAGCTCTCCTCCAATTGATCTAACCATGACATCACCTCCAAAACTACAGCAGGATGAAAGTTATACTAAGGGCAGGAACATGCAACCACTCCTCTCAGGTGGCACTGGGGAGCAGATCAAATGCAATTTGCCCTCCTCACATACTACAGAATTAATTAAAAGCCACAGATGAGAGGGGACTGCAGTGACTTAATCTGCATGCTAGGCAAAGCTTAGTTCAGACATCGGCTTGGGGTCAGACTTAAGTGAAGCTCTTGATGGTAGAGCACAGACACATTATTACACCACATAACATAGTCAATATATTTCTAACCTTTATTTGTATTTTGCAATTAAATAAATAGTTCATATATTTATCTGGATGGGCTGATGATGCAGGGCTAACCTTATCTGGATGGGCTGATGGTGCAGGACCAACTTATTTGTACAGATCGATACAGGTTTAATATATTTATAATTTACTGAACTGAAAAGCCTCTTAGAAAGATGAAGGGCAAGAATCTAAAGGTATTTCAGCAAGGAACATTCAATTGAAATGGTTATTGCTATCTCCTAGCTCTATCTTAAAGCACAGGATGAAATGTCACACAAGTTGGCTTTCCCCCACAGAGGGCACAGTGGCACCCAAGAGAGTATGTTCGTGTCACAAGTCCATGTCCCTGCCTTAAAGATTTTTTTTAAGGGTAATTAAGTGAAAAAAGAGGCAATGCTTTTTGGCTAGCTGAACCTCTACTCCGAGCCAAAATAAATGTGAGGTTTTTTTTGAGCCTTGCCAAGCAAATACCTCAATGATGGTTGGCTTGCCCACATTTTCTACAGTTGGCGAGCCATAGAGCACTCCATCGCTGTATGGCGTCCGCTGGATGTAGCGCAGCCAGCCAGGCCGGTCAGGGTAACCCATCAGGTTGGTGTTAAATGTTATGGGATCATTACTGATTTCTCCTAGAGAAGAGAAAATTCTATTAGACCATTTGCAAGAGGATGCAACGTAGCTTGATCTTCTTATTTCTAGTAGAAAAATCCTATTCTCTCTTCCTCTTAGGTCTTCTACACATTTCCAAAAGGAAGAACTGTTGCCAGCCTTCAGCCTATGGGAAATGTGGGAAGTCCTCCTCAGCACTTGTAAGTACTGAGGAAAGTGTGGCCAGCTGCAGAGATGAACATGCTTGGACTTTCTAGACTCCTGGCTCCCTGTTCTTGCACTTCATTAACTACTAGGTCTGAACGTAGGAAGTTCCATCTAAACATGAGGTCTCTTCCTATCTTGCTTATTCTATTCTATTCTAGCCTAGTCTAGTCTAGTCTATTCCATTCAATTGCTTAAATTTAAGGGTGATGGAGCACTGTAACAGGCTGCCCAGAGAGGTGGTTTTGATTACCTCTGCACTGTACATACAGTACAGTGGTTTTCCTATTTTTATAGGAAGATACAAGAGTTACATTTATATAAACAGCATATATTGATAGATTTATTGTTGATAAGAATGTTGGGCAGAACATTCTTTCTCTTTCCCACTTGGATTGCTTTTCACATATTCTAAGCTGCCAATGATCAATCCTTTAGGTTTGCCAAAAGGCCACACTTTAGAAAACCACCTTACTAACACTGAGCTGCTCCTAAACACAGGTAGAAGGCTGAATCCTTTTGTTTTAAAGAAGAGATTTCAAATCTAGGAAAAACTAGATTGAGATTACATCTCAGGAAGAACTTCTTCCCCATGAGGGTGGGGAGGTTCTGGAAAAAGGTTGTCCAGAGAAGTTGTGGAGGCTTCAAGCCTAGAAGTATCAAAAGGCAGGCTGGATGGGGCCTTCAGCTAGCTGGTCTAGTAGAAGGTGTCCTTGCCCACAGCAGGAGGTTGGAACTGGATGATCTTTAAGGTCTCTTCCAACCCAAACCATTTGATGATCATTACATAGTCTGCATTTGATTCAATGTTCTGTTCTGTCTCAAGTTTACTCCCTGCTTTCAAAGTGCTCCACCACATAGCCTGATAGCTGCTACACCTGAAATTGGCATCAGGCATTTTGTGCAGACAGTGAAACTTCCCTGATTTCATCTCTGATGGGAAAATGAAGGAAAGGCACCCCCTGATCTCAGCTCTCTGGTGTGGTATTTATGCCTTCCCTTTGCATCTCTGCACAAATGATGATCACAACCCACACCAAAATTTTCACCTTGCAGGACCAGGTATTTTCTATCACTCGAAGGCATTTCCATAGATACTAACAAGTGGTCTTTGTATCTTAACATGCAGAACTCTAAGGTATGCAAAGTAGACAGACACTTTAACATTCTATCACATGTTTAGATAATATGGAAGATCTTAGCATCCCATACCAGTCTTTGGGTAAGGAGGAAATTCCCCCTTAAAGTACTCTCTCTCCAAAACATGAACAAAAAGAACTCCAGCAGAAGGGTAAACATTCCGATCAGAGTGCACCTTGGACAGAATTGTGTACACTGAAAAGCAGAAGGAAAGATAAAAGAGACAGAAAAAAAGGCAAAAATGAGACATGCTCTGGATAATACAGCGTGCATTTCAACAGCAGTGGGGGCAGTCTGGCAGCAGGAAAGCAGCAGATATTAGAGACCTGTTAATAAGGTTTTAAAGGTTGGGTGGATTTAAGATGAGGACACAGAGCAAAGCCTCTCTTTGCCCAAAAAAGAAGCCTTCCAGCACTGCAGAACTGGCTGTGGTAGGACCTCAGAAGTTGCACAAACTGGCTTTATTGCAGTAAAAGAACCCAAAAACCAACAAGGGAGGCTACTGGAATTTTACAGCTGTTTATTTGTAGCATGACATGAACGAAAATGTGTCCAGTGGATGATACAATCATAGTTTCTTGACGTTTTACATACAGATAAGGAAGATGAGAAATAAGAAGGAACTTTACCAATCCATGGCACTGATTGCTCACAGAATGGAATGGCAGAGTTTTCACTCTGTGCAGAACAGGACAAAGCAAATTCACTTCAGCTGAGGATTTCCGAGTTCTTAGAGGCAGACCTCCTTAAGCCTCCTTAAGTTCAGACAACAGGCACCTAAAAATCTGCTTAGAGAGCTCCGTATTGAAGAAGAAAACAAAAGGTTAAGGGCAGCTAAAGGCCAGGCACTGACTCCAAACCAAGTGAAGCTGTTATTTTACACTACTCAGAATTCAAAACCTGCAGGAAACTTGAGTTACAACAACCAGCATATGGAAGAGCAATATGCCATTTTTATGCAATTACAAATTTGGCTGGTTAAAGCAAATCTTCTTTAGGTATGACACATCTGACATTCTACTATATGTGTGTGTGTATATATATATATACACACACACAGAGTGACACTTTATATATATTTAATGCAAAAATCATTATGACATGCTAAGTGGATAAGAAACCACTTTATCAACAAGCTAAAAAATTACAGTGTAAATGGAGTATCCTGATCTAAAAGGTGTTTCTCATGGTGCCTTAACAGGAGACAATCTAGGTGACGTTACCATCTCATCTCACTGTTCAACTTTAAGCCTGCACCCTGAAAGAAAGAAGCACACTGCTGGGCATGGCAATAGATCAGGGTTACAGCAGTGGTAAATGAAGAGCAGTCACAAACACAGAGCCCCACAGCTACCTGCCTCGCTTGCTAAGCTGAAAGCAGCTTCTGAGGAGTCTGAGCAAAGACTGTGCCATGCAGCATGGGGGTACTGGCAGAGGGCAGAGTGACTCCAAGAGACTGCAGAGTTGCCATAACAAACAAAGGAACAAGCCCCACACTTCCTAGAAGACAAAGGGGCTAATTTCAGCCCTTCCATCTGAAATGTGGCTCAAGCTCGTGTACTTTTGTAATCCTGCTGTAATTTCTCCAGCCTTCTCCTTACACCAACCTTCTGACTCGAGAGCTACTTAAAAAGCCACTGCTAATTAGGCATTAATCACAGACATTCCATCCCTCCCACCACGTACTCCGGGTGGAATCTATCTCACCTAATTTTAGATGCCCACAGAAACAACATCCACCCCGCGGTTAGTCAGGCTCCTTTTATAGTCAGTGGAGAAGAAACAGACACTTCTAGGCCTTGATTAATTTGATTTCTCCTGTAAATGAGATGAATCATGTCCTAGATTCCCAACTACCCAGACTGGATCTCCACCAACTGCAGAGGCAGCTGAGAGGAGATGCAGACAGCTGCAACGCAGAGCTCCACATTTAGTTATCTACTTCCTACTCCTCAAGTTTGATATTGCAGAATTGACAGTCTCAAGCTCTGGATATACTGAGTAAATGCCCACTTTTGGAAGCTGCTTTTAACAAAGTCCTGAACTGAATCTCTGTCTAATTGTTTTTCCTGGAAGACAAAATTAGAACAGATCTGAAATTTTCAGTACTATTAACCACACAAAGTTGTAATAAAAACTACTGTAATTTTAATTACATAGACACGAGTAGAGGAACATTGCTGTTTGTTTGATATTGCAGAATTAACAGTCTCAAGCTCTGGATATATCATTGATCAAATCCCCACTTTTAAGAGTCCTGAACTGAATCTCTGCCTAATTGTTTTTTTCCTTGAAGACAAAATTAAAACAGATCCTGAAATTTAAGTACTTTATGACACCTTTGTATGGTTAATAAACTAGTGTATAAACTATGTATTAGTTACATAGACATAAGTGGAGTAACACTGCTATTTGTGTAATTAAAATTAGCAAACTGATGAGCCAAAAAACCTGTTGTGCTCATTTCTGTGAATGAGTTGCAAACAGAGCAAGGAAAAAAAATCATTAATTTCCTTTAAACTATTTTAAAGCAAACCAGAAGGAAACTAAGACAAATAGAGCAGAGAAGCTGACAGAAATTATGGTGGCTGGCTCAAAATCTTTCAAATACCTAAAAAATGTCTTTTGCTCCATTTCTGATGTTTGACTCTAGAAAATGCATTTCAGACAGGAAGAAGAGTAGAAATGCAATCTCTATTTCCTCCACAAGCAACAGTCTTAGAGAGGAAGAAGGGTAAAAAAATCAGCAGTTACTGAAAAAAACCAACCCCATCTGCCCAAGGTGATCCACTGCCATCACTAAATGCCTGCCCACTGCTAGTAATGAGCTGCTCCTCTGTGGCTGAAGTGAACACACTAACAAGGACTGCATGCAGATAAAAAATTATGACACTGGTGGAAGACCAGAAATGCCTCTCAGCAGGAAAGAAAACCACCCACCCATTTCATCCTGCAATGAAAACCACACTGAAATGACACAGGTATGGAGATGAAGAACTTGCAAGTCCTCACCTCCCTTGCCAGAGAAGCCCTCCTCTTCTCCCAGTCTGAAGTTCCTTCCAAATCAGAAGGAAAATGATGAGTCTTCAGCCCATGACATGAAAGCAGCGAAATGCTGTTGTCTTCAGAAGCTCTTGAACCCCACACAGTTGTTTTTCTGAGTGCCTGAGGCTGGAGGTGAGTGTGTAATCATCTTAGATGATCTAGGGATCACACTTAACCTCCACATACTCATCCAGCAGATGGGAAATAGATAAAATTTATTGGTAGATAGATAAAATTTATTGATAGATAAAATAGATAAAATTCTATGGTATGTAAAAACCTTATGGATTCTGAAAAGTTTCTGTAAAAATGGTCATGTGGAATTAAAAATCTTCACTACACAGGATCACAACAGATCCCTGCTAGAGCAAAAATAACAGCATGTCAACTACCTCAGCAGCACTGTTTCCTCCTCTCTTGTTTCTACATCCTTAGGAGGATTTTTCTCTAGGTCCCAGGATAAATTTCTGCAGAAAGGATGACGGAAAACAGCCTCAAGTTGTGCCAGGGGAGGTTTAGGTTGGGTATTAGAAGCAATTTCTTGACTGAAAGGGTTCTCAAAGCATGGAACAGGCTGCCCAGCAAGGGAGTTGAATCCCTATCCCTGGAGGGGCAGAGATGTGGTGTTGAGGGCCATGGTTTAGCTTCAGCCTTGGTGTTTCAGAGATGTGGTGCTGAGGGCCATGGTTTAGCTCCAGCCTTGGCAGAGTTAGAGAATGTTGGACTGGATGATCTTAAAGGTCTTTTCCAAGGAAAGGTTAAAAGCTCTGCAGATTGGGAAAGAAGCGATCAGGAACTGAAGGTTGGAAAACACACATCACTCCTTTTGAAACACATACCAAAACTGCCCCAGTTGTTCTTCCTGCAGGTCTTGACCATGGGGGCACAGCCAGGAATTCAGCTAAGATGCTATCAGCCTCCAGGGCCTAGAGGCTCTCCCCATTCCCACAGCTGTCAGAAGATTTACCATGCTGGCCAAACCTTGGATGTTGATGATCTTCAGAAAAAAAATCCACCTCAGGTTTTTCTGGGGCCACTCCAGTGGCTTCTCCCCAGTGATTTTCAGCAGATGAAGCACACCACCAGCAATCACTTTGACTGGAGGGGGCAATGCAGACTGCCTGGCTGGGCAGTCAGAGCAAAGCCTCTCCTCAGCTACTGCACACCTGCCTCACTGTTCCATGTGCACTTACAGAAACAACAGCAAAGAAGCCTTTCCACGTACATCAATGAAAAGGTTGTCTTGGATTGCTGCAGAGCAGTTATTGTATTAAGAACACTGCAGAGGTGTCTCCAAGCACCAGCCCTGGTGAGAAGTGCAATGATTAGGTGTAACACAGCCATTACTTCAAGCAGAGCTGCAGGAGCAGGAGGGGGAGAATCACAAGGAGAAGCAGGCCTGGGAACGGTTTAGAAGACTGAAGAAATGGAAGATTTCCCAGATTACTTACCTGGAACTAGCACCTCATTCCTAAAACACCACTGGAAAAGCAAGAGGAATATTACAAGCAGACTTGACTGAACCAACGTGGGGTTTAAATGCACAACCTAAACTCACCATTCTTCTCAACAGCCTTTATTCTGCTGAGAACATAACTGTGGGCTCGCTTAGTCGTCCAGTTAACTGTTCCATTACTGCCATCAGCAGAGCTTAACAACAAAGCTTTTGAGAATAAAACATGCAAAAAAGAAATATATTTAATTAGTAAGATCAACAGACTCCCACACCCCAAGTATCAGATGCCTTCTGCAGCAGGTTTTGGCAGGTAGGAACCATAAGTTCCAAAGACGGTGGTGTTTTGATTTGAATCTGTAAAACCTTTCTGACTGTCACCTTTTTGACACTCATTTTTTCTAAGTAAGTTAAGTTTACACTTTAAGCTTGAACCTCTGCAGGCATTTCTGCTGACAAAATTATACCCAGAATGAAGCTACCTGAAAGGAGGTTGTAGTGAGGTAGGGTTTGGTCTATCCTCTCTTGTAGCAAGTGATACAACAAAAGGAAATTACCTGAAACTGTGCCAGGGGAGGGTTAGGTTGGATATTAGGAAAAAATTATTTGTTGCAAGAGTGGTCAGGTATTGGAACAGGCTGCCCAGGGAGGTGGTGGAGTCACCATCTCTGGAAGCGTTCAAGAAATGTATGGACATAGCACTTTGGGACATGGTTTGATGGCCATGGTGGTGTTGGGTTGATGGCTGGACTTGATCACAGAATGTTAGAGGTTGGAAGGGACCTCAAAAGCTCATCCAGTCCAAGCCCTCTGTCAGAGCAGCATCACCTAGAGTAGGTCACACAGGAACACATCCAGGCAGGTTTTGAATGCCTCCAAAGGAGACTCCACAGCCTCTCTGGCAGCCTATTCCAGATGATAATCACAGAATGTCAGGGGCTGGAAGGGACCTCCAAAGCTCATCCAGTCTAACCCCCAAGCCAGAGCAGGAACACCCAGAGCAGATCACAGAGGAACACGTCCAGACAGGTCTTGAATATCTCCAGAGATGGAGACTCCACAACCCCCCTGGGCAGCACGTCCCACTGTTCTGTCACCCTCACAGGGAAAAATTCCTCTTCATGTTTACATGAAACTTCCTGTGCCTCAGCTTCCACCCAGTGCCCCTTGTCCTGGCACTGGCATCACCCAGCAGAGCCTGGCTCCAGCCTCCTGGACTCACTTTTACATATCCAGAGATCTTTTCCAGCTGAAACAATTCTCTGGTTCTGTGATTCTAAGGTCATGAAGAACATTCTCTGGTAAATACATTTGCACTGGCAAAACCTCATACACAGGGCAGAGCCATTGCTGAAGTCGCTGTGTCTGGTGCAGTGTGTTTTGAGGGACAGCATCAGAACCAAGAGAATGGCTTTGCTTGTATAAAGCTGCTTTGCTTAGATAAAGACACATGGAACTGATTTCCTAGCTTGCAGGCATGACCAATAATCAGTTCTGAAAGTAAAAATTACTGTCTTCATCCCAGGCAGCCAGAACACAGCCTGAAAACAGCTGGATCACTGCAGCTGAAGGTGCAAGGTTTATATGTGGTGAGGAGCAAATGTTTGCAGGAGACAGAAGGCAGCTGTGGAGCTGACAAACTCCATTTCACCAGCGGCAGAACTGCCTGAGAAAGCTCCTCCTCAGCTCCCAGTTTGGACTCTTCTGTTCCCGTTCCTCTGTGACGAAGAACAGATACATCAGCTGTTTGGACAGTTCCCTGCCAGCTGAACGCCTGGAGGGAAGGAATTGCTGTCACATGTGAGGAAGGGCAAAGCGGCCACGGTAAGTAATGCGTCTTTTTACACTGTTTGGGAGGGAGAACTCCTGTCAAACTCTGGTTTAAAGATGTTATCACATTAGCAGCTTCATTTCCTTGTACAAACAGTAGTGCCAGAAACAGAGGCAGCAGCACTTGGGTCCAGAGATCCCAGCCCGCAGGAAGAAACAAACACTTACTGGCAAACAAATTACAGCACCACTGAAAGGGTTGTCAGCAGGCACTGGAACAGGCTTCTCAGGGAGGTGGCTGAATTCCCATCCCTGGAGGTGTTTCCAAGAGGCAGAGATGTGATGCTGAGGGCCATGGTTTGGCCCCACCCTTGGTAATTAGAGACTGGCTGAACTGGATGATCTGAAAGGGCCTTTTCAACCCCAGGGATTCTATGGTGAGTAAACAGCAACATAAGGAGGAGCAGGGAGATTTCATTTCTGTCCTTGACACCGATCACACTGTTCAAACACTGTGTCTAGTACTTAGAGCCTTCAAGGAGCACAGTGACAACACGAAGAAAGCTGAGGCAAGATCTGTGGCTATGATTAAAGGATGACAAGAGAGCACTTACACTGCACAACACAGGGATTCAGCCATGCATTTTATCAAAGAAACACTTTAGAATTCATTTAATCAGCCTTGTACTCACACTGGGAAAGATGTTAATAGTGTCATGCTCTTCAGATGGTTACACACCACCACACTTGCTGGAGCACCCAGCAGTGCTTGGAACAGCAGGAGCAACTCACAGCTCTGTGCTTGGGACCTCAACATGCTAAGGTAAAGTACATCTACAGTGTTTTCTAGTCTCTTTTCTTTAGTTAACATTTCTTTTCCTTAAATTTCCCTCCCCGTGGCAGGGAGGTTGAAGCAGATGATCTCAAAAATCTCTTCCAACCTAAGCCATTCTACGAAATCAAGCTTTTTCAGTTTATAAATTATATTGACATTCTTTTATACCATTTCCCCTTTTAATTATGTTTACACAGGGTTTACATAAAGGGTTTTAATATTAATATTTAAGAGCAGAGTATTTCACAGAGAAGATAACCACAACACAAAAAGGACCCAAGGATCACAGAGCAGCATCCCTTTCCCCACTCCTTTACTGCAGTCTGACACCCACAAACCATCCTGCAGCCCCCACTTATGCTCCTTACTGCTTCTTTGAAGTAGGATCTCAAGCTCATCTCTCTTCTAATGCAGCACACAGCTCCACCTCTCCAAAGCCAGCATTTTTCCCCTCTCCCAAGCCAGCATTTCCCCCCTCTCCCAAGCCAGCATTCCCCCGGGACTCTGACCTAAGCAGGTGCTCAGCACTTTCATGCCACATACCTTGGGCCACACTTTGACTAGCCTGTACTCTTTTAGCACACTACCCTGCCCCAAAAAACCACTTTTGCAGTCCTCCACCACATCCCATCTAGCTCAGAGTCCTTCCTGCATAGTGATCTGGAAGCAGAGCTCCACATACAGCAGAGATTTCAGACAGGCTGCTGAGAACCACCAAGCAAAACAACCAGGAACTGATAGCACCAAGGTACAACAAAAGACCTTCCAAGCAACCCATCCTAGTCCACAGCTCAGAGCTTTTAGGCAGTCAGTGAGCAGCATAACTACCCTGTTAACAAACCAGGGTTTACTTTGGACCTACATAACCTGTCCATGCTAACTGCACCACTGTAGGTCTCAGCAGCAGCCACTGAAATCCATACCTTCAGCTTTCAATCTGTTTCCACACTGGAAACACTTCCAGATAGTCATGCCAAAACTTCTTGGTTCTATTACTTCTTGCTTCTACTTGCTTGAAAAGCAGCTCAGCTGATTAGGAGGGAACTAATGTGTGTTCTCTGGCTTCTTGGCTCTTCTTTCCTGCTTCTTTCAAATTCCTCTGTAAGTAATCAAAGCTAGCAACTCCCTCCTTCCCTCTAGAGCTCTGCCAAAGGACAGCACTCTACTGCTGCTAGTGTCTGTTGTAAATATATCAGTATCTACTCAAGAAGAGCTCAAAAGCTGTACCAAACCAGACATTCTTCTCTAGGCTTGGCATTCTTTCCTCTTAGCTTGAATGCAAGCAACCTTTCATCTAAGAAAGGGGTTTTGCTTTGGTGACTGCAACTCCTGAAGTACTTTAATGAACTTCTAACAAGGTATAAAAAAAACAGAACCATCCCCACTTGTGACAGCAGCCAGCCTCCTCCAAAAAGCCTGCAAGTATGGTTCACACATCTTCAAGAAGCACAAAAAGCAGAAGTCAAGTTTATTCTGCAGATCAAGTGCTACTAGAGAAATGGGGGGAAACAGTCTCTATTAGCAGAGGAGAACTCAAAGAAACCTATTTGCAGATTTTATGCTACTTCTCATGTTCTACTTTGTCTGTAAGATGCCTTTTTTGCCTGGTTAAGTCATGCTTCAGTACCACTGAGTCTACTTCAGAACAAGACTCAAAAGAAAGGACTTTCAGGCAGGGCTGTGGCTCACATCAGAGCCAACAGATGAGGCTGGAAGTTCTTGCACATGGTCACAGCTCAGATGTCAAATTCTGGGAAAGCAGGAAGATGCTACCATGAGAACGATGGGGTAGGTTTGGGTTCTTTTGTTGTTGTGGTGGGATTGTTTTTTTTGAGTTAAGGAGGATGGGGAGGACCTAGGATGAACTGAGACAGTTTGCATCATTCAGCTTCTCTAAGCAGTCTTGAACTCAAACCAGGAGCACACTACAAAACTCCACCTTTGTGAAGCATGAATTTTAAACCAATACCTCTTGAAAGAGCTTAACTTAAGTTCATGCTTCCTTTTTTTTTTTTTTTTAACATCAGTCTTAAACTGTGTTCCTGAGCCAAGCTTAAAAATGTTTGAATCTGGAGTGGAAAAGTTAACACTAAAAAAAAACAAAAACAAACAAAAAAAACCACCTTAAGCTCTCTGTCCTTAACTGGAAAAGTCTAGTGGACTCTGCTCTTCTAAAAGCTCATTTCAGTTGACCTTTCTTAAACCTAATATCTTAGTTCACACTGAAAACTTACCCTAAGGCTATTGCTAGTTCTTTCTTGGTTGCTGTCTCACAACTGGTCTTGGGAGAAGGTGGCAGGAGAGGCAGGAACAATTTCCACATAAGGAGAGAGCAGCATCTTGCATTGAACAAACAGAAAGTTTTATCCTCACACAGAACACTGAACACCCAGGTGCTGACTGCATCTTTACTATATCCAGTGCGTCCTGTCACCTCTGCTGTCAATATCCCCTGACGAGATTGGCCATAAAGAAGCGTTAGAAATGCACCAAGAAGCCAGTGAGCAGATCGTTAGCTTTCAATGACAGAGCACTGACTTCTCGCACCACAAAACAGCCTGAAGAAACAGATTGTTCTGCTGTTAACTTGCTCTTGGGTTAGCAGCGGTCTCACAAAGGCACTCCTGCGGCTGGTACGATGCTAAGTGTAACCCGTTTAAAGCATTTCACCGTGCAGAACCTTGCGGGTGTGAAACCTGCCTGCTGCATGACAGCTCTGCTGTACATGCGTTAGGGAGCAGGACGAAGGCTCCGGACGCAGGAAAGGCAATCTCAGCTCTGACACAGTTGGATGAAGTGGTGGAGCTGGGAAGGATGCAAAAGATACTCCTTTAGTCAAAATAGCCCCCTTGCCGGGAGACAGCTGAGGGAGGAGAGCAGCTCTGCCTGGTGCTGTCCCCGACATCGCAGCTGCCCCAGCCAGACAGCGCCTCTCGGGCTGGCCATCAGCAACCTCCTTGCCACATCCCGAAGCCTCTTCCACCGGCCCAGCCGCCTCAGCCCCAGCCCCATCCGGGCTCCCTCAGCTCCGAGGGGCGGGCTGCGGCTGTGCCCTCGGCAGGGAGAAGGCGAGGAGCAGGCAGGCCGGTGTCCCTGCACCGCCTTCGGGCTGGCCGCCGCCGCGGAGCCGAGGCGGGGCCGGGGGGAACGCGGGGCGCACCGGGACGGCTGGGATAACGCACCGACCTGGGGGCATGCAGGGAGGGAAAAGGCAGGGAGGCAGCGGTGCCGCCGGGAGGGGACGCGCAGCCCGCAGGCTGCCAGCGCGGCCCGCACCCGCCTGCCCGCCGTGAGACGCCGCCGCGACCGACCTGTCAGCAGCAGGGTGGTGAGGGCACCCCCGCTGTGCGGCCAGGGCCCCGCCACGCAGCACCGCATAGCTCCCCGTTCCTCCGCCGCCGCCGCCTGCT
>VWZI01016416.1:84104-107755 GCA_013396835.1 Psilopogon haemacephalus
CGGGGCATGCCGGGACCAGCCGCACGCTCCCGCCTGCCGCCGCCATGTTGAGGGGAGCGGCCTGGGCGGGAGCGGCCTGGGCGGCTCGCAGGGACGGCAGGGAGCCGTGGGCCCTTCCCTTTCCCTTTCTCTTCTTTTCCCTTTCCCCCTTTCCCCTTTTCCCCGGGCAGAAAATGCAGTAGAATAACGAACCAAGTAGCGGGTTTAGCCCTTAGCCTTCGCTTCCTTCAGAACACAGCCGCAGAGAGCATCCTGGTAGGCCTCAGATGAGGAGCTGGAGGATGGCGGAAGGGAAGGTGATCAAGTGTGCAGTAAGCAGATCTCTTGAGAAAGAACAGAGTGTTCTAAACGTTTCAGATCTTCAGTGATGAGTCCACACCTCTCTAAGCATGCCTGAACCCCTGGGTCAGCGTGAGGACAGGCTTCAGACACTGGACTAGAGGAGGTGGAAGTCAGGAGGGTTTTTCACAAAGACCCTTCCCCACAATGTGCAAACTTTGCATCTCCAGATCCTTCTGGTTCCCTAAACCTTCAAATTGGTCTTGGGGGGCTTGAATCCAGTGTTTTTTCATAACTTCCTTTTCCTCTTCTCTTAGCAGAGGTGTGGGCACAGCCTGCATCAGACCTGGCTGCTCTTACCTCAGGTCCTGTGAGACAAGGCACAGGGTGGGAAAGGGAAGGCAGCAGCTGTGGCACCTTGGGACTTGCCTCTTGCAGCCCTGCTCCCTCCCTTGAAGCCAGGATGAAAGTGGTAGGACAGATCAAGAGAGGTTTTCCTCCCTCTGTTCTGCTCTGGTGAGACCTCATCTTGAGCACTGCCTTCAGTTTTGGGCTCCCTAGTTTCAGAGAAACAGGGATCTGCTGGGGAGGGTCCAGCAGAGGGCTACGAGGATGCTGAGGGGACTGCAGCACTGCCTGGGGAGGAGAGGCTGTGTGTGACCTGAGCTAGATTAGATAGTCCTGCTCTGGCAGGGCAGTTGGGCTCAATGGTGTGGTGTGCTTATTGAGGACATCATGGCTCAAGTCTTTGCAACATCATATTTCAGGTCATCTTACCCCTTTTAAGTCTATATCTCTGTTCTACATGCAAATCCAAAATGGATTTTTTTTTTCCACCCTGTAACTAGCAGAGTTGTGAGTGGGGTGTGTGGAGGGAATGGTCAAGGGGTCCAAGCTCCAGGCTCCTTGGTGTGTGGAGGCTGCCACCCAGGTTGTAGCTGGTTTCCTAAATCAGGTCTGGTCATTCTGTGCTGCCTCACTTCCCGCAGGCTGCGAGATGCTTTCTGGCCCAATTACTAAATTTTTGACTGCCATTTAATATCTGTGGCATTGCCCAAAAATTCTGACAAGTGTTTGCTTCCTCAAGGAAGCAAATCCCCCTGTGTAGGAAGGAAGAATATTGTCAAATAGAGCTCTTGGCAGTGGTGCTGTATTTGGTGAGTAGGTGTCTGTATATGTCGTATGGAAGCACTTAAGACACAGTGCTATGTAAATACAGAATCTTCCTGCAGGGAACGTCACTCACTTTCCTGCTGCTATGTGTAACAGCAGTGCCTGGACTAGAACTACCTCTAGAACCACATCTAGAGCCATTCCTGCTTTTATACATTTATTAGCTAGGCATTTCATAGAATCGTTCAGGTTGGAAGAGACCCTTGACATCATCAGGTCCAACCATTAACCCTACCAAGTTCACCACTAAACCACATGGATAAGCACTGCCATTAACCACCTCCAGGGATGAGGACTCCACCACCTCCTTGAGCAGCCTGTTCCAGTGCCTGACCACTCTTTATGTGGAAAAACTTTTCGTCATCTCTAGCCTGAACCTTCCCTGGTACAGCCTGAAGCTGTTCCCTCTTCTTCTGTCATAAAATACCTGTGAGAAAAGACCAGCACCTACCTCTCTCTATTGTCCTTTCAGGTGACTGTAGAGGGCAGTGAGGTCTCCCCTCAGCCTCCTCTTCCTCAAAATAACCAGTCCCAGTTCCCAGGGACAATCACCTGCTGCTCCTGCTGGTCACACTGTTGCTCATCCAAGCCAGGATGCCACCACCTTTCTTTGCCTTTCATGATCAGCATGATTATGGATTAGAGCCTCCAGGTCCCTTTCTGCCAGGCAGCCTCCAGCCACACTGCCCCAAGCCTGCAGCACTGCATGGGATTGTTGTGGCCCAAGTGCAGGACCTGGCACTTAGCCTTATCGAAGCTCATCCCATTGACCTCAGTGGGTCTTGTTGAAGCTCATCCCATTGACCTCAGCCCACTGATCCAATCTGTCAAAGTCTCTCTGTAGAGCCTCCCTACCCTCAAGCAGGTGAAGGCTCCCACCTAACTTGGTGTCATCTCCAAATTCACTAATGGTCACTCTTAACTCCTCATCAATATCATTGATAAAGATGCTAAACAGAAATGGTCCTGACACTGAATGCTGAGGAACACCACTTGTGACCAGCTGCCAGCTGGATTTAACTCCACTTACCACCACTCTTTGGGCCTGGGCATCCAGTCAGTGCTGTAGAATCATAGAATGGGCTGGGTTGGAAGGGACCTCCAGAGGTCATCTAGTTCAACCCTCTCTGCAGCAAGCAGGGACATCCTCAACTAGATCAGTTTTATCCATCAGTGTGCTCATCCAAGCCACCTGATGAACTCATGGTTTAAGCTTGCAGTGTCTTAGGGCAGTTGCACCCAGGAGGGTAGATTTTTGACAGCCTCTCTGAATGGTTTGCTGCGTGGGTAAGTACAGAAGTACACTGAAACAGACCAAGAGCTGGATGGAGTCCTTCTGTGAAATGGTTGCTTGGAATTGCATAGAATGCAGGCAAAGATTTTTTTTTTTTTTTTGCCTTCCACAACTAAAGCAAACAAATCTCAGCAAACAAATCTCTTTCTCCTTGTGCATTCTGCTGGCAGTGGATTGCCCTGTTTGTTACTTGCCAGTTGCAGTGGGTCCTCCATTGTGGGTGGAAATGGCCTTCCTTTCTTTGTCCTGCATACAGAGCTTGGGCTGCTCATGAAATTTCATAAGCATTTCCACTCTTGCAAGCCAAATGCATTTGGAAATAATAATAATAATTGTATGCTATTGAGGTTTGGAAAGAAGAAATATAATCTGCTTCACTCAAATTGCATTGACCCTCTCCAGCTCTTTATAAGCAGCAGGGGGAAAAAAAAAAAAGACAACTGTAGAAGACTTCACCCTGCCTGGTTTTAGTCTTGTTACAGCTCTAAATTTCCATTAAACCATACCATGAGGGGAGAGACACTTTACACAGTAAAAGGCTCTTCAGTTCTGGAAGTTCTGCTTGATATCGAGGTGCAAAATCCTCTGGTGTTTTAGGCAGCCAGCTCATTTTCCCAGAGCAAAGGCTTTTTTTATTCTGAGGCTTGCAGAATTGAGTCTCATTTTAAAGTTGACTCCATAGATGCTTAAGAGGAGAAGTCACTCTCCTTCTCTTACCTTGAAGTACTCTTGTGTCTCTTTATTAAAGCTACTTCCACTGAAGATCTGGGTGATGGTTGGGTTCATTCCCTTGTGGAAGAATGCAGTTTGATTCATTCCCTTATGGAAGAGTGCAGATGTAGCTGTGCCATAACCATCTAGGGTAGCTCATCTGTGATGGTATGGTTTAGGCTAACTGGTGAGAATACTGGTAGCTGTCCAACAGTCATTTTCATGCTAGCAAAAGAAAACGATTGAATTCCAAGGATTCCTTTTCATGCATCTCTTTCTAATGCTATTGGAAGCCTTGTGGCCACCAGGAACAGGGAAGCAATCTTGCCTCTGTACTTGGCAGTGGTGAGGCTGCACCTTCAATACTGAGTTCACTTTTGGGGCCCTCACTACAACAAAGACATTGAGGTGCTGGAGCAGCTGCATAGAAGGACAACAAAGCTGATGAAGGGTCTGGAGAACAGGGCTGGGGAGGAGCAGCTGAGGGAGCTGGGGGGGTTTAGTGTGGAGGAAAGGAGGCTGAGGGGAGACCTTCTCACTCTCTATGAGTGCCTGAAAGGAGGTTAGTGTGGTGGGTGTTGGTGTCTTCTCTCTAATATATCAGGTGATAGAAGGAGAGGAAATGGCCTGAAATTGTGCCAGGGGAGGTTTAGGTTGGATATCAGGAAAAAATTTATTTGCTGCAAGAGTGGTCAGGGAGTGATTGGCACAGGCTGCTCAGGGAGGTGGTGGAGTCACCATCCCTGGAGGTGCTCAAGAAACCTGTGGACATGGCTTAATGGCCATGGTGGTGCTGGGTTGATAGTTGGACTTGATGATCTTAGAGGGCTTTTCCAACCAAAGCTGTTCTACGGTTCTCTATTAATGTTGCAATTTCCAACTGTAGTATGCTACTGATGTTTATGCAATGTTCAGATATGCAGCAGTGCTACAGGGCACTATTAGATAGCTAAAAGGTCACCAAAAAAATCAAGTTTTGAAGTATTTGGTTATTGTGTGAAATACATCCAGCAGATGTTTATTGAAACGAAGCACATTGCTCAAAATCAACTTCCAGAGCTGAAGAGAAAGAGGCTTTTGCAACCTGTGTTTGTGGCTCATGTACCCTGTGCATTCTATCCTTTCCAGGGATTGCAAATGGTTAAGAGAAGATTGAATTATGTAATGTAGGAGTTTTCTCAAGAATTTGGCTTTTATTTTGGAAAATACCATGTGTTCAGAGACAGAAAGCTACAGACATCCAAATATGGAACTCATAAACAAGAACAAATGGGAGAAAAGAAAAAAAGGAATTGGAAGAAATGAGAAGTGCTCTGTAAGCTGAAACAGCCCACAGGCAACCTCACTGTGCTGAACCAGCACTTGCACAGCCACAAGCCCTCAGTGTCACTGACTTTGGGCTGCTTACAGAGGTTATAGCTGCATACCTCTGAGCACCTCTGGCTTTTCAGACACTGCTGCATCTGAAACTGGGTCTTGTTAACCTTACAGGAGAACCTTCACTCTTTTTATATGTACAAAACAAATTATCTGCCAAAAAGCTTCTTCGTTTCATATTATGGGTTGGTTTTGCTGGCATGCTGAATGTTTGAGCTGTAGAGCAAGGCCTTTGTGTCCCCCAGCAACTCTGAATTATTGTGGAGCTTTGTTTTGAGTCTTTTCTGATCTGATTTTATTTTTCTTCTGAATGGCTTCTTTCTAAACATTAAAGACCTAATTGATGTAGAAAATTTTAGCACAGAGAGGCTCAAAATAATATTCTCATTTTAAACAGTGGGTTCCCTGTCTACCTCTTCCTTCTTTTCTTCTGCAAGGTAGTGTCTGTGCTAAGTGTACACTGCTCTCTTCAACGTGTGCCTGCAGGAAAAATTTTGCTCTTTCCTGCACAAAGTGGAGAGCAATATTTAGACCTTTCTGCTGCTTACCTGTGTGCAGTCTCTCGTGCTCCCTCTTGCCTCCAAGCTTTCATTTTAAAGGAAGGTCTTTGCCTTTGTCTGTGTTTGTGGTGTGGTAGTGCTGAGCTCTGGAGGGAAATCAACACGGTGCCATACAGCTGAATTCCTTCTAGCTGCATTCTGCCACCTGATGAACTGTCACAGCCCTTCTGAGTTTAAATCTTGCCTAGGGCAGGCAAGGCAGCCAGGGTCTGCAGAGCAAGCACATCAGTGCAGAGGCTGGGCTGGACTATGCTTATCACCTTCAGTATGTCCACAGACACAGGTCAGTGCTGCAGACATGCACACACCTGACAGTGTTTGACTCTTCACAGTTGCTTGGTTGTAGTCAGGACATGGTTTGGAGTCTCTCTCTCTTTCTTATCATGCATCACAGGTCAGCTTGGATGACTTCTGAGCTGTCAATAGCTAACTTGCCTCTGGTTGGCAAAGCTCCAAAGACAAAGGAGAGGAGCAGGAGCTGCTTTTATTCCTCTAGAGAATGTTTCCCAGACCACAGTTGCACCCTAGCCTGCCTTTGCTATCTCTGAGTGCCTGTGCCCTCCAGGCTACTTTGGGGGGTTGTCCCCCATTATTCTTCCTTCCTCCTTCTCTTAAGGGCAACCAAACCATCTTGCCACATCAAGATTTCCCAGAGAGATTGGAGTCTCTGAGGTCTGTGATTGTGCTGGCATCTTGAGGAGAGACCTGTCAGTGCTCTGCTAGTTCTGACCTTTTCATCAGTGTCTGCAGCAAGCAGACAGTTGCTGAAAGATTCTGCTGAGCAAGGCAACAAGGTGGCCTTGCATGCTTCTAGAAGCTTCACTAGGGTACAGGAAGGCACATTTGTGTTTCACTCTGAATATACAATTTTACAAGGGCCTGACCACTTCAGATTGTCTGTCTGAAGAACAAATCTGAAGGTTTTCCTTGTCATGGCAGCTTTCCATTTTAAGCAAGTGCTATCTCCTGAGCTGTAAAATTATTGCCACCAGCAAAGCTAATGATTCAAGGGCTGCAGCTTAATTAGAGCTTTTGTGATTAGCCTTTTTTTTTTTTTTTTTTTTTTTTTTTTTTTTTTTTTGAGGGGGAGAGAAGGCAGGATAGTTTGTATTTTTGGAAGGCAAGGAGTTGCTTTGCTTTTAGGAGGAATAAATATCCCACATTATACAAACTAAAGGCTTGCAGGCTCTCAGCAAAGTGTCAGGAGGAAGACAAAATCTCTGCACGAGAGAGCTTGCTGTGTAGGAGGACCTCTCTGTAGCAGATCAGCTGCATTAAGCTACAAATTACAGGATTTAATTCCCTGTGAAGCTGTAGTGTGTGCCTGACACCCAAGCTGTGCAGAAGTTCTTGTTGTTTGACTCAGGAGTACCCAAGCTCAACTTTTCTTGGGCAAATCAAATATTCCTGGAAGGATGTATGTGGCATAATGATATGGATGGTAGTGATATGGCTTGGGAAGGAAGCAGTGGGAGTTTGCTGCAGTGGGTAGGAAGTGATTTTGCATTGCCAGTGCCAAAATGGAGTTAGACTGGAGGTGCCAATGCAGCTGAATGTAGCATCAAAAGCCAAATCAGGAATACCAGCAAGGATAGGATAAGCAAAACTGGAGATAATTATTACTAGCATGGAGGTCAGTCTCTTCTCCTCAGCAGCAAGTGACAGGAGGAGAGGATATGGCCCCAGGTTGTGCCAGGAGAGGTTTAGATTGGACATGAAAATCAACTTCTTGGCTGAAAGGGTTCTCAAAGCTTGGCACAGGCTGCCCAGGGAGGTGGTTGAATCCCCATCCCTGGAGGTTCTTTCCAAGAGGCAGAGCTGTGGTGCTGAGGGCCATGGTTTAGCCCCAGCCTTGGCAGAGTTAGAGAATGGGTGGGTTTGGTTGAGCCCAAACTCACCAGGTTGGGCTGGGTGAGTTTGAAGGGCTTTTCCAGCTATGCTTTGTAAGAGGGAATGCTCTGGTGGAAAGGGATCTTAGCAACTGTAGCAGTACCAAGTGGGAATTAGAGAAAGCAACAGAGGAGGTGGCAGTAGCTTAGGAACTTCTGAAAAAAGATGATCAGAGCTTAGTCAAAGGTTTGAACTGCAGGGAGTGAGAGGAAGGACTTGCTTGTGCTTCAAGGACATGTTGTAAAGGGGGAATCAACAGGACTTGGCAAAACACTCTGAGTGGTGGGAGAGAAGAGTGAGTACAAAATGATAGATGTGTTGTTCTGGCAAACAGGAGGATGTTGGAGCTGTAAAAGCAAGAAAAGTGCTTCTAAATGGGGACAACTGCTGTGAGATTATAAACAGTCAGGTGGTAAGTAGAGTGGAACAGAGCTGAATATTCCCTGACTGAAGATCCTGATATTTAAGTAGGTGTAGCACAGCAAGTCGTGGCTTTTAATTGGCATTTCTGTGTCTTTTTCTTGCTTACACTGTGGACCTAGGTACAAAGAACCTTTAATGATTGTGTAACAGAAGTGTTTGGCTTGCAGGGGAGGGCTGTGGAAGCACAAAGCCTAGGAAATCTGTCCCAGTGTGACAAGCCAGAGCCTAGCTTGCAGGAAGAGCTCACACCAGCCAGGTGCTGCTCAGTCATAGCAACACCTGTCTCCAAGTGGTGGTGGTGTGGCAGTCACTCTTGCAGCTTCAAACCTTGAGATGGGAACAGTCACAGAATACAGGAATACAGTGAATTCTCTCTCTAAGAGATCTCCCTGATTGATGGACCTCTGCTCTCCCTCAGCTTCAAACCATTCCCCCTTGTCCTATTGCTTGACACCCTTATGAAAAGTCCCTCTGCAGCCTTCCTGTAGGATGCCTTCAGCTATTGGCAGGCAGTAGCCCCCACAGAGGTTTTTTTGC
This sequence comes from Psilopogon haemacephalus, assembly GCA_013396835.1. Taxonomy (NCBI): domain Eukaryota; kingdom Metazoa; phylum Chordata; class Aves; order Piciformes; family Megalaimidae; genus Psilopogon; species Psilopogon haemacephalus. Next base: position 92,349 of record VWZI01016416.1, read on the forward strand.
ATTGTCTCTGCTGATATTCAAATGCAACTTAAAATATTTCCAGCCCTTAACCAGGGTTTTGCAGATCATTAAGTGAGCAAGTGAGGCCTCCTTGGCAATCCTGCCATGCTCCTTTTTGTCTGAAAGAATAGTAAGCACTTGTTCTCTGCCTGCATGACTGAGCTGCACAGCAAAGACACAAAAACTTCTCTCTCTCAATCTCTCTTACTCAGTATCAGCTGCAACTTGTGCAGGACACTGTGCAGCCTTGGTCAGCTTGTTGGGGAAAAGCTCTCCCTTTTCTCCCTGTCACTGGGTTACAAGCTGTGAGGGAAAGGCAGGATGCTAATGGCATAAATCATTAACAACAGCCTGCTGGAGCTGAGGGGTTTCTGTATTACAGCAGTCAGCCAGTGTGACTTCCACAAGGCTCCTTCCTCACCCAAACAGAAATGGCAACAGACTGAAAGCCCTTTCCAGCAGCACTCCAATGCCAGGACTGTTGGACTGGCTCTAGCAGTGCTTTTGGAGCCCTCACCAGGATGGGCTCTGCTGAGGCTGCACCTTGCATGCTGGGTTCTGTTTTGGGGCCCTCACTCGAAGGAAAACACTGAAGTGCTGCAGTGTGTTCAGAGAGGGACAACACAGCTGGGGAAGGGTCTGAAGAACAGAGCTGGGGAAGAGCAGGGAACTGGGGGGGCTTAGTCTGGAGAAAAGGAGGCTGAGGGCAGACCTCATTGCTTTCTACAACTGCCTGAAAGAAGGCTAGAGCCAGGTGGGGGTTGGTCTTTTCTCTGTACTAGCAGGTGATAGAACAGGAGGAAATGGCCTGAAATTGTGCCAGAGAAGGATTAGGTTGCAGATTAGGAAGAATTTCTTTGCTGCAAGAGTGGTCAGGGATTATTAGCATAGGCTGCCCAGGGAGGTGGTGGAGTCTCTATCCCTGGAGGTGTTCAAGAAACTTGTGGACAGGGCAGTTTGGGGCATGGTTTAATGGCCATGGTGGTGTTGGGTTGATGGTTGGACTCAGTGATCTTAGAGGGCTTTTTCAACTGAAGCAATTCTGTGATTCTGTGATCTTCTTACTTCCATGTTAGGCACAGGCTGTTTGGGATCCCTCACAGTGACCTCTAGAACCATGATTGAGTTTACCTTGGTGATGTGAGTGCTGCTGACAAGGGAAAGCATGGACATTTCTTCTGTAATCTGCTGCTGCTACTCATTGGAACACTCTGAGGTAAAGACTTTTTATCAGTACACACAATTTGTCTGATCCAAACTTTCCATCCCTAAGCTGCTGCTGTTCCCTGACCTCGCCGAGAGGTTCTGCGTGGGAGCCACACACTTCACATGCAATTCCAAAAGGTGGCAACCTTAGGCTTGCAAACTGGGGCCTCTGCTGAGCAGCTCTGAACAGTTCACGGTGGGGAACGTTAGGAAATCCTGGGTTCTCCCAGGCTGAGCTTATTTTTATCCATCCATTCTATTTTATTGATTTTTTTTTTCTACATATAAACCAGAATTTAGGTGACTCAGTTAAGAAATGGGCACCTTCCCAAAGCTATTTCTGTGCCTGAAGGAAGTGGGGATTGGAAACCTTAGCTCTACTCTCTCCAGGTTTAGGTCTGTGACTTCTCTTATCTACAAGGGTAGGGCTCTGCTATCAGTCTGGGCTGAAATGATGTTCCTGTGGCAGAGTGATAAAGCAGAGACAGTCCAGCACAAGGATGAGGAGGAAACAATTAAAGTTGATGAACTGCAGTCTATTTGCTCATGTCTTATTGAATTATGAAGGCTTTATCTACCCAGTGCACTGCTCCCCTCCACAGCAGTGGACTTCATATGGCCATCACTGCCACCTTGAACCCCTGGACAACCCTGCATAGGGACACTTTCACTTGAGATGTGCCAGTGTACTCCTCATACTGCATACATAGAATCATTGAATGCTTTGGGTTGGAAGCACCTCCAAATGTCACCAGCAGGGACATCCTCCACCACAGCAGCTTTCTCAGAGCCTTCTCCAGCCTCACAGTGAATATCTCCAGCCATGGGCTCTCAACTCCTTCCCTGGGCAGCCTGTGGCAGTGTTGCAGCAGCCTCCTGGTGCACAATTTGTTCCTCACATCCAGACTCAATCTGCTCTGCTCTCATTTCAAGCCATTGCCCTCAGCCTGTCCCTGCAGGCCTTTGGGATCAGTCCCTCTGCAGCCTGCTTGCAGGCCCTGCAGGTCCTGGCAGGCTGCTGTGAAGTCTGCCTGGAGCTTTCTCCTCTCCAGGCTGCACACCCCCAGCTCCCTCAGCCTGTCCTCACAGCAGAGCTGCTCCAGGCCCATGGTCATTCTCATGGCCCTCATTTAGACCCTCTCCATCAGGTCTATGTCCTTCCTGTGTTGAGGACTGCAGAGCTGAATGCAGTACTCCAGGTGAGGTCTCACTGGAGCAGAGCAAAGTGGCAGAATCTCCTCATTCCATTCTCATATCTTCAAAACTCCTCTTTTTTTCCCTCCATTTATTTCTGATTTCATCTGCATCCATTTCCTGTCTTTTGTTGTGGTTTTGTTTTCTTCACAAATTTTACTTGTGAGTAGGTAAGGACAGAAGCTTCCCACAGCATTTAATCAGGCCATGCAGTTATCCTGGAATGCTTCAGCAAATTGTGTAGATTTGGCTGCAGTGGCATTGGTAAAAATAGAGAATTTTGATGCTGAAGTCTGAGTTCTCTGCTTTTCTAACAAATGCTGCTTTCATATTCCAGCATCATTGCTTGATGGAAAATCAAGCATCTTGCTTATTCTCCAGAAGTCATGTTTGGAAACCATCAGCTTGGAAAATTCTGTCTGGGTTTGGCTTCAAGCCAGCTTTTGAAATCTCAGCTTTTGTCAAGCAGAACTCTCTTTCTCCAGGCAGCCCTAGCAGCAGGGTTAGAGTCTGAGCCCCACTCTGCTTTATGCCAAAGCTTTTCATTTCTGCAGTGGTTCATCTGCTTCTTCCCCATCCCCAGCCCAGGGATAAAAAAAAAAAACAAAAAAAAAAAACCAAAAGATATCTCATTTTGGCTGTGCCAGTTCCTTTTGATTCCTCCTTCCATAGTTGTGCTGCAGCACTGTGGAGGGGTAAGTAGTGGCCAAGGTTGTTATTGTCTTCCCTTCGTGAAGGCAGCAGGACTGGAAGAGAATGCTGAGGGTGGTTTTGCTGCTTTTTGCTTTTGTGCAGATTTTGTGGTGATTTTAATGGCCCTCAGGGATGTTTTCCTCCCACAGTTTTGGCTGGTCAGTCTTTTTTTAACTAACTCAATATCCTAATCATTTGGGATCACTTCATATTACTCTTCTCAGTTCAGTTTGTTCTCTGCCTAGGTAAGATTTCAGATGAGGATCTTACCCTTGTGCCACATCCTTCATTGCTGTAGGCTCCTGAGCATCTCAATCTTCAGGATCTTTATCCTTGCTACCCCTGTGCAACAGAAAGCTTATTGTCTGTCTGCCCCTAATTGGAAAGCAGTGGTCCACAGGGGCTGAGGGCTGGCTGAAATAGAGTGAAGGAAAGGAAAATGAGCTCTCATGAATCACTTTCAGGTGTTTGGTTCAGCAGCTGGGGTGATGGATACTGCATAGGGGAAAAGGTGACCTCAAAGTGTGGACATTCTCAGCAGGAAGCTCCTCTGAGCCTATTCATGAGAACGGAGATGTCTCTGAAATCCTGCCTGCTTCTGCAGCTTTGGCATTCAGCTTTGTGTGGGCAACAGGCACCTCCTTCCCTTGGCACACTGCCTCTTCTGACACTGCATGCAAGCCTTGTTCTCTGAGCTCTGCTCCGTGCTTTTATTCTTCTATGGCTTTTAGGTCAAAACCCCCAGCAAAACAGAGTCACCAAACCCAGTGGCTTCCCTCTTCCATGCACCCCTCACACCCAAATCAGCTGCTGAGCATCAACCTGCAAAGCTCACCAGGGCTTGCTGCTCCATTGGGCATGGTGAAGCTCCATCTCCCAGGCCTGGAGGCAGTGCCCAGCCAAGCTCCATCTCCCAAGCCTGGGGGGAGTGCCCAGCCAAGCTCCATCTCCCAGGCCTGGAGGCAGTGCCCAACCAAGTAGGCTGCCCAGGAGGCTGGAGCCAGAGTGGGAGCAGGACTGCCAAGGCCGTGTGAGTAGGCTGGGAGGAATGCAGCAGTCCTGGGGCTGAGAGGAGAATGAGTCCTGGCCTGGCTCTCCAGGCAGGGAGGGGTAACTTCTGGACTCCACTCCCAGCTTCCAGACTTGTTTGTGCATTTTAAGCTCAACTCCAAAACTAGTTCCAAGGGGGCACAATCTATGTTTTTGTCATTGAGGTGACAGCCCTAACTACTCAAAGAATAAACACACACTCCATGTCTTCTTCTCCTTTCCTCCTTCCAGTCTACCTTCCAGCCTGGTATTTAAGCATGTTTTTGAGGCAGGAGACAGGGAGAGTAGGCTAGAGAGGAATGTCCTCTAGCTAGAAAGACCTTTAATGTAAGAGTCTTCTGTTTTTCACAGTGAATGTTCCAAAACTCAGCAGGATGCTGTGTGGAAATGAATACTTGCAACAATTTGTTCTTCTCTGACTGTGTTTTAAGAGAAAACGTTGAGGTCTTCATGCTATGAGGCACTCTGGGCTCCTGCTATAAGCTGGGTATCTTCTGACTACAGGTACTGGGCTCCTCAGTGACACTTGGGATTGGGGATCACAGGATCTCAGGGATTGGAAAGGACCTCTGGAGAGCTTTGAGTCCAACTCCCCTGTCAGAGCAGGACCAGAGAATCTAGCTCAGGGCACACAGCAACACATCCAGACAGGCCTTGAAAGGCTCCAGAAAAGGAGACTCCACAACCTCCCTGGGGAGCCTGTGCCAGTGCTCTGCGACCCTTACAGTCAAGAAATTCTTCTGCTCTGCTGGCAGAATTTTGTCCATAAATTCAGATAGAAAACCTCCCAGAAAACATCTGTCTAGGATTAGCCTAATTTCATTGTACTCTTTACTGGATGCTGATTGCATTGGGTCACTTCTTCAGCCTAGTAACTTTGTGCCCTAAAAATCTTAGGAACCCAAAGTCACTGGAGCAAAATGCTCATTTCTGCTTTTGTGTTTGGCAGAAAGGAGGGCAGCAGATGATTTGCATTGGTCACTTCTTCTGCCTGGTACCTTTCTGCCCTAAAAATCTTAGAAACCCAAAGTCATTGGAGCAAAATGCTCATTTCTGCTTTTGTGTTTGGCAGAAAGGAAGCCAGCAGATGATTTGCCATCCAGCACCTGGCCAGCATTTGAAAATGACTTAATATTTTCCCCTGCAGAAACTTAATTCTCTCCATTATTATCAGCATTTCTGCTGCTCACACAGCCCCTCTCAAACTTCACTGGGGATAGTTTCCATGGGAACCAGAGAATGAGAACTGATGAGTCTTGAAACAGTCAAACAATAATCTTGCTCTCTACCAGTGGGCAAAGATGTACTTCTCCAGTGTTTAATGGGAGGCACAAGAGATTATTATGTCTTGAAGGAGATGGGGGGGGGAAAGGTACCTGGAAGGAGGCCAAGGTTGCTTTGTGTACCCGTAGGGTTGAGACTAGCTGTGTTAAAAGGGCAACCCACTGTATGCTCCTCTGCTTTTAGACTTCCCAAGTGATAGAAAGGGAAATCTTGTGTCAGATCCAAACAGACATAGTCCAAGGAAGATGGGTGGCTAGCAGTGGTGACAAGGAGGTGAGTTGCTTGCATCTGTGGCAGAGGTACAGAGCCATGAATGCAGCATTTCAGAGGTGCTGAATATAGGAGCCCCTAAATGTTGATAGGCTGCTTAACACTCTGCTTCCTGCTGTTCTCTGAGCTAGAGCCCTGCCTGCAGATGTTAGGCAAGATGACTGTTGGAGGAGAAGCTGAAGACTGCTGCTGAATCACAAATCACAAGTACTTTTGGAGAAAAAAAAAAAGGCATCAGGGCTGCTGCTTGTGGTGGAGGTCTGGGTGGTGCAGTGAGGGAGAGTGCAGTGATAACCACCTAAGAAGAGCAGAAGTGGTGGTGGCTCCAAAGCATCTGAGAACAAAGGACAGGGCTGATCCAACTGCCATTTCATCACAGCATGCCCCACTCCAACAGCATCGTTTCCTGGGAGATTGAACAATGCTCTGTGCTGATTAATCACCAGAGAAGCTCTCTGCTGCTCTCCCAAGTCCTCCAAAACCTGTCTAACTCAAGTGGGCGAGGAGCAGCCCACCCGTGCCAAACTGCTGCAGCTCGAGCCTACATGCTGTGTGGTACCAGAAGTGTTATGTCTGCTCTCAACAACGTGGCCAAGTGTGAGAAGTGTGGGCAGAGCTCCAAGAAAGTGGGCTTGGCCTCGGGAGAAAATGGTACTTAAAACCCACCCTTAAGTCGGTGAATTCATTTTAATTAGACTGCTCTGCACTGGCGTTTGGTAAATGTTGCTGTCAGGGCTGGCTGAGATGAATGTTGTGTGCTGCTGACTCAACTGGCCTGAAATCACCTCTGAAACTTGCAGTGACTTTCTCTTTGCAGCTGTGGTCCATGCTCTGTGGCCTTCTTTACACAGGACACTTAGTTCCCAGTGTAGGTGCTTTCAGTGGTGCCCAGAGACAGGAACAAACTTGAATGTAGGAAGATCCATCTAAACATGAGGAGGAACTTTACTTTGAGGTTCTATCACTAATCACCTGTGGGAGGAGGTGCACCTATCTCTCATTCATCTGATTTTGATACAGTCCAAGGCCAGGTTAACACCACAGAATCACAGAATTGCTTTGGCTGGCAAAGCCTCTGAGATATTTGAGCCCAACCATTGACCTAACACCATCCTGGCTATTAAACCATGTCCCCAAGTGCCATGTCCTCAGGTTTCTTGAACACCTCCAGGGATGGAGACTGCACCACCAGGCCTTTTGCAGGAATGAAATGCTTCCTAATCTCCAGCACAGCTCTTCTGATTGCTGCAAACCTTGGTGGAACAACACCCACAGAAATTCCCTCTTCTGCAAGGTCTGCTATCCCAGGGGAAGGCAGAACTATCAGACACACTTTTTTTTTCTCTTCCCCATCCAAGGCAAGAATGTTTTCATAGAATCATAGAATCCTTTTGGTTGGGAAAAAAACCAAAACTTCTAAGATGATTGAGCCCAACCATGATTTGTCTGTTTTCTCAGTAAGTAAACTATGATCTAAGATCCTTTGAAGAAATACAAGCATCAACTAATTTAGAAATCACTAAAAACCTGTTTACTGCCTGCTTACTCTCTGATGTTGTGCTTGTCACCCAGCTTTGTTGTACTGTGTTTTCTTACTCCAGCATTATGAGACGAAAAGCTTGAAGGAGCTTTTAAAATGTAAACCAGATCAGACAAGGGACTGTAGAGAATGCTGTAAGAGTCATTTAAAGGAAGCTTGCTGCTCTCACCTTGGTGTCTGACATCAGGCTGCCCAGGCAAGGCTTTATCTGCAGGAATAACAGCATCAGTAGAGGAGTCTGGTGGCCAGTGAAGGGCAGCACTGTGAAAGTAGAATCATCTTAATGACCCAGACAGAGTCTTGGATGCGTTTTAATGTAGTCTGATGCAAGCCAATCACATTTCAGCTGTTTACTGAAAGGATGCAAATGGTTTGTGTTGTCTCATCCAATCTTGGGTGCCAAATATTTTACCTCTGAGGCTAGTCAAGAATTTGGCATCAAGTAACTTAATGACACTAAGTAGTCCTTCAGACAAAAAGTCTCTCTAGTAAATCTAGGAAATGTAGTTAGGGTTGAGATAGCTAAGAGCTGTGTCCAGCTCTGCAGCCCAAGCACAAAAAGGACATGGAACTGTTAGAGGAGGTCCAGAGGAGGGCCGAGACAATCAGAGGGCTGGAGCACCTCTGCTGTGAAGGCAGGCTGAGAGTTGGGGTTGTTCAGCCTGGAGAAGAAAAGACTCTGGGGAGACCATGGAGCAGCCTTCCAGTGTTTGAAAGAGGCCTCCAGGAGAGCTGGAGGACTTCTGCAAGCAGCACACAGTGACAGGTTGAGGGGCAATGGCTTCAAACTGGGAGAAGCAGGATCGAGATGAGATGAGAGGAAGCAATTCTTGCCCATGAGGGTGGGGAGGCACTGGAACGGGTTGCTCAGAGAACTCGTGCATGCTCCGAGCCTGGCAATGTTCAGAGGCAGGTTGGATAGGGCCTTGAGCAAGCTCCTCTGGTGGAAGGTGTCCCTGCCTGTGGCAGGGGGCTTGGAAGCAGATGAGCTTTGAGGTTCCTTCCAACCCAACCCCTTCTATGGTTCTATAAGTAAAAGCAGCATCCAGGAGGCCACTGCAGTTGGGTATGTTGGGAAGCATAAGCTTCAGCAGGACTGAGCTATTCCTGATTTCCCTGAAATCAAAGCTGTCTCCAGTTCCTGTAGCAGAAGAGTTAGACTTGCAGGAACTCAGCAGACGCCTTGGTGCTATGCTAGTTAAGCTGTTGCAGAGTGTCTCAAGCAAGGCTGCCTTAGACTGCAGGAGGATCATGGTCTGCTAAGTGGGGTTAACAGTTTTGTCCTGGGTGGCACGGCTGTGGCACGCAGCAGGCTGCCAAGGATTTGTACTGTGCTGCTTTCAAGTGCCACAATGTTCCCACAAGCCCTCCTGCACCAGCCGGAGGAGGCTGAGAGCATCCACAACTGTGGTACAGGAGATTTGTACCACCCTGTCTCAGGCCTCTTTCACCTTCCAAAAGAAAGGCCACGGGGAAAAATGCTCTGCTCATTTCCCTTCCCCGTCTGCTTTTCCCTCCCTGTGTACCTAACCTTTGTCTGTGTGCATGGGGAAAGAGCAGAGGACAATACTGAGAGGTCTGCTCCTGCTTCTGGGGGCAAGCAAAGCTGTAGGCTCTGTGGGCAAAGGGCAGGGAGATGACCTCCTCCTTGTTTTCTCTGTACAGACACCACATCCCAGTGTGGGAGGTGCAGAAGCCTTTCTCATGCTGCTCTCCACTCTGTAACCATGTAGAGCAAAGAGCACTGCTGTGCAGCAGGATAAGATTGTGCCACGGCAGGAGCTTAGTTCTTTGCTTTCCCCTCTGGGTTTACTGTGAGCTGGGATTAGCTCAACTAAGAAGTAGCAAGGAAAAAGGAGAATTCCTGCACCCACGTCCCCCTCTACTCTGCCCTGCTGAGACCTCATCTTGAGTACTGCCTGCAGTTTTGGGCTCCCCAGTTTAAGAGGGACAGGGATCTGCTGGAGAAGGGCCAGCGGAGGGCTATGAGGATGCTGAGGGGACTGCAGCACTGCCTGGGGAGGAGAGGCAGAAGAGGCCTGATGAGAGAGTGAAAAAGGTTGTAAGTCTGTATTATTTTCCCTCTTTGAAGTTTTTTTTAAAGCTATCTACATGAGCACAGCCCTCCAGCAGAACTCCTGATTTGGGTCTATATCCTTTTTTCCATGCAGTAGGTTTGAAACCGCTTTTAAAACTTCATGTAGGATTCTGGTGCAGACTCCACTGAATTTGTACAGGCTTGGTTGAACAAAGAAATAAGGACATAAAAATTAGCACTCAGTAATTTCCTTTCCCATTGGTTAAATGTACAACCTCAGCTTTCACAGTGCACAGAGAAGGAGTAATGGCATAGCTCAAGGTTTGAGAATTACAGAATCACAGAATTAAGCAGGGTAGAAAAGAACTTTGAGATCGCTGAGTCCAACCTATCACCTAACACCTCATTAACTAACCCATGGCACTAAGTGCCTCATCCAGCCTCCTTTTAAACACCTCCAGAGACAGGGACTCCACCACCTCCCCGGGCAGCCTAACCCAGTGGCCTTCCTGTGCCCCTCCCAGGCAGTGCTCAGACAGAGCTGTGCACTGTGAGAATTCTGAGCTGCTTTTTAGCTATACATCTAACTTCCATCCTTTGGTTATTTTGCCCACTTAATTCTGCACAGCTTTGGAATAACAGAATCAATTACACAGCAGTGTGCCCTTGTGGCCAAGAAGGCCAATGGGATCCTGGGGTGTCCAGCAGGTCAAGGGAGGTTCTCCTCCCCCTCTACTCTGCCCTAATGAGACCTCATCTTGAGTACTGTTTCAGAGGCACAGGGATCTGCTGGGGAGGCTCCAGCGCAGGGCTATGAGGATGAGTAGGGGACTGCAGCACTGCCTGGTGAGGAGAGGCTGAGGGACCTGGGGCTGCTTAGTCTGCAGAAGAGAAAATTGAGAGGGGATCTAATCAATGCTTATCAATCTTTGAGGGCTGGGGGTCAGGAGTGGGCAGGACAGGTTCTGCTCACTTGCTGCCTGGGATAGCACCAGGAGCAATGGATGGAAGCTGCAGCACAGGAGGTGCCAGATCAATACAAGAGGGAACTTCTTTACTCAAGGGTCCCAGAGCACTGGCACAGGCTGCCCAGAGAGGCTGTGGAGTCTCCTTCTCTGGAGCCTTTCCAGGCCTATCTGGATGTGTTCCTCTGTGATCTGTGCTCGATTGTCTGGTCCTGCTGTGGCAGGGGGGTTGGACTGGATGAGCTCTTTGGGTCCTTTCCAGCCCCTGACATCCCCTGAGCCTGTGACCTCAACAAGGTATGGAAAATAAAGAAAGAAATACAAAATCAATTCCCTACTGCAAAAGCAGCACTGAAGAAGCAAATAGTGCATGAAATGTGAGCAGTGTTCTAACTAACCTGAATCTACTTTTGGAGCATTATAAGGAGGTGTAGCCTGCAACAACTCTTTTAAAAGCAGTCTGTGTCTTGTGGTGAGTTCTGCTCTGCTCTCAGAAGGCAAATGCTAACTGAACCTCCTCTTAGTTGTGCCTGACATTAGCACAGTAATTTAAAAAATCAGTTTCTCCTCTGTATCTTCTCTTTTTCTTCTCCAGTTTTGAGCTTCCCTTGAAGAACACAGAGAGTTCTGGATGTGTCCTCTTTAAAATCTCTTGGTTTGGAGATGAATCAGCTGGGGAAGAATTCGTGACTCATTCCTACACAAAAATTTGGTGAGTTTCCCCACCTATGTGGCCTGAGGATCTTACCCTTCCCGCCTTATCTTTTTGCTCATTTCTGCACTGTTAAGCTCTCCATTTTCTGGTCGGTGTTTCATCCATGAGGGCCTTGCAGCTGACTCCTGAAGCATGATCAAACTCAAGACCCGGAGAGTAGCATTCCTAGCTCTGACTGTGAGGATGGCTGAGATGTGTCAGAGAGTCTGTGGGACAGCTACCAGAGGTAGGTTGAATCTCAGAAACAGTTTAGCTCAGTAATTCTATTAACTGCAGGTAATTGGATGCTTGGTTTCGAGTTGATGCTTTTCAAACTCACTGCAAATGAAGTGGAGAAGGCAAAAAGTTCCCCAAGGCTACATGGGCAGTGATGCCCTGAATCAAATAGTTTGATGGGGAAGAGTTGGATATAGGAAGAAGGTTGAACTTCTCCAAGTGCAGTGCAGCAGAAGCCATTCCTTGCAAGAAGATACTTTAATTAAGCAAAAGCTTTAGTGAAAGAAGGCAGAAAAAAAACCCCAAATAATAGAGGCTTCAGTCTTGAGGTTCTGAATCCCTGAAATTCTTGCTAGGGTTGGTTGCCAGACTGCAGACTGTAAGGGCAGGAAGGGTTAAGTGTCATGTGTAAATGTTGTGGGAAACAGCAAAAGCTTTATTTGTGCCCCCAGATAAGCAACTTTTCTAAAATCCAGCTGTATGAACAGACCCATAGGACTCAAGGTGGGAGAGGAGTGGGGTGAGGAGTGGGAATTACTTACCCTGAAGTCCTGGACTAGCTTGTCTTTAGATTCTTTCTTTGCTTCATGGCAAGATGAGGTGCAGCTGTCCTCCGAAGGATGCTTAACTTACTCCTTTGTTCTCCACTTTTATCCAGCATAGGAAAGAAAATGTAGAAATAGTAGCATGTCCATTTGTATTGCCTTAAAATACCTCCTCCTTGGTCTGCTTTGCCCCCTGCCCTCCTCCACTGCTCAACATTCCTACCCACTCGTTGTTCTATTGCTGGCTTTTTAGTGAGCTTGCTCTTCTAGAAGCTTTTAATGTAAGCTTCAGAAAATCTAGTCAAAAAAAGAAAAAATAGGAAGTGTTTAAGTGCAACAGGAAAGGCTCTGGGCAACAAGCAGCAAGCTTGCCCTAAACAGAAATAATTTTAGCCTTGTGCATTTCTTAGCCTTATTTCTGCTTTTACTGTATAGCTTCAGAGCTCTGAACGTAACTTTCACACAATTCAATGCTCTTTGCAGCTGAGAGGTTTACAGACAATTCCTTTTTGAGTGGTCAGGTTGCCTAAATCTAGTCAGATAGTCAGAAAGGCCATTCCCCATTCTTTTTACCTGCCCACAGTGTTACTGGAGCCACCATAAGTTTTGAACATCAGGAATTTGAGGGAATTGTAGGATAATTTGATGATTTAATAATATTCATCCTGATAACCCTCAACCCCTGGGAATTTGGTGCAATGGGCTGGCCGAGGGCTGCTCAGAAGGGCTTGTAGCAATAGATGCTTAGGAGGCTGCAGCAGCTCTGCTCTCAGGACAGGCTGTGAGAGCTGGGGCTCTGCAGCCTGGAGAAGGCTTCCAGTGGCCTTCCAGTATCTGAAAGGGGCTACAGGAGGGCTGGGGAGGGACTATTGACAAGGACTTGGAATGACAGGAGGAGGAGGAATGGGTTTGAACTGGCAGAGGGGAGATTGAAACTGGATGTTAGCAGGAAGTTCTTTGCACATTCTGTACTTCTGCACTCCACAACATCCCTGAAGGTGTTCAGGACCAAATTGGATGAGGCCTTGAGTGACCTGTTCTAGTGGGAGGTGTCCCTGCCTATGGCACATGGGATTTGGAACTGGCTGAGCTTTGAGCTCCCTTCCAACCTAAACCATTCTATGATAATTTCACTGCAAGGAAAAAGAAAAAGTAAATGGATATTTAATATAGTATGAGGTAGTAGTAACTGGTGGTGCTACTACTAGTACTGCACAGTGCCATTGAGAGAAGGGAAAAGAACGCAGTGCACCAAGGCTTCAGGAACAGCTGAGAGTGGGAGTTCAGCTCAAGCCTGAATTCCCCAGCGCTCCAGTTCGCCCATGCAGGATGTTCCCAGTGCTCTGGCAGTGCTTTGGAGGGGCCAGCAGAAGCTATACATAGGCACATGCCTGCAGTCAGGCACCACGTTACTATTTTGCTCTCTCTGTGGAAAAGAGGAGAGTGCCAGGCGTAAGTTTAACTACCAGCACTTTGCACTTCCCACAACTGCAAGGCTGCCAAGTCCCTGCCAGATGCCTGAAGAAGATTTGTGGATTGCTGGAGGGAGTCTGCACCCAGGAAGGGAGTTTGAGGGTTTGGTCTTCTGGTTTTCATTGCTCTCCCTCTACCCCAGACAGCAGATGGTGACATTATCATGGATGGATGATGTATAGGTTTGGGAGCTACCTGCCCCACCCCCACTTTTGAATTCACCCAGAGAAGGAGACTCCACCACCTCTCTGGGCAGCCTGTGCCAGTGCTCTGGGACCCTTCCAGGCAAGAAACTGCCCCTTGTGTTGAGCTGCAACCTCCTGTGCTGCAGCTTCCACCCATTGCTCCTTGGCCTATCCCACAGAGCAAGTGATCTCTTCTCAGATCTGACAGGCTGTTGGCAGTTTTGTACCCATCTGTATTTCCCTTCTGCCTCCACCTCCTCACCGTCAATTGCTGAACACTTGTTTTCTCTTTCACATGGCACAGCACGATACTAGTGCATTACTGCTGGGGAGTGGCTCTGAGCCAGCTTAGACCCCTGTAAGCTCACTTTCCTTCCTTCACTCTTCAGTCCAGCCCTCTCTTCCCCACCTCTTTACAGCCATTCTTCTTAGATGATGAGATAGTGCTTGGAAGAGAGGTTGCTCATTTTTAAGAGGTGTGTTACATAGGTCAGTGCCAACACAATACAGGGGAAATGTATGGCCTCATTTTACAGTGACAGCTGACTTTATGCAAAGCCCTTGGCAAAGGAGTTTACATCCTATTTCTTCTTGGTTCTGCATCATCACCTCCCATTCACTGATTTGAGTATGTTTGCTTCTAGGAGGCTGGGAGGCAGCCTGCTTGCAGTACCTTCTTTAGCTGCCCAGACAGGAGCACATCCTGACCTAGCTGAGGATGCCCCTGCTGCAGAAGGGGTTGGTCTAGATGACATTCAGAGGTCCCTTCCAACAGCCCATCCTATGATCAGTTTGTCCTTAGAGAGCTGCAGAAACACAACTCTTCAGAGTAATAAACTCAGTATTGTGATCTGCTCCACACTGTGCCTCAGAAAGGCACTGAAACATCTGCCACAAGCAGATGCCCCTCACCCAACAGGGAGAGCCAAAGAACTTCTCTTCACTCACCTCCACTGTCACACTTTAATCCTTCTGGGTTTTGTATTCCACTCCTGAGAGTTCACAATCAGGCCCAGTATCTGGCAGGCAGAGTTGGGATCTTTCTTTTCCCTGCCTTCCTGGCAGCTGCATGGCTGTGCTTGTGCAGAGCTGGCTAACCTGGAGCAGCTATTCCTTGTCTTGGGCAATGGCCTAGACCCTTCAAAAGCTTTGTCTCTCCTGCCTTGTGCAATTGCTTGTTGTGTTTTACCCAGATACTGCTGTAATCCTGTTCCTCTGCAGTTCTGTACTGATTACATGGGAGTATTCCAGCCCTTTCTTTAAAGAAGTCATGGTAAGTTTCTGAACTTTGATTCCCTAAATTTGGATGTTTTGTGTTCCAACACGATGGCAGCCTTCTCCTTTCAATAGTGTGATGAAGTCCTCTTGATGTCTCTTTTGCCTCTCATTTGCAGGCACCTCAAACTGGTAGCCTGTATTTCTGCAGTGCCTGTCACACTGGGGGGTGCTTTTCATGCTTTGGCAAAGATCACAGCTTTGCCAAAAAGAAGTTTTCCAAAATAATGCTGGGACACAGGTTGCCTAGGGAGGTCGTGGATGCCCACTCCCTGGAGGTTGGATGAAGCCTTGAGCAAGCTGGGCTAGTGGGAGGTGTCCTCCTGAAGCATCTCAGCTGGTAACTAACGGTTGTGTGTGGTGTGCTCTAAATTCAGTGCTGTGTGCCCAGGAGAGCAAGCTGTGTGAAGTGCACAGCTCTTCTCACCATCCTTAGCATTCCTTGCTTGCCCTGAAGCTCAAGCCACAGCCTCAACGCCAGTAGCTGCATGTAGTGAGTATCTCCTATCTCCCCCTTCTGAAAAGTCTCCTTTATTCCAGCCATCTCTTGAATAATTTAAAAGCAGGATGTCACAGGCTGGATGGGATAACCTCCTCACTGCTACTGAGAGGCTGTTACTAGTCTGAGCTGAGGCCTTCACGATGCTAATATTTGTCTTTCTGCTAAACGGCAGCACCAGCAGGCACTTCTGTTATCCTTAGCAGAGAATTTCTGACATCTTTCAGGACAAAGTTTTTTTTTTTTTTTTTTTTTTTTT
>VWZI01016416.1:112215-190037 GCA_013396835.1 Psilopogon haemacephalus
GCCGTGTCGGTGCCCCAGCCGCTGCCGTTGCCTGCAATGGCGTTGAGGCGCCGCGGCGGTTGGTGCCTGCTGTCAGGCGGGCGGCGGCAGCGGCCGCTCTCCACCGAGGCGCCGGAGGAGGAGCGGGGGCAGCGCTGAGGCGGGCGGCCGGGGGAGCCCGCCGCGGTTCCTGCCTGGGTAAGGCGGCGTGCGCGCTCCGCGGGAGAGCCGCCGGGCTCGGCGGGGGAGCAGCCTTGACACCGGCCTTTTGTTTTACCGGGGCCCGGCCCCGCGGCGGACGGCTGCCAGGGTTCTGCCCCGCCGCAAGGTGTTGCTGCCCGGAGCCCCGAGCCCGCCGGCGCGGCGCGGC
Organism: Psilopogon haemacephalus; assembly: GCA_013396835.1. Taxonomy (NCBI): domain Eukaryota; kingdom Metazoa; phylum Chordata; class Aves; order Piciformes; family Megalaimidae; genus Psilopogon; species Psilopogon haemacephalus. The sequence continues at coordinate 112,565 of VWZI01016416.1, forward strand.
CGCCCGAGGAGCAGCCGCCGCAGGGGCTCCGGCGCTGTCCTCTCCGGTGAAGTTTCCTGCCTTCTGCCAACCCGGGAGGAGCGGCGGGTCTCGGCCTTTTCAGCTCGCCCGTGGCGATCGGCGTCCCCCGGTCGGGCTGGGCCGGGCGGCGGGAGCGGGGCGCGGAGGGGCGCGGGGCTGCCTTCCCCAGCGCCTCGGCTGCGGGCACCGCGTGTTGCGGCGCCCGAGAATGAGGCTTCCTCCTCACGGCGGGAGCGGTGGAGAGGAGGCACGGACGAAAAGGGAGAGGGATTTGTCTTTCGGGGAGCTGTGTGCTGCTATTCGCGGTACTGCGGGAGCCGGGGGCGGCCGCCGAGGCTGCGGAGCTCCGGCACGGCGGCCGCAGCGAGCCCCCCGGGGCCGGGGATGGGAGCGGCTTCAGCCCTTGGCTGCTTCTGCAGCTGCTCCTAGGGCGCCTCCGGGCTTTGCCAGGGGCTCAGTACGCTGCCCCTGGCAAGGGGCAACTTTCTCTAACTGGATTTCACTTTTTTTTCCCCGTGTCAACCGGGGACGTTAACTTTGGGTGTAGGCTTTGCAGTTCCCTCGAGCCGCTGCGGTTTAGTTTACCTTTCTAAGAACGTTCTGTGATGGTGTTTCTAATGTTTGGTGCTTTTGCTACTGTGACAATTCCCTGAGAGAGCAAAGGTGTGCTTGCAGTGCCTAGGGGACGCATTATATATATGCGTGAGTTGCTGTATCGTTAGATGCAGCTCAGAGGTTTGATTTGGGCATTATTCTTCTTTATTGCATTAAAAAAAAACCCAAAAATCTTAAGAATTAATGTTCTTTCCATGTCAGGGTCCTTGCCTTTGCATGCACGTTTGTGGCATGGCTGCAGTAGTTTCCGGTGGTAAAATGGGATAATCAGTAGCTATGGAATGATATTAGGGATTGCAGATTCTGCAGTTTGAAAAGTTTGTGGTAGATTTTCCTGTGCTGCCTTAGATCCTTTTCATTTATATTTTTTGGCGAACATTTGGAATAACAGTAACTGAAAACTGTGGCCTGAAGAGGTGCGAGTACCTGGTGTGATTCAGAAACGCCTCCTTTCTCTTGCAGGTGGAGTCAGCCCTTGTTCTTCAGCACCCAGGTTCGCCCTGCTCGGCCAGACTCTCTGCCTCCAGGTCTGCTGCTGAGCATGGCCCTGCTGCAGGGCACTGCCCGCTGAGGAAAACGCTGCTCCGGCCCAGCCTGGTCTGTGACGCGCTACAGGCAGTGGTCCCGCAGGCGCTATGTGACTTAGTTTTGTGCTCCCGGAGCAAACATGATGAAAACGGAGTCTTCAGGAGAAAGATCAACCCTCCGAAGTGCCTCTCCTCACAGGAACGCTTACAGAACTGAGTTCCAGGCGCTGAAAAGCACCTTTGACAAACCCAAGTCAGATGGGGACCAAAAAGCGAAAGAGGAAGGAGAGGCCTCGCAGAGCAGGGGGAGGAAATATGGCTCAAATGTCAATAGGATTAAGAACTTGTTTATGCAGATGGGCATGGAGCCCACCGAAAGTGCTGGGGTTGCCCCCAAATCCAAGGGGAAGGGTGGCCCTCCCTCACCCCAGAGGCGAGTCAGGCCCAGAGAGTTTGTAGAAAAGGCAGATGGCTCCATCGTCAGGCTGGAGTCCTCCGTCTCGGAGAGGATCAGTAGGTTTGATACTCTCCACGATGGTCCTTCCTATTCCAAGTTTACGGAAACCCGGAAGATGTTTGAGCGGAACGCTCACGAAACAGGACACTCCAACCGCTATTCCCCAAAGAAAGAGAAGGTGGTTTCCAACGAGCTTCCCGAGGAGTGGTGTGGCTCCAAGTCTCAGAGGGGCAGCACCGACTCCCTGGACAGCCTGAGCCCCAGGACAGAGACCGTCTCGCCCACCGTCAGCCAGCTCAGCGCCGTCTTCGAGAACGCTGACGCGCACGGCACGGGCGCTACTGACAAGTCGGAAAACAGCGAGGAGTACTCCGTGACTGGGCACTACCCTCTAAACCTCTCCTCCACCGTCACAAACATCTCCTCCCCGGCTGCAAACCTCGAGGGCTTCAGCCCTTTGAAAGATGGCAGCACGTGGGCTCCCTCGGGCAAGCCCAGCGCAGGCACGGTGCCCCCTGAGAGCTGTCAGCAGAGCAGCGCAGCTCCGGCACCGAGGCAGAAGGCCTCCACGGGCACTTTGGCAAGTTCAAAAGCAATCGAGGAAATAAAGAAGAGTGCAGAGGCAAATGCTGATTCCCTTGAGAGCTCTGCAGCCCATCAGCAGGATTCGGTCAAGGCCCTTGGCAGTGACAGCAGTTTCAGGAGCACGTCGAAAGCGGAGGCAGAAGTTTTGTCGCAGCCAAAGGAACGTTCGGAACGCACGGAGGGTGTTTTTGGTAGCCCTGAAGCTGCAGAGCTACCAAGGAACGCAGCTTCGGGTGGTGATTTTGCTCCAAATGCTGTTCCCGATGCTGCTGAGTCGCAGTACGATGAGGCGGGTGAGCAGGAAGCGCAGGAAGATGGCAGCAGCTCGCAGAGCTCCCACCTGTACATGCACTCCGACTACAGCGTCTACCGCGTGCGCTCCAGGTACAACTCTGACTGGGGGGAGACGGGGACGGAGCAGGACGACCAGGATGAGAGTGATGACAATAACTGCTATGAGCCCGATATGGAATACTCTGAAATCAATGGATTGCCAGATGAAGATGAGATCCCAGCCAACAGAAAGATCCAGTTCAGCCGTGCTCCAATTAAGGTAATTAACTTTCCTTCTGTTGTTCCGCTGCAGCCGGGAGGGGCGTTCCGAAATGTGGCTTTATGTGAAGTAGGTTTTGGCTGATTGTGGCTCTGGAGTGGCTGCAGAGGATTTGTCAGTAGGTGGTTTTACGGTGGTGAGCCAGTGAGTGGAACCCTAAATGAAGTAAGGAAGCTGAGCTCTGATGAGCTTGTGTCGTTCCCCAGACTGCTCGATGGCTAAAGCAGGAGAAATCTTGGCTGGCAGCTGTGTTGGTGAGGTTTGAGGTTTGATGTGTGTGGGTTTTTGGCTGCTGTGACTGAGCTGTAATCACACGGTGCAATGTAGAAGTGGTTGTTTGCTGGCCTTTGGGCTGGTTGGTGTTTTTTGCTTTTGAGATCACAGCTTTTTGAACTGCGGGGTTTTTTTTTGTAGCTCTCATCACATATTCTTTGAAGTCCCTGTGTTTAAACACTGTGTCATGAAACACAACGTGGTTAGCTCACGACTAGAGGCCTGGTAATCATTCCATGTCTGGACAGGGTTTGGTGTGGGTTGATAGTTGCTCTGAAAAGGCTTGGGTGTCTTGGTTGATGAGAAGCTCACCGTGAGCTAGTGGTGCCCTCATGCAGCCCAGCAGGCAGCTGTGTGCTGGGCTGCAGCCAGAGGAGTGTGGGGCAGCAGGCCAAGAGAGGGGATTCTGCCCCTTTGCTCTGCTCTGCACCTCCTATTCTGCCTCCAGTTGGGGTGTCCCCAGGATAAGAAGGGCACACAGTCATTGGAGCGAGTCCAGAGGAGGCCACAAAGATGAACAAAGTGCTGTGAAGACAGGCTGAGAGAGCTGGGGGTCTTCAGCCTGAAGAAGACTCCAGGGGGACCTCAGAGCTGCCTGCCAGTACTTGAAGGGATCCTACAGGAAGGCTGCAGAGGAACTTCTCTAGCAATAGGACAAAGTGGAATAGTTCGAAGCTGAGTGAGAGCAGGTTTAGACTGGATCTTAGGAAGAACTTCAGTACAAGGGTGCTGAGACTCTGGAATAGGCTACCCAGAGGCTGTGGCTGTCTCCTCCCTGGGGCTGTTCAAGGCCAGGTTGGGTAAGGCCTTGAGCAGCTGAGCCTAGTTGAGAGGTGCTTCTGTCCATGGGAGGAAGGTTGGAGCAGATAAGCTCAAAGGTCCATTCTGTGATTCCATGAATTAACATCTTGTCTAGTAGCTTCATCCCTTAGAACCTTCAGAACATCAGATTGTGTATACCCAGCCTATCTCCCCAGAAAGGCAGAAGGAAGGGTGGGTTTCTCACAGAGCTTTTTTTGCTTTGTTTTTAAGTGCCTTGAGATGAGAGCTGAGAATGTCATTTTGGGTCCTTTCAGTTCAGAGAGGAGCAGCTCGTTGTGCTTTGTTCCAGGTTGTCACTGCTGGGTCTCAGAATGAAGCCTGTATTTGATTCCAAGTTGGTAGTGCCCCTGGGATCAGATGGCCAATCCAGACACATTTTTTCCCCCAGAAATGCCTCTTGAAGCAGCCATATCTGGTGGAACACACAAAATCTGAACATTTTCCAGCTTCAGAGTCTGTGATTGAAGTTGTCTGGATTTCCATGGCGTGAGGTTAGCAAGGGAAAGTGCTCAACCAGTGAACAGAAGTTTTCACTGTGGAGCCTGAAGTGATGCGAGGAGCCAAAAGAGTCTTTGCACCGCCCATGGGGTGGATATTTGCACCAGGCCATTTCCAGCTGAATGAAGCAAGGAGGCTTTCACATCTGTTTATGGAAGGGTGGAGGCAGAGGAAGCGACCTTGTGTTCTTCATGCTTTGGGAAGGCCACTCGTAACACCCAAACAAAGCACTCCAGGCCAAGAGAAGGGAGGTTTTATTGTTGTTTTTGTTTTGTTCTGTTAGGATTTTATTCAGGCTTGCATCACACACCAAAAATTCACTCAGGATTATTCCCAGAATTTATCTCATTTGGTTTCCTTTTATTTTTTTTATTATTTTTTTTTTTAATCACAGAATTAACCAGGTTGGAAAAGACCTCTGAGATCACCATGTCCAACCTATCACCTAATCCCTCCAATTAACCCATGGCACTTAATGCCTCATCCAGACTCCTCTTAAACATCTTCAGGGACAGTGACTCCACCACCTCCCTGGGCAGCCCATTCCAATGCCAATCACTCTTGCTGTGAAGAACTTCCTCCTAACATCCAGCCTGAACCTGCCCTGGCACAGCTTGAGGCAGTGTCCTCTTGTTCTGCCCCTGGGTGCCTGGGAGTAGAGCCCAACCCCACCTGGCTACAGCCTCCCTTCAGGTAGTTGTAGAGAGCAGTGAAGTCTGCCCTGGTTCAGGCTGGATGTTAGAAAGATGATCTTTTCCAACCTGCTTAATTCTGTGATTCTGTTTAAGACTGAGCTTGACAGTGCTGAGCCACTCCACTATCACCTCCAAGGACTGGAGCAGTGGGTCCTTTCCAACCTGGCATTCTGTGACTGTATGATTCCTCGAGCTGCACAGAAAGAAATGATGATGCTCTCTCCTCTGAAAGATCCCCAAGTTCTTATGCACAGGGGCTTGTTCTGTCATCTTTGTTATGGCTCAACAGGTGAGAAACCAGAAAGTGACTCCATTGATTTTACTCTGAGAGGCTTGGATTTTTCTAGTTTCTGTTTTGAAAGAGCTAAGCAGTGACATCCTTACTGCAGTACATTGCTGTCATCTGTCTGAGTCGTGCTGCCGTGCCAAGAGCTGTTAGAGACTATTCTCTTAGTTGTTTAGTTATGGATTTTTTTTCTTTTCTTCTCCAGTTTTTCATGCTCTGTTCATTGCAGATTACATACTAGCAAGCAATAATAACAGGCCACCAGGAGAATGCTCTAAAAGTCATTTGTGTATGTAATAAAAAGAGTACATTTGTCATGCTTTTAAGCATCGAGCGCTCCGAACAGGCTTATCCAAAGTGAAGGAATCGCTGCTTTAATTATTGGAGCATCTTTATTGTGGCATGGGAAGGAAACAGAACCAAAGCTGCCTTGAGAGAGAGCAGCACGGGAGGGCCTGGGAGGTGTGGGAGATGCCCTGGGTGCCTCCAGTGCCTGTAGCCTGTTGGCTGTGTGGGGAAACTGAAGTGGGAAGGCTTGCAGGGGAGCAAGGCAGGGCAGTGGAAGTTGTGGCAGATGAAACGATGAAACGGTGGAGAAGCAAAGGCTTCCAGGAGACCTTGGATTGGCCTTCCAGTATGTGAAGTGGGCTACAGGAGGGCTGGGAAGGGAATATTGACAAGGGCTTGTAATGATAGGAGGAGGAGGGATGGGTTTGAACTGGCAGAGAGGAGATTGACACTGGATGTTAGGAAGAAGTTGTTTGCAATGAGAGTGGTGAGACACTGGCACAAGTTGCCCAGGGAGGTTGTGAATCTCAGAATGTGATCTTTGATCTTATTCTGTGCTTCTGTGCACCACAACCTCCCTGGAGGTGCTCAGGACCAGGCTGGATGAGGCCTTGAGTGACCTGTTCTAGTGGGAGGTGTCCCTGCCTATGGCACAGGGGGGTTAGGACTGGCTGAGCTTTGAGGTCCCTTCCAACCTAAACCATTCTCTGATTCTATAAAAGCTGCTTCTGGGGACTGGACAAGGTGACCTGTGGGGGTCCTTTCCCTGCTGTCTGCAAGGGGTTTGGACAAGATGACCTTTGGGAGTCCTTTCCAACCCAAGGCATTCTGTGATTCTGTGACCTACTTTCTGTCCCTTCACACAGCGCTAGTAGACTAAACCTACCTCCTGTACCCCTCTGTTGGGTGAGGATGAAGCTTGCTAACTGAACAGGCAGCAACTAGTTAAGAATGTTTCTGTTCTAGGCAATTTTCTGGGCATAAATGGTTTCATTAATAGTTTCCTGAGCATCACCTCCTGCACTGCATAACTGAGAAAGCAGAAAGACAAAGCAATAGAGGAGCATCTTCTGAACTGTGCAAAACTGCTTTCTCTTGATTAAATTGAAGCAATTTGTACTTAACTGCTCTGCTAGATTACAGTGTGAAAAGTCTAATCCAAACTCTAGATATTTAGCACTGATTTCACAGCACTGCAGCTCTGCTTTTCTACAGGTGAGCTCTGAAACAGCAAAGAATGGCATTTGAATGTGGAGCCTGTGAAATGAGTGAGTGGTTATTGCCATCAATTGTTATTTGAAAGGTTTCCAACAGGTTTAGATAAACCTCTTACAACTCTTTTTTTTTTTTTTTTCCAAGGGATTTTTTTTCCAAGGGATTTTTTTAGGCAGAAGTGTGAGAAGTAAACGAGCAGAGTGCTGAGTCTGAAGAGCAGAGGAGAATCTTTTCTGTCCCTTCAGGGGACATGCTATGGTCCATGGAAAGTAATGAAGTATGGGCAGAAGGATGAGTAAATAAAATTTCATTCATCAAGCTGATAAAGGTTGACTTCTGCTCATCTTCTCAGCAGGGAAAAGGCTCAGTTACTCAGAAACTCATAAAGACTCACATCAAGAGATGCAGGAATTGTAGAATGGCTTAGGTTGGAAGAGACCTTAGAAATCATCTGCTCCAACCTCCTTGCCATGGAGGGGGATGCTTCATGACTAAGCTCAGCTGCTTGAGGGCTCATCCACCCTGGCCTTGAACAGCCCCAGGGAGGAGACAGCCACAACCTATTCCAGAGTCTTGTCACTGTCATACTGCTTCCTAAGATCCAGTCTAATCCTACTCTTCCTCAGTTTCAAACTATTCCACTTTGTCCTGTTGCTAGATACTCTTATGAGAAGTTCCTCTGCAGCCTTCCTGTAGGGTCCCTTCAGGTACTGGCAGGCAGCTCTGAAGTCCCTCTGGAGTCTTCTCTTCCCCAGGCTTGAACACCCCCAGTTCCCTCAGCCTGTCCTCACAGCCCTTGGATCATCTTTGTGGCCTCCTCCTGACCTCACTCCAGCAGCTCTGTGTCCTCCTTCTGCTGTGGACAGCAGCACTGGAGGCAGGATTGGAGGTGAGGTCTGAGCAGAGCAGAATCCTCTCTCTTGCCCTGCTGCTCATGCTTCTCTTGAGGAAATTGCTTTACAGGCTGTAATTCCAGTATCACATCTCTGCTGCTGCACGGGCCATTTACTCTGCTCTGGGATATCTTTGCTGATCTCCTCTCAGGTGAAAGTCCCTTTGAGGAACATGTGGCTGCCCAGGGGCCTTTGCAGGCATGGAAGGGTTTTAGGTATTTAGAGTGTGGCATCATTAAGGTGAGCAGTTGCCTGTGTCTATGGGAGCTCAGGTCACCATGGTGCTTTTCGGTGCAAAACAGCCTAGAAGGGCCCAGGAGCTGGTGCTATGTGAGAGCACTGGCCACTGTCTTGCTACTCAGCAAGACTTCTATCCTAATTCTGGATGGAATGGAAGAGTGATGTTCCCTTCTCCTCCTCCTTCCAAGTCCATGATGTCTGCTCTCTTGATAGCTGCTGGCTGCATCCTCAGTGCCATATTGCTGGCACCAGGTACACATTGGAGCATTTAAAGCTGTTAGCAGCAATTGGTGTCTCCTGCTGAGCCTCCTTTTGCAACCTTCTGCTCCACTGACTTGGCCCTGCCCAGCAGAGGAGCTGGAGAGGAGTGGGGAGTGTGATCCAACTGTGCAGCAGGCAGCTCATGGTGCACTGAGAGGCTTCAGCCCAAGCTGCTGCTACAGTTCTCAGGGTTCCATAGAGCTTCCTTAGGGTGCAGTGCTGGTGAAGACACCTCCAGACAGTTACTGAATGGTCAGACTGGATGATCTTAAAGGTCTTTTCCAACCAAAATGATTCAATTTGACGTTTCTATGTTGAACCTGGGATCAGGATGAAGAGAGAAACAAACACAAAGAGTGGAAATTCTAACAGTGTGATGAAGATGAATCCTGGAAGTTCCCAGGGCTCAGGTTTCCAGGGGACCGTGTGAGAGAAGTTGTGTTTGAGAAAGTCTTACAGCAAACATTGGAAAGCAAAGAGAGCACTCTCAAAACACAAATGGTATTTAACTGCAGGACAGCAAATAACAGTCACTATTGTTTCAGAAGAGAAGAGATGCCTCTGGCAGCTGGGAAATTATCAATAGGTATATATTTTTTTTTTCAATAGAAAAACAATAGGAAAAAACCTTTCACAAGTCATCAGAGGCAGGGAGGCAAAGGGAGAAGTGGGATCTGTGTGGCTGGGTGGATGGATGAGACGTAGCATATGTCAGATGAGATCAGTGTCTGCCTTTGAAAGGACAGAAAAGCTTGCTAAAAATTTCAGGAGCTTGGTCTCAGCAAGTTGGAGCACACTGCTGGCGTTTGCTGCTGCTGGGATGCAGGGAAGCCTTCTCATGGCATAGGGGTACAGTGAAACCTGGGTGGCTGGGGAGGCTTGAGGTGGTGGGGATGGATTTATTGAGCCTTGAGGTTGCACTGTAAGCCAGTGGCTCATTCCTAGGGGATGGCAGAGGAAAAAGCCACTCTGCCTTGCTCCTGCAGCGTGGCAGCAGCAACCTGCCCTGCTGTGCAGCTGTGAGGGAGGCATTCTGTGGCTTTCTGGAGGCATGAAGCTAAAGATTTTGGTAGTGATTATGAATGGTGAGTGGCATTTTGTTAGTCACTGTGGAGACTTCCTCTGGAACGTGTCTGGTGGCTTCTGCTGGAGGAGATTGAGCTTGCAGGAAGAGCTGTGGTGACTTGCTGCTCTTAGCTGTCCTTTTCTTGCTTAATGCTATCATCAAAAGGGGGAGCTTAGCACATTTATTTTGCTTACTGAGGGATGGCAAAGCCTGAAAAAAGAGCATAATTGCTTCTCTGGTATACTCATAAAGAAAAAAGCACCTGAAGGCTATGGAGCAGGGTTTCACTTTTAAGGTGGAATTGAGCATTTTCCACCTTAAAGAATCATAATAGCAGACACTCTCTTCCTGTGCTCCTAACAGACTGCTGTGTGGTCTGACAGTCTCTGCTAAGCCTGTGAAGGACTTCCCTTCAGCACTGCTGAACTTTCAGGCCACAAATGATCTATTAGAAAGAAACATCTGACATCTCTTCTCAAGAATGTTTGGCCTGGAGAAAAGGAGGCTGAGGAGAGACCTCATTGCTTTCTGCAACTCCCTGAAAGGAGGCTGGAGTGAGGAGGAGCTTGATTGGGCTCTTCTGCCTACTATCAAGTGATAGGACAAGAGGAGATGGCCTAAAGTTGTGCTAGGGGAGGTTTAGATTGGATAGTAGGACAAATTTCTGTACTGCAGGAGTGGTCAGGCAATTGGCACAGGCTGCCCAGGGAGGTGGTGGAGTCCCCATCCCTGGAGGTCTTCAAGAAACCTGTGGGCATGGCACTCTGGGGCATGGTTTAGTGGCCGTGGTAGTCTGAGGTTGAAGGTTGAACTCAATGATCTTAGAAGTAATTTCCAACTGAAACAGATCTACGATTCTTTGATTGGTGTAATGAAAGGGTACAAAGCCATAGCTGTGCCTCTGTAGTCTCCTTTCTTATCCAGGAAGGGCTCTAGTGAGAGCAGAAGGTGATTGTGCTTGCAAGAGTTGATTCAGGAGAGCTGTCAGATCACTTAGCTATGGCCATATGCTAAAGCCAGTGGAAAGGGTAGAGGCAGCATTTCTGAGGCACATTGGCCTCGTCTTCCTGCACATGCAGCTGCACTGCTCAGTCTCTGCACATCTGTAACTTTTTAGGTCCCCCTCTGCAGTTTCCATCTGCCTTAGCATTCAGTGTGGAACCTCAAGGGCGTGAGATGCTGCTCCGGGCTGCAAGAATAGCTTTTATTATTCAGCCTCTGCAGACCCAGAGCCTTTTATTCTCTGAGCTACCTGTATTTCAGTTTTACTGTCCATGTGATTTGTTTAGAAGCAATCAGCTCCAGAGGCTTTTAAAAGTCATGCTGTCAGACTCCGGCCTAATTCATCTGGATTATGGTTTTTATGATGAGAAAGCATCCCCAGGTTTTAGCCAGCTTGGAATCATGGCTTCATCTTTGTAAGCCTGCAGTCGTTTTGAAGATGGACTCTGACATCCGTAGCTGCTGACATGTTTAGATCCTGTAGACAGGTAGATTCCATCCTGCTTAAATATCTGCCTGTTAGCTCAGCCTCCTCAGGAGCCCTGCTCATTGATCTTGACTGGGGTGATTGCCTTGTGGCTGGTTTTGTGCATGGGCTGCTTGAACAGAATGCTCACAATAGTTTAATATATATATATGTATTTAATTTAATTTTATTTTTCCCCACAAGGACAAACCTGAGAGAACTCAGGAATGTAGAGATTTAAAGCAAAGTGCCCTGATGCAAATGAGAACGTTTCAGTGTGGTGTTTGGGAGCAGGAGACTACAAACCTGTGTAGCTCTTTGTTCCTCTAATGGGTGGATTTGATGATCTTTAAAGGTCTTCTCTGATAGAAACAGGTTTGGTTTTCTCTGGAGCAGTTACTTAATTTTTTTAACCCCTCTATTAGTCTGGTAGGTTGTCTAAAAACTCTCATCTTGATGTTTTGGAATTTTGTTTTTCATCTTCTTATTTAAGGTGGAGGGAAACAGCATTGAACAGAGAAGGTTTGTTTTTTTTTCCTTTCTTTTTCTCCTCTCTGTGGAGCCAACAAAGCAGTTTCCAACCTTAACAGCTGTGGATCCAAATTAGCTGCTGAGGCTTACTGTGGTTTACTTACAAGTGCATGCCCAGGCATTACCAGTAAATCTTGGCTATTAAAAAGGGGAAGTTATGCTTGACCAACTCATAATCTTTTCTAATGAAAGGAGTGGCTTGGTATAGATGAGGGCAGAGCAGTGGATCTTCTCTGCATTCACTTCAGTGAGGCTTTGCCCATAACACCCTGCTAGAAAAGCTGGTGAAGCACTACAGGCTGGGGACAGAGTGGCTGAGAGCAGCCAGGCAGAGAGGGACCTGGGGGTGCTGGCAGATAGGAGCTGAACAGGAGCCAGCAGTGTGCCCAGGTGGGCAGCAGAGCCAATGGCATCCTGGCCTGGAGCAGGAACAGGGAGGTTACTCTGCCCCTGTGCTCAGCACTGCTCAGGCCACATCTTGAGTGCTGTGTCCAGTTCTGGGCCCCTCAATTCAAGAGAGATGTTGAGGTGCTGGAAGGTGTCCAGAGAAGGGCAGTAAGGCTGAAGGGAGGTTGTAGCCAGCTGGGGCTGGGCTCTGCTTTCAGGCACCCAGCAACAGAAAGAGGGGAGACAGCCCCAAGGGCAGGTTCAGGCTGGATGTTAGGAGGAAGTTGTTGCCAGAGAAAGTGATTGGCATTGGAATGGGCTGCCCAGGGAGGTGGTGGAGTCCCCATCCCTGGAGGTGTTGAAGCAAAGCCTGGATGGGGCACTGAGTGCCATGGTCTGGTTGATTGGCTAGGGCTGGGTGCTAGGTTGGACTGGATGAGCTTGGAGCTCTCTTCCAGCCTGGCTGATTCTATGATGATTCTGAGTAGTGGCTGGATGAGCAGTGAAGTTGTGATGGTTTGGGAGTTACCTGTGTGTTCCCCCACCCAAACTATGTTGGGTTTCAGGTGCTTGACTTACAAACAATTGTGGTGGTAATTCATCAAAAGGTTTTGAAAGAGAAATTGGTGTCTCAGAAGCTCTGTAATTTATTCTTTCCTGATGAAGAGGATGCTTCAGAGTGTGTGGGGAAGAACTTTTGCAGTGCCAGGTAAAGCTGGCAGGAGGCTGTAGCAGCAAGGTCTGCTGAGGCTGAGCACAGCCTGGCTTTTCTCTGGGATAAGGTATTTTTTTGTTCTTTCCTGAACAAGAGTGGTACTATAAGCATGAAATAGTAGATCAAAGTCTTTGTCTCCTGTGAGCACTGCAGTTCCAAGATACAGCATCACTTGGCCACTTGCTGAATAATAGTTGTCTTTTAGTGACTGGCTTGGATTACTTGGGAAATGAAGGTCAAAATTTAATCTTTTGTCTCACAATGTGGAGGAAAAAAAAAATCCCTCAAGGAAGGGGGAAGAAAAAAAAAAAAAAAAAAAGATCTTTCTCTGGAGATCCCTTTCAGACCTAGGATTTGATGAAGTTCCCAAAGTGAAGAAATGCCACTGCAGAATAAATTAAATTTAAAATACTTGAAATCCATAGCCTCTGCTAATGTCCATGGCCATGTGACAATGCACCATGCAGTGCTGCCATCAGATAGAAGATTTTCTGGGGGTTTCCAAGTTCCACAGCTCTTTGTGGTGCCACTGTCAACGAATCTGATCAGTAATTGAGGTTGGTTGTAGTGATAGCAGATTTGCAGGACATACAGCACCAGCTCTCATTCACTTCACTGAGCCTGCATGCAAGAGTTCCTGACAGAACATGAGGAGGGCATCAAAACCAAACCACAGAGGACAGGATTAGCAGACAGCAGTGCTGGAAACCATCCTTACAGCATCACTGTGGTCAGCCACACAGGGAGCAGCAATGGAGGTGGCAGCATGCAGGGGGCAACCGGACAGTCATGATGATGGCCATGACCTGAGGACATGCACAGATGCTGATTCTTCTGCACCTGCACTGCATTTGGCAGTGCTGAACAGAGCAGGGGTCAGGAGAGCTGCAGAACTGACAGGCAGTGCTTCCTGTGACACGGGTGGGTGGCAGCAAGTGAGGGTAGGGAGGCTGTACAGGACATGGGCAGGCTGGACCAATGGCCCTAGGCCAGTGGGATGAGATTCAATGAGGCCAAGTGCTGGGTCATGAATTTGGCTCACAAAAAACCCTTGAAGGCTCCAGGCTTGAATTAGAAACTGCCTGGTGGAAAGAGACCTGGGGGTGTTGCTTGAGCCAGTGTGTGCTCAGGTGGGCAAACAGGCCAACAGCATCCTGGCTGGGATCAGCAATAGGGAAGGGTTCTCCTGGACTTGTCACTGGTGAGGCCACACCTTGAGTGCTGGGTTTGGTTTTGGACATTGAGATGCTGAAGCAGGTCCAGAGAAGGGCAAGAAAGCTGGTGAAGGGTCTGAAGCAGAGGGCTAGGGAGGAGCAGCTGAGGGAGCTGGGAGTGTTTGGAGAAAAGGAGGCTCAGGGGAGACCTTCTGGCTCTCTACCACTCCTCAAAGGGAGGTTGGACCTAGGCAGGGGTTGGTCTCTTTTCCCTAGTAATGAGTGATAGTTCAGGAGGAAATGGCCTCAAGTTGCACCGGGGGAGGTTTGAGTTGGGTATTAGATGAAACTTCTTGACTGGAAGGGTACTCAAAGCCTGGCACAGGCTGCCCAGGGAGGGGGTTGAATCTCCATCCCTGGAGGTGCTTCAGAGGGGCTGAGGGATCCCAGACTTGGTAGAGCTCTGGAGCGTGATTAGTCTTGATGATCTTAAAGGTCTTTGAAAAGAAGCAAATATGAATGGGAAAAGTTTGACACAGTCAAAACTTGATCATGGAGTAGTACAGCTGAGGAAGGTGGCACTTAGTGTTTAAAAGCTTGTCAAGCTGAGATGGCTTAGGGGAGTTTTTTCTTAGATGGAAACATAATTATGACCCTTGGAGAGATGAGAGGGAGCCTCTGCAGGACCTGCTGGTGCACTTAGCCAGCTCTGCTAAATGCCTGGCAGGGAGATTGCAGGGTATTGTTTAGCTAAAATCATAACATCCTCCATGCCATGCAACTGGAGCTTGTTTGACATTCTCACAGCAACACTGAAGTTTAATGTGGACTTGGCAATATTTTACCTGTTTTACTGCTGCCTTCCTGTCTGACCTGCCCTAGGTGATCCTGCTTTGCCAGGGGGGTTGGACTCAATGATCTTCAGAGGTAACTTCCAACCCCTACCATTCTGTGATCTCCAGAGGTCACTTCCAACCCCTACCATTCTATTATCTGCTCAATTGCAGATTTTTCTATTATCTCCATTCTGTGGTCTCCAAAAGCCCCTATGAAATCTGGGGAAAGAGCCAGGAGCTGCAGCTCCCAGCATTGGAGTGTTTGGCTGCTGCCTTCTCTGCTGCTCTATGCTTCATCATTTTGGTTTGAGAGAACTTCACTGTTCAGGATCTCCAAAGCACACCTCCTGCATTGTCAAAGATCTTTGCTAGCTGTGAAAACAGGTTTCAGAACTGGGTGGTGAGAAAAAAGATAGAATTACACTTCAGGTGTGTCTCAGCCTTACAAAAGTGAGTTTGTTGTCAGTGATATCTTCATACAATCATGGAGTGTTAGGGATTGGAAGGAACCTCCTGAGATCATCAGGTCCAACTCCCCTGCCAGTGCAGCATCACCTAGGGCAGGCCACACAGGAACATGTCCAGGTTGGCTGTGAAGGTCTCCAGAGAAGGAGACTCCACAACCTCTCTGGGCAGCCTGCCCCAGGTCTCCAGCACCCTCACAGTAAGGAAGCTTTTCCTGTTGACACAGCACTTGCTATATCCCAGCATGTACCCATTGCACCTTGCCCTGCCACTGGGCACTGCCAAAAGGAGCCTGGCACCTTCATCTTGGCACACACCCCTCAGATATTTCTAGGCACTAATAAGGACCCCCTCAGCTTTCTCAAGAGCACACAGCCCCAGGTCTCTCAGTCTTTCCCCACAGGAGAGATGTTACAGTCTCCCAGACATTCTTGTAGCCTCCGTTGCACTCTCTCCAAAAAAACCTTCCAAAAAATCCCAAAATGGGGAAAAAAAAATAAAAACCAATCAAAAAACCTTCAGCAAAACCAAAACTGAAATTAATGTAGAGGAGGAATTAAAAGAAAGAGGCTTCAGCCTAGGATTTGAGTTGCTAATGTTGACTTTCTTTCCTGCAGCAGACAATTGGGGCTTGGGACTTGTTTGAAAATATTACCTGTCATGGATGTAATTATCTGCTGGGTCGGGAGAAGTCGCAAGCTAATGAGCTCCCAGATTCTCTTTGTGTAACACTGCCAAGCTATGTGCAGGGCACAAAAGGGATTTCAAGAGTGGAGGGGGGCTGAGGGGTATGGCTCGGTGCACCTGAATTCAAATGAAACCAGATGAGTGGGTACCAAAAGCAGCCCAGCTGTAGCTGTTGGGTGCTCCATAAAGAGCCTCATTGGCTTTGTGATGTAGCCATGCACTTTGGTGTAGTTTCTGTGTTACAGTAAAGTAGCCAAGCAGACTTCTTCTTCTGAGCCTGCCTGTTGGAATGCCAATTGCTGATGGATGGTTAGAGAGTTTGCTAACAATTGTATGTTCCTCCCAACAAGAGATTGGGAACTTTGTGATGCTTTGACAGGATGCTGCTTCTGCTAATTTGAGGAGGTAAGAAGAGAATAGAATAGGCCAGGCTGGAAGAGAGCTCCAAGCTCATCCAGTCCAACCTAGCACCCAGCCCTAGCCAATCAACCAGACCATGGCACTCAGTGCCCCATCCAGGCTTTGCTTCAACACCTCCAGGGATGGGGACTCCAGCACCTCCCTGGGCAGCCCATTCCAATGCCAATCACTTTCTCTGGCAACAACTTCCTCCTAACATCCAGCCTGAACCTGCCCCGGCACAGCTTGAGACTTCTGTCCCCTCCTTCTGTTGCTGCAGTTATTGGGAGCTTTCCTGAAGTCTCTTATAAAGCTTTCTAATTTTCTTTTTTCCTGAAAACTGAGCATTGAAAAAGAAAACTAAAGGTAGCTTCCCACAGTATGGAGTGACTGAAGGGAAGCCATTGCAGGTAATGTGCTGTGGGTATCTGTTCAAAATAGATACAATTAGAGAATGGCTCAGAACTCCTCTGCTCCAACCTCCCCACCATGGGCAGGAAGGTCTCTGAACTGGACTTGGCTGTTCAAGGCCTCATCCAACCTGGCCTTGAGCACTTCCAGGGAGGAGGCAGCCACAGCCTCCCAGGGCAGCCTATTCCAGAGTCTCACCACCCTCTTAGAACTTCTTCCTAAGATCCAGTCTAACCCTGCTCTCCCTCAGCTTCAAACCATTCCCCCTTGACATCCTCATGCAAAGTCCCTCTGCAGCCTTCCTGTAGGATCCCTTCACGTATTGGAAGGGAAAAAAAGAAAGAATTACACTTCAGGTGTGACTCAGCCTGACAAAAGTGAGTTTGTTGGCAAATGGCTCTAAAATGAGCTCCCCAGTTTAGACCCTGACACAAAGACAAACTTTGTCCCTCATGTGCCCTGCCTGCATGTCAGAGTTTCTGTCCCCTGTGGGAAGCAGCCAAGCATCCCACTTTCCAGAACCCCCTTTTGTACCTCCACAGAAGAAAATGATCCTTTTCCCTCTGTGCTACCAGCGTGGGAGGAACTTTTCTCTTTTGCATAGAAAATAATTTTTTTTTTTTTCAGACTGTGTCTCCACATGCCTTCAGTTAAAAGCTTTGTGTGCAGACCCACCTTGGTCAGGTTCTGCCTTGCATTCAGTGTGGACTGATGCTGCACATTGATAGTTGTGCAGCTTGTGCAAGAGGAAGAGGCAAACCTTGGTCAGGTTCTGCCTTGCATTCAGTGTGGACTGATGCTGCACATTGATAGTTGTGCAGCTTGTGCAAGAGGAAGAGGCAAACCTTGGTCAGGTTCTGCCTTGCATTCAGTGTGGACTGATGCTGCACATTGATAGTTGTGCAGCTTGTGCAAGAGGAAGAGGCAAACCTTGGTCAGGTTCTGCCTTGCATTCAGTGTGGACTGATGCTGCACATTGATAGTTGTGCAGCTCGTGCAAGAGGAAGAGGCAAACCACACCTTGAAGGCAGTGTCTGAAGCCAGCTATTTTTATATCTGGGTTATGCCTTTATTTCTGGGATGTCTTTCTCTGTGGCTGAAACTGAGTCATAGTATATTTTGGGTTGGAAGGGACCTTGAAGGTCATCCAGTTAGAACCCAGCTGCCTTCCACTAGCCCAGCTTGCTCAAGGTCTCATCCAGCCTGGCCTTGAATGCTTCTGGGGATGAGGCATCTAGGACCTCCCTGGGCAACCTGTGCCTGTCTCTCACCACCCTCACTGCAAAAAATGTCTTCCTCATCTCCAGTGTAAATCTGCCCTCCTCAAGCTTCAGTCTGTTTCCCTTCCTATCACTACAAGCCCTTGCAAAAAGTCTCTCCCCAGCTTTCTCCTAAGCATGCTTCAGGTGCCGCAGGGATTCTATTTGGTCTTCCCAGAGCCTTCTCTTCTCCAGGCTGAACAGCCCCAACTCTCTCAGCCTGTCCTCATAGGGGAGGTTCTCCAGCCTTCTGATCAGCTCTGTGGTCTTTTCTGGACCTGCTGCAACTGTTCCATGTCCTTGAGTTGCTGGGGGCAGCAGAAGTGAATGCAGCACTGCAGGTAGTGTCTCAGCAGAGCAGAGGGGGAGAATCACCTCACTTGTCCTGCTGAAACATTTGCACAGTCAGTTTAAATGTTGGCATTTGCTGATTCATGGCATCCAGATAGAAAATTGCAAATGTCAAGCACTGCATTTAGTGATAGTCAAGTCTGCACATAAGAGCTAAGCATAAATAAGCACACTCTTTTGCTCTGTTATCTGGCTGCTTCTAGAGATGGCATTGCCTGAAGCTCTGAAACCTGGAGAGAAAAAATAATCAGGCTTCAGAAGTTCAGTTTTGTCGACTGAGGTTGAAAATACCTCTAGGATCAGGTGCAGTTCTCAGAGCACCATGTCTAGATGTATTCTCTGGACGCCTCCAGGGGTGGCGACTCCACTGCCTCCCTGGGTAGCCTGTTCCAGTGTTTGCCCATGGATATTGCTTAGCTCACCTATTTACAGCAGCATTTGGGACTTCACTAAGTGGAACTTAAGTTCCGCAAGTGGTGGAACTGAAGAGAGGACTTGTGGATGCCTGAAACTCACACTGGAGCCATCTCTCTTGTTGTGAACTCTTCACATATTCTGTTCATTCAGGGTTCCCTGTCCCTCATTTACTGAACCCAGGAGCAGTGGGGCAGGAACTCAGTGGGGTTGGGGGGGGGAAGTTTGGCTTGCAGCAGCACCGCAGGACTCAATCTTCTGCTCGTGCCTGGTGTGTTGAGTACCTTCTCCTCTGGCCTCGTGGCAGGCGTTTGGGCACCACTCAGGACCTTGCAATTTAAACATTCCCAACACCCTTCTCAATAATCCTATTCTACTTTGTGTAAAATCACTAAATCTGAGCCTTATCTGGATAGCTGCAATTCAGCAACTTCTATTTCTGCCTGGCACCTTCTAAATTTTCAGAGTTTCTTATCACCCTGATGACTTCCCCACGGTTGGGCCAGTTACCTTGGAAACCAGTTTACCAGCACATCTCCTATCTGAACCCATGAAATAACATGTGCTGCCTGCAGGAGCAACGGGGAGGCTTTTTCCTGTCTTAATTTCTTAACTGAAGAATGTTAATCTTTGTTCCAGCAGTATCACAATTTCAGAGGGCTTTTTTTTTGGGGGGGGGGAGGGGGCTCAAGTCATGCTCTTTTTTTTCATGTCAGTCCTTGAGAACGCAGCAAAGAGGATTAACCTTATCATGTGTGAAAACAGATCTGAGTGTCTGTGGTGACCAAGTGCTTGCAAAGCCTTCAAAACACAGAGGCACAAAGCTGCTGCTGGTGGCTGAGGCCACATGGTACAGCTCTTGAGTCAGGGCACTACAGGATGGGGCTTGAGAAGTGTCTCCTCGTGGGGTGATGGTGGAGCTACTGCACCAGGTTGGAAAAGACCTTTGAGATCATCAAGTCAACCTATCACCCAACACCAGCTAATCAACTAAACCATGGCACCAAGTGCCACATCCAGGCTCTTTTTAAACACCTCCAGGGATGGGGACTCTACCACCTCCCCAGGCAGCCCATTCCAGTGCAAATCGATTCAGCCCAAGCCTCCTTCAGCAGAGCAGAGGGGGAGAATGACCTCACTTGTCCTGCTGAAGCACTTGCACCTTCTAGCTCACACAGTCAGCTCCAGTGCCTCAACACCCTCACTGTAAAGGACTTCCTAACCTCCAGTCTGAATCTACTCTTTCCCATCTTAAGCAGAATAATGTTGAGAGGAACTGAAGTCCACCTTAAGTTGGATAATACTAGTCAGAAAAGCAGAATAGGTTTGTTGGTTTGTTTGGGTTTGATTTTTTTTTTTTTTTGTTTGTTTTTTCAATGTAAACTTAATAATTATTTCTGGGAAGCTTTCCTGGAGATGGTTTTACTGGTAAGAGAAATCTCTGTTTCCCACCAGACTTAAGTGTGCTCTCAGGCTTTCTAAGCAGAGCTATCAATGCTTTTCTCTTCCAGTGTGTTTGAGATGATGCTTTTTGACAGTCCATCTGGCAAAATCCTTCATTGTATGCCTCAAATAATATTTTTTGGGGGAAGTATTTAATCTATTTTAAAGCATATGCTGGATTGTGGTAAAAATATATTATTTGCAGTGCTGCAGTAAATAGTTGCCTTAGTCTTTCCTCATTCATGGTTTTGGTTTGTTTTTGTTTTTTTTTTTTTTTTCCCTGTATGGTCATCTGCTGCTTCCTCTTTTTGACACATTCAGGTCATTGAAACATTTCCTGAGGGTGATCAAGGCTTTCAGATATTGTTAGATGTGTTTAGGCCACAGTTCAGGTAGCAAAAGTTTCACCTTGGAATTTTTACAGAGTTTCTATAGTTTGTACCAGGATTAATTATTTTTTTCCTCCCTAAAAGCTTGATCAAGTTTGCAAACTGCTTAATTGAGAGGGGGAAAAAAAACCCCAAACAACCCACATTAAAGAACAGGATTTATATACTCAGCTGGAGAGAAAAAATTTTTTTCTTGTTTGATTAGTCTGCTTATGGTTAATTCTGATAATTAGAGCCCAAAGATTTGGGGGTGGGTAGGGGGGGTTAGGATTTAAGAAGGAATTTTGTTAGAGTTCACAGAAAATCTCTTGAAAAATGAAGGTGTTGATGGGAAGTGAGAGTGGAATCTCGTGATGAATCACTCCCTCTGTGAGTTGCATGACTTCTCCTTCTTTGTTACTTGGATTAAAAAGAAAGAAAGAAAAAAAAAAAAGATGCCTGAAATGAGGAGAAAACATGCAGTAGGTTGCAGTGATTCTCAGTTGGTGCAAATTCATAGAATCATAAAATCAGCCAGGTTGGAAGAAAGCTCCAAGCTCATTCAGTCCAACCTAGCACCCAGCCCCAGCCAATCAACCAGCCCATGGCACTCAGCGCCCATCCAGTCCTTTCTTGAACACCTCCAGGGACTGCGTCTCCACCACCTCTCTGGGCAGCCCATTCCAATGCCAATCACTCTCTCTGCCAACAACTTCCTCCTAACATCCAGCCTCAACCTGCCCTGGCGCATCTTGAGGCTGTGTCCTCTTTTTCTGTTGCTGGTTGCCTGGCAGCAGAGCCCAACCCCACCTGGCTGCAGCCTCCTTTCAGGTAGCTGCAGAGAGCAATGAGCTCTGCCCTGAGCCTCCTCTGCTGCAGGCTGCACACCCTCAGCTCCTATTCAGGCTTTTCTTGAACACCTCCAGGGACAGTGATTCCACCACCTCCCTGGGCAACCCATTCCTCCTGAAGCAGGCCTAAACAGGTTCATTTTTGTGTGCTGCTGCTGGATGTGATATTTTGCAGTGTTTCAAAGCATTTAAAATAGACGAGCAGGTCATCAGGAGTAGCTGGCATAGATGCACCAGGGGGCAGATGATCATGCTTGACCAACCTGATGGCACCTCTGCTGCAGTGGCTGGCCTGCTGGATGAGGGAAGAGCAGTGGAGCTTGTCTGCATTCATTTCATTAAGGCTTTCACAGTAGTCTCCCATGGCATCTTCACAGAGAAGCTGATGGAGTGTGGGCTGGATGAGCAGACAGTGAGGTGGGTTGGATGAGCAGACAGTGAGGTGAGCTGGAAACTGACTGAATGACTGAGCTCAGAGGCACAAAGTCTGCCTGGAACAGGGTGAATAGCAGAGCAAACCTGCTGGGCCCAGGCCTCTGCAACATCTTCAAGGGTACACTCTGCAAAGTTTGCTGATGACTCAAATCTGGGAGGAGTGTGCTAGAGGATTGTGCTGCCATCCAGAGGGACCTTGACAGGAGAAACGAGTGGGCAGGAGCTTCGTGATGCTTGCAGCCAGGGAGGGATAATCTCATGTACCAGGGCTGCCTGGCTAGAAAGCAGTTCTGCAGAAGAGGACCTGAGAGTCCTGAAGAACACCAAGTTAAATATGTGCCAGCAATGTGCCATTTGCCTGTAGAAGAGGAGAAAGTGTTTTACTGTGAGGGTCGCTGAGCACTGGTACAGGTTGTCCAGAGAGATTGTGAAGTCTCTGTCTTTAGAGATACTCAGAAACTATCTGGATATGATCCTGGGCAGCTGGCTGTAGGTGGCTCTGCTTGAGCAAGGAAGGTTGGACCAAATGGCCTCCAAAGGTTCCTACCAACATGAACGTGGCAGAGTTGTTTGGAGCATTGCTTCAGTCTACACAGAATGCAGCAAGTTTGACCACTCGCATTGGGAAAAACTAAATGGAAGGGCTTAGCTGCTCTCTGTGTGCTGGGGTGAGGCAGTGGCAGAAGAGAAGGAAGCTCTCAGCAGCAGAGTGCTTTGCCACTTCGTTTTGGCAGGTTTAGCACACAGGAGCGATGACTTTTTCCAATGCCTTAGAACTGACAACCTCATCAGCTGGAAAACGCCACTGAGAGCAAGGCTGCTTCTCTTTGGCTAGCGAAGCTCTCTCCCTGGGAAAAAGCCCCAGCAGAGCTGCCCTGCTTTCTGTCAGACTAATTAATTAAATTAAACAGAGAAACCTGGAACCTGAGCTTCTTGCTTGCAGTTTTTCCTGCAAGTTGTGAAATCCTCGCTGCACAGCCTACATCAGCACACCTCACATCAGCCTGCGGTGCCTAAAATGCCTTTTCATTCCTCAAATCATTTTCCTGACTCCTGGTCTCCTTGTTTTGGCATGCCTATGGATAAATAGCCTTGTGTTCCACACCATCTACATTTCTACGTGCCAGATTTATAAGCTTGAAGAGTTTGAAAAGCAAAGTTGAACACAGGAAGTTCCATCTAAACATGAGAAGGAATTTCTTTGCTGTAAGGGTGGCAGAGCACTGGAACAGGCTACCCAGAGAGGTGCAGGAGACATTCAGAACCCACCCGGATGTGTTCCTGTGTGATCTGCATTAGAAGATCCTGCTCTTGGACTCAGTGATCTCTGGAGGTCACTCCCAACCCCTGACATTCTGTGATGTTGCGACCAGTTTGGGTTGGATTCTTTGTTAATTTTGGTGGGTACTTTCCGTGGCACTGACAACCTGAAAGGGTCAGTAGAGCTGCTCTGTAAATCATAAAATGAGAGGATGATTTAGGTTAGAAGGGAATTTTAAAGGTCATCTAGTCCAACTCCCCTGCAGTGAGCAGTGACATCTTCAACCAGATGAGGTTGCTCAGAGTCTCATCCAACCTGACCTGACTTTTGACCACCCTGACTGTTTCCAGGGACGTGGCTTTTGCCACCTCTCTGAGCAACCTCTTCCAGTGTTTCACTGCCCTCATCATCAAGAATTTCTTCTTTATATCTATTCTAAATCTCCCCTTTTTGAATTCAAACCCATCACTTCTTGTCCTACCACATCAGGTCCTGCTTAAAAAGCTTCTCTTCTTCCTGACAGACTCCCTTCAGGTCCTGGAAGGCTGCTGTTAGATCTCCCTGGAGCCTTCTCTTCTCCAGGCTGAACAACCCCAATTCTCTCAGCCTGTCCTTGTAGAACTGCTCCAGCCCTCAAATTGAGTGCATCATGTTCTTGCTGATGTTACTGCCCATGTACAGCAGTTCAGACACAAACTTTTCATTGCTACAGGTATTTTTTTTTCTTGTCAGTCTGTAGAGACAAAAATAGTGTTCAGCAGTGGAGCCAGCTCTTGAATTCAGAGAACTAGCCCGAGGAGAGAGTCCTGAGTTCATCTGGTTAACACTGCACGTCTGAGCTGAGCGTAACCTGTGCTCCTCACGCTGTAGTTTCAGTTCATTCTTCGTTCAGGCATGTCACAATAACTTCTGCTAACAAATGAGCTCATTAAATTTAGTAAATAAGACCTGTTCCACTTGGCTGCGTGCACCGGCGGCTGCATGCAGCAGCTAATTAGATGCACAAACCATGGAATTAAAAAAAGAGGCAAATAGTGACACTCCCAATTCCATAACCCAAACCTGCTGACAGTTGCTGTAGCAGCAGGGAAGTTTGCATCACCAGAAGACTCTACATTTGCTCTGGAGTAGATTCTAATCCTAGGATGTTAGGGAAGGGGCACCTGGAAGTCTTTGGGTCCAACCCTCCTGCCAGAGCAGGATCACAGAATCTAGCACAGGTCACACAGGAACACATCCAGACAGGCCTTGAAAGTCTATGGAGAAGGAGGCTCCACAACCTCTCTGGGCAGCCTGTGCCAGTGCTCTGGGACCCTTATAGCAAAGAAATTCTTCCTCATGTTCAGGTGGAACCTCCTGTGCTGCAGTTTCCATCCATTGCTCCTTGTGCTGTCCCAGGGCACAAGTGAGCAGAGGCTGTCCCTGACCCCCAGCCCTCAGCTATTTACAGACATTGCTCAGATCCCCTCTCAGCCTTCCCCTCTCCAGCCTAACCAGCCTCAGGACTCTCAGCCTTTCCTCATCAGGCAGTCCCTTCAGCATCCTTGTAACCCTCCCTTGGACTCTCTCCAGTAGATCCTTGTCCCTGTGGAACTGGGGAGCCCAGAACAGGATGCAATATTCCAGGTGAGGCATCACTAGGGCAGAGTAGAGGGGCAGGAGAACCTCCCTTGATCTGCTGGGCACATTCTTCTGAATGGATTTGTCAATGAAATATTTTGAATGCAGGGATCCACAAACCTGGGAATGTCTGCCTGTTGTTTCAGCTCTGGGCAGCTTTCTGAGGGCAGCCTCTGCTTTCCCTGCAGGAGAGCTTCAGCCTCCACATTGCAGTCCTCCTCGTTTGGCTCCTTAAAGCTTTTGTTTGTCGCTTTCCTGATGGATTAAGCAAGCAGCTGCTCTTTGATCACAGCATCTGTGCCCCTGATTTTGACGTGAAGCTTCAAAATAGGCAGCTGATGAAAGGCCTCAGCAAATGGATCTCTTTTGTTTGTCGTGTTCAGAAGAAAGCAGTTTGAAGACTATTAAGGGTATTACTGTGCTACTGGCAATGCTGGCAGAGTTGAGGATGTTTCATTGTTTTCCTCTATCCATACATGAGTGCAGGGTTCCTGGGAGGTGACAAGAAGTATGACTACATGAGAGGGTGGCAGAAATGAAGACTCTGTAGGGCAGCTGTTAGGACCATGTGTGCCATTACTACTTCTTTGTCGTTCTGGCCTCGGTGTTCTACGTGGGTGCAGTTTGTGGTTTGGCACATCCAGTCGTACTCCAAAAAGCCAGGCACAAGCAGTGTTGGAGCCTTCACCTCTTTCCCCAAACTCTCTGTACCTCTAAGTGCTTACACCGCAAGGTTTAAGAAAGGTTCCTGGTCCATCCAGCCATGGCTGAGTTCTTCCACATAGCTTCTGAGTATCTCTGAATCACAGAACGGTTTAGGTTGGAAGTGACCTCAAAGCTCAGCCAGTTCCAACCCCCTGTGCCATAGGCAGGGACACCTCCTGCTAGAACAGGTCCCTCAAGGCCTCATCCAGCCTGGCCTTGAACACCTCCAGGGAGGGAGCAGCCACAACCTCCCTGAGCAACCTGTGCCAGTGTCTCACCACCCTCACTGAGAAGAGTTTCTTCCTGATCTCCAGTCTAAATCTGCTCTCCTCAAGCTTCAGTCCATTCCCTCTGGTTCTGTCACTGCAGTCCCTCTGCTTCTTGGAGCCCCCTTCAGGTACTGGAAGGTTGCTCTAAGGTCTTGCCAGAGCCTTCTCTTCTTCAGGCTGAACAATCTCTACTCCTCTTCCTTTAGACCTGTTCCTAGCAGTCCAGCATGTGCTCCAGTTGCTTCGTAACCAGAGCACAGCAGAGCTGTTTTCAGTGGCAGGTAGGAATTCCTGTAGCCGTTTCTTTCCTTACATCCCTCCGCGGTGACCCTGGAGGCGTGGGGAGGAGCAGGAGCAGTGCTAAGCATTCACCCTCCCACCCCTAACCCCCAGGGCAGCGCCAGGCAAGCCAAGCCTGCCTTTGTGGCCTCGCCAGAGTTTACTGACAGCAAACATCACTCTTGGCGAATTGCAGAGTGTCTCGGAGTATCAGACGGAATAACTGACGCTCCAGTGCCGCCACGGCACTGACCTACATACCCACTTGCGTCTGCTCTGACAGCTCCTCTGCAGGGCGCACGCAGGGTGCGGAGTAGCCAACGACCTCTGCAGGAGCTCTTTGGACGGGAAATGGTCCAGCTGAAGCTGCTGTAGTTGCTGGCGGGTGGGTGGTTGGTAGGATGCTGCCGGTGTGACCCGTTTGGAGCGTTGCTGCCTTTCATCTGTGCAGCCACATCCCCCGGGCTGTGGGGACGCAGCACTGAGCTGCCCTTCCCCGTGCTGCTCCCCCTCCGCCCCCTGCACTGCTCACTTAATTTCTCTTTCTTTTGAAATCTCTTTTTAGTTGCCTTTCTTCTAGATCTTTCTTTTTAAATCTCTTTTAAAGTCTCTTGCTTTTCAAACATTTTTCTTTTGAAATTCTCTTTTATTTTAAAATTATTTCTTTCTAAAAGTAATTCTTTTAAAATTATCTCATTTTAAAATTTATCTTTATTTTAAAATACCTTTCTTTTTAAATCTTTCTTTTAAAATTCTCTTGCTTTTAAAATATCTTTCAAAATTATTTTATCTTTCTTTTAAAATAACATTTTCTTAAAATACCTTTCTTTTAAAATTATCTNGCTTTCTTTTAAAATGCTTTCTTTTAAAATGCTTTCTTTTAAAATGCTTTCTTTTAAAATGCTTTCTTTTAAAATGCTTTCTTTTAAAATGCTTTCTTTTAAAATGCTTTCTTTTAAAATGCTTTCTTTTAAAATGCTTTCTTTTAAAATGCTTTCTTTTAAAATGCTTTCTTTTTAAATTTTCTTTTAAAATTCTTTCTTTTAAAATTCTTTCTTTTAAAATTCTTTCTTTTAAAATTCTTTCTTTTAAAATTCTTTCTTTTAAAATTCTTTCTTTTAAAATTCTCTTTTTAAATTCTTTCTTTTTAAATTCTTTCTTTTAAAATTCTCTTTCTTTTTAAATTATTTAAAAAATTGTCTTGCTTTTAAAAATTGCTTTTTAAAAATCTCTTCCTTTTAAAAGTAGCTTTTAGAAATCTCTTTCCTTTAAAAATCGCTTTTACAGATCTTTCTTTTAAAAATCTCTTTTTAAACCCCCTTCTTCTAAAAATATCTTTCTTTTAAAATCACTTTCTTTTCAAAATTCTGTTTCTTGTTCTAAATTTAAGGACCTTATTGTGTTTGTTTCTTTTCCACTATGGTTTCTAAAACTGGATGCAGCTCCCTGTTGTAAGCGATTGAGTTTTTAGCAGGTTTCCTTCGCAGCAGCCCCGCGGTGGCTTGCTGAGCTGCTGAGCACCCACCTCACTTGCTGATTTCCATGGGAGCTGGAAATGTTCAGCTTTCATGGAAACAGCACTCAAGATGTCTCAAGCAGAGGACTTAAAAGCTGTTGCTCCAAAACTGGCAGGCAGCTTTTGAGAATGCAGTCCTATATTTGAAACGGGCTGGGTGGTTGCTTTGGGTTTTGGTTTTGTTTTTTTTTTTTCTCTGCATTAATTTTCTCCATTTTAGTTTGATTCTGAATCAGCTTCACTGAGAGGATTGGGGTTGGGATGGAGGATGGGTTTCAGGCACAGATGCACCAGGAGGGATGTGGAGGATGGGTGGAAGATGAAAGCCCAGAGCTAGCACCAGGGGCCATAGCTGTTTGCTTCGCTGTCTCCCGCTGCCAGTGTGCCCTCGCAGTGCTCTCGGGATGTGGCTGCTCAGTCTGAGCTGATGGAGCTTAGAGGGGTTTTCAGCACTGGTCTGGCATCCAGCAGAGAAGGGAATAAGCAACCTCCATTCAAGATCCCAGATTTAGACTGGAGATTAGAAAAAAAATCCTTATAGTGAGGATGGAGAGACACTGCAACAGGTTGCTGAGGGAGGTCATGAATGCCCCCTCCCTGGAGGTGTCCAGGCCTGGGTTGGATGAGGCCTTGAGCAAGCTGGGCTAGTGGGAGGTGTCCCTGCCTGTGACAGGAGGATTTGAACTAGATAATCCTTAAGGACCTTCCAACCCAAACCATTCTATGATTTTAGATAGAGATGAGAGAGGTTCAAATTCTGGGCAGGTAGGCAGGGAATCATAGACTCACAGAATGTCAGGGGCTGGAAGGGATCTCCAAAGCTCATCTGGTGCAGCCCCCTGCCAGAGCAGGAGCACCCAGAGCAGATCACACTGGAATGCATCCATATGGTTCTTGAATATCTCCAGAGAGGGAGACTCCACAGTCTCCCTGGTCAGCCTGTTCCAGTGCTCTGTCACCCTCACAGTGAAAGAAATTCTTCCTCAGGTTGACATGGAAGCTCCTGTGCCTCAAAGAATTTTCCTCTGCTTTAAAGAAGAAGCTTTGATTTCTGACTTTGTACATAATTAATTGTACAGAAGAGCTACTGAGCAAGAGCAAACGCCTGCAAATGTCATTACTTCAGTGCTTAAATTATACATTTTGATGTCATTTGAATTAAACCACATTTTCAGTTCTGAAAAGAGAAGAATCAGAGAGTGATGAATGCAGAATTGAGAAGGGTGAGGTTAGAGAGAGCAAGTTGATGCCAGGGCACTTGGGCCTGTGTCTCACTCTTCCTTCTTGCTTCAAGGTGCATTGCAGAGGAGGTAATAGGACTAGAACAGCATCACCCTCAGAGCATTTCTGAGTCATAAACTGAAGTGCTCAGCATCTGTCACTTTTGAAATAATGGGACAAGAATTTTTGCCCCAAAGAGTTCAGTGTTTGTTGGTTTTTTTTTTTTTTCCCCCAGCCTTACTTAAAATTTCAGGTCTGTTCCTTCAAGTTTTCCATTCCTAAGATTAATGCTTACCTTTCACCTTCCCTCTGTCTCCCCTCTGGATGCTTACTTAGCCATACATCTGGAAATTCCTCCAGCCCATTACTCGTGTGCCGACGCTCTGATGGGATTTTTAATTCACGTTTCCTCCTGCTCTGCTCAGCCAACCATGAGAGCCAGGGAGAAGTGTTCTGTCTGGAGGGCAGGAATAAAATTTATGGAAATAAAATTGATACCCGAGATCTGTTCTTGAAGGTCGTCTCTGCTCCCATCTGCCTTGTGTGTTCAGCAGTGATGAGGATGTGTGTGCATAAAATAAGAGGGGTGAAGCTTCCCTGGGCGCATCCTTTCCTCCTCAGCAGAATGTGTCTGACCGAGGGCCTGCTGAGCTGCATTACTGAAACTGCAGGTCACAACCAACAATTATGCAAGTTAATTACTCTTTCCTCGATTGTGAAAGGCTTATATAAGGCTTTCCTTTTTTTAAAACATGTATAATTGCCTGAAAGAAAAAAAGGGGAGGGGAAAAAAAAAAAAGCCAACCTCCTATTATTTGCAAGAGAACACATTGTATAATGGAAGGCAAAGCAAGAATCTACCCTGGAGCTTGCTCTTGGAGAGGGTGGCTTAACCTAGATCCTCTAAAAATAAAGTCCAGATGTACCTTGAAGCCAGCTGCATGGCTAAGAGCCTGTGCAGCTCGGAGCAGCTGCATTTGCTCTCTCCTGAGACCCCACCTGGAGACCATGAAGATGATCAGAGGGCTGGAGAACCTTCTCTGTGGGGGCAGGATGAGCGCTGGGGTTGTTCAGCTTGGAGAAGAGAAGGCTCCAGGGAGACCTAATAGAGGCCAGCCAGTGCCTGAAGAAGGCTATGAGAAACCTAGAGAGGGACTTTTTACAGGGGCATGTACTGATAGGATGAGAGGGAATGGATTGAAGCTTGAGGAGGGCAGATAGGGACTGCAGGTGAGGAAGAAATTCTTTGCAGTGAGGGTGGTGAGACACTGGCGCAGGTTGCCCGGGAAGGTTGTGGATGCTCTTTCCCTGGAGGTGTTGGATGAGGCCCTGAGCAAGCTGGGCTGGTGGAAGCTGTCCCTGCAGGATTGGAACTGGATGATTTTTTAAGATCCTTTCCAACCCAACCTACTCTGTGAATCTGTGAATTTCAAGGCTCTGTGATATTTGACGTTAAAACCAAGATAGCTTTTCCAGCTATATTTAGGCAGCGATCTTCACCCCAAAATAGAGTTACGTTTGGAGAGCAGTTGGGAATATTCAGGATCCAGAGCAACTGGGAAAAGTCCACCCATGGGCTGCTGTGAAACATCTGCTTCACTGGAGCAGGGACGGTTTAAAATGCAGCTGGTTCTGGGTTCACTTTCGGCAACGCAAAGTGGTTAGCAAAGCAAGAGAAGGCACTAAACTGAGTACAAAAGCAGCAATCCCGTTCCCTCCAGAGCAGAGCTGGTCTCTTAACACAGCTCCTTTTGACTTTTACTATCTGTGGGTTTTCCTGTAGGTGGAAAACTTGCCACAAAATGATAATGGGATAGTACTCGACATTTCTCCTAAATGTGCTGCTGTGCTTTCTTCGTTTTCTTTTTCTTTTTTTTTTCCCCTCTCCCCCACCAGTTTTTGCAGCCTACACAGTGAAGTTATGTACTTGTATCAGGAGAAAAATGTAATTTAGGCAAAGAGGAATTCATTGAATATAAAGTCTGAAATGGCAGAAGGGAATACAGCTTTGGTATTAGGGTTTTAGAAGGCGGGGGGGGCGGGGGGGAATGTTAGTGGTGGCTTATTTGTGCTGCTGGGGCTTGAATTGTTACAAATTCCTATCAAGCAGGACATGCTGTGTGGATGGAGTTGATAGAGCAGGTCCAGAGAAGGCCGTGAAAATGATCAAGGAGTTGAAGAACCTCTGCTATGAGGACAGGCTGAGGGAGCTGGGGGTGTGTAGCCTGGAGAAGAGAAGGCTCCAGGCAGACCTCACAGCAGCCTGCCAGGACCTGCAGGGGCTGCAAGCAGGCTGCAGAGGGACTGATCCCAAAGGGCTGCAGGATGAGGGCAATGGTTTGAAATGAGAGCAGAGCAGATTGAGCTTGGATGTGAGGAACAAGTTGTGCACCAAGAGGCTGCTGCAACACTGCTACAGGCTGCCCAGGGAAGTAGTTGAGGCCCCATGGCTGGAGATATTCGAGGTCAGGCTGGAGAAGGCTCTGAGCAAGCTGCTGTGGTGCAGGATGTCCCTGCTGAGTGCAGGGGGGTTGAGTGGATGAGCTTTGGAGCTCCCTTCCAACTCAATTCTGTGATTGTTGTGATGTGTTTATCAGTATAAAGGAGAAGGTACTCAACTCCTGAGATGAAGCAGAGTTGCAATGAAAGCTTTTCTGATCTACATAGAGAAAATTCCTTTCTATGACTACTGGTAATAAATGGGATTTGAAATAGGCACAGGGCAAAACTGGCATAATACCACTGGCATGAATGAAAGTGCTTTCACTCCCCTCCCTTTAACTGCAATCACTGCAGTGATAAAAATATTTTTAACATCTGAAGCAAAAAATAATATATATTTTTTAAAGTAGATTTCAATGTAAGGTCTTAAAATGGAAGCACATTTTGAAGGAGTGTTTTGGGTTTTAAAAAATAATTCTATCCAAGTTGCATTATTTAATGAAGTGTCATATTAAGACTTCTGCTTTTGGAGTATTCAGCTGGTTTGAGTTTGGTTTTGGTTGTGTTTTGGTTCAAATTCTTCTCCATGTATGTCACAGACCAATTGTTTTATTAAACTTCATGCTGGCTGCTGTGTTGATAGGGAGATGTGGATGCCCTCAAGCTTGTGCAGGATAAATACATTTACTGTGGCTTTTATGAACATTTTCTCAGCTGTTATTTGGGAGGAATGTGTGATGATGGTTAGTGAGCCTGCAAGCTTCCACAGCCTCATTGACTGGTACTCCAGCCCTAGTTACAGGTCTCATTAGGCCAGCATGCTTGCAAGCTGCCTCCACAGAATAATAAACAGTTCTTGCATTAAGAATACAGGTAAATAAGAGCCTGGCTCTAAAACATTGCTGTGTGTTGAGCTGGCTTCAAGGAGTTCAAGGAACAGCCTCTCTGTCGTGGAGCCTTTGGGGAGTGGAGTGTGTGACTGCAGCCTGCTGCTGTTCCAGCCTTGTCTCGAGGGTAAAATGGGGCAAAAGTTCATTAAATGAATGATTGCTATTAAAAAAAAAAAAAAAAAAGGTGAAGTTTAATTCATGTCTTGCTGAAGGAAATGCTGTGAGAAGGAAATCTATAGCCCGAAGTGGTGTGAGCCTGTGATGATTATTGAGTGCCTCCTGTAGCATGTGGAATGCCTTCTCTCAGAGCTCCAGGGCACTTTCTTTTCCAGTTGCAGGGCAGATCCCAGGGATTTATGTTGGCAGAATATCGTTGCTCATACATTTTGGTCAAGCTGAAGGAGTTCAGCTCCTGTGCATTGCCAGGAAGAGCAGAATAGGAGTAAAGTTTTACAATATGCTCTGAGCTTTCCTTGGGAGCTTCACTGAAAATGCTTCTTGAAGACTCCTCTTCCCAGGCCTGTTTGGATGTCTGCAGGTTTATTTGCAATTCAGAGCCATTCTTGTTTGACAGCAAAGTTTCTCTCTTATCAAGGATATTTTCATCTTTCTGGACATCTTGCTACCCCCTCAGAATGGTTTTCATTTGTATTGCTGTGGATGGCTGAATGCTTTTTGCTTTGTATTTGAACAGCCACATGTGCCTGGGAGCCTTCTCAGTTCTTTGATTTGTTCAGAGCAATTATCAGAATCTTGATAGAAGTTGCATGTAAGGGCTATAAAACTCTTTTCTGTCTTGAACACCCTCCCGACTTGAGATACAGTAGAGGTTTTGAGATGGGTTGGTGACAACTCTTGATGTTAAGAGTGCAGCTGTCATCTGCTAGGGATGACAGTAGACAAGCTGCTTGCACTTGCTCTTTTATCTCCCAGACCTCCAAGGGTGAACTTCCTAGAAAACATGGAAAGAGTAACTAAGAAGAGGAGAAGCACATTCACTAAGTCTGGCTCAGGAGCTATTACCTCTTCCTGACAGCTTGGTGGGAGGAAGGAACTGGTCATGCCAAAACCAGATCAGCTCCCCAGCCTGAAGCAGATTATAGAATCAAGAATGGATTGGGCTAGCAGTGACCTCCAAAGCTCATCCAGTCCAATGCCACCAAACGCATGGAGGGGTTGCTGTTGGTGGTTCCAAAGCTGGTAGAGGCTTTGGAGTTTTCCCAGACCCTCTCCTCAGGTAAAGGGGGTTGGGGGGTGATGAGTGTCTAGTACAGGCTCTGACCTGGCTCCTCTTGACTCCCTACAGCTGGAAACTTACAGAGGGGCAGACAGGATGCAAGGAGGTAGTAGCATACAGAGCACATGGAGGCAGAAGTCTTTAGACATCCAGAATATGGTCAAACCACTCATGAACAGAAACCTTGCTGCAAGGCTGTTAGAACTTCACCTTGATGTTTATGCTGCAGGTCCTGTCAGATGTTTCCATTTTAAGCTCTGTCCAGGAGCTATTAATTCAGCTGTGAGAACTTGCTTCAAGCTGCAGTTTTTAATGCAGTATGTCAAGGTGGAAAATCAACAGAAATTGGTTCATGAGGTTTTGACTTCCAGGAGAGCTAAAAAAGCTGCTGAGATGAGGAAGTCTGTAAAGGCCTGGTTGAAACTGAGTAGAATCAGACATTAAATGGGTTTCAGTTCAGACCTGTTCCAAATGAACAGAGGGAGATTGTTTTCCACTCAAATTCAGCCAATATCTTTCTGAAGATTTCAGCTCAATCTTTCGAACAAAAGCCACACCACAAAGAAGCCTGTTCTAAGGTCACAGAGTTCAGAGGTGCTCCACTGCTTGCTTTGCATGTTCTGAGAGGGAAACAAGTAGGAAAGGGTAATTGCCCTGAAATTACTCACCCAGGGCTGCAGGTAAACTCCTGCAGTGTGCTTTGGTGAGGATTTGGAAGGGTTTCAGTGGCTTGCTGTGGCCTTGGCTAAGCATGAACTGGTTTTGTCTTGTGGTTACTTCGTAATTAAGGCTTTGAAGCAGCCTCTGCTGCTGGGCAGTGGAAGAGACGATGAGACTGTGGAGTAAGTCCTTTGTTTGAAGGGTTGTATGGTGGCTGATAAAAAATCTGCTTTTCAGTGTTTCCCTTTTTAGGTTTTATTTGTTCAAGAAGATTTAAATCCTGCTCCAAGAGTAGGCTTGAAGTGTGGGAGGCTGCTGCCTGCCTGCCTTCAGGTATCAGAGTGGGCTCGTCTGCTGCTGCGTGACAGCCGCCTCTGGGACGTGGGTTTCCATTTCTGCTCCTAATGAGGTTTGCTTGCTCAACTGTGGGGGACAGATGCTGCTGCCATTGTTCAAATAGGAAAGCTGACTTCCTAGCCTGAAATTAGGTGCTGTGAACATTCTTCCCCTGTAATGTCACGTAAGGAGAACAGGAAAATATAGTGCAAAGGAGGCATCAGGACTGCAGGGGAGGGTTGGTGGAGGATTAGAGTCAGTGCAGTAGTGCGTAGAAAAGCAGATGAGGGAAGACAGTAGTAGAAGGGAAGCAAAGCAGTTTACACAAGGGTCTCTCTCTCTCTGATAGCACCACACCAGCATCCAAACCCACCTCACTGACAGCCAAAACCATCTCAGCAATCTTAGGTGCGACTGTCCAAAAGAATGGGTTACAGCCGCGGTTCCCAGCTGGGCTCCTGGAAAGATTCATTTTAACCCTCGTGGTTAAACAGCCAAGGAAAGCACAGAATCACACAAACATGCAGGCTGGCAAAGGCCCTCAGCAGCACCAAGCCCAACCTCAGACCCTGCTCTACAAGATTCACCTTAAGCCATAGCCCTAAGCGCCACATCCTTGTAATGACAGGACGAGGGGTAATGGGTTCAAACTGGCAGAGGGGAGATTTAAACGGGATGTTAGGAGGAAGATCTCCACAGTGAAGGTGGCAAGACACTGGCACAGGTTGCCCAGGGAGGTTGTGGCTGCTCCCTCTCTGGAGGTGTTCAAGGCCAGGCTAGATGAGGTCTTGAGCGTCCTGATCTAGTGGGAGGTGTCCCTGCCTGTGGCACAGGGGGGTTGGAACTGGATGATCCAAAGATCCCTGACCACTCTCTCTGGGAAAAAACTTCTTCCTAATGTCCAATCTAAACCTCCCCAGTTTCAGCTTGAGGCCATTTCCCCTTCTCCAGTTACCTGTGAGAAGAGACCAGCAGCAACCTCTTGTAGAGTTCTAGGTTGGACTTGGCGGTCCTGAGTGGCTTTGCCAACCTGCATGTTTGATTTTGGGAAGGTCCTTTCCACCCCAACCCACGCTGTGATGCTGTGCCTCTCCAGGTTGTCACTGTCACTATTTTTCAGAAACCAGGCACTGTGCAGGCTGGCAAAGGCAGCCCCAGGCTCGGCACGGCCTCTGAGCCTTGCTCTGGGCTAAGTAAAGCCTTCTCCCTGGTTCTCCAAGCCTGCTGGAGCCCACCCCACTAGAGCCTGTGAAGCAGATAAGGCAGCTAATAGAGAGTTGTGTAAGAGTTGGCTAAGTGTTCCAGAAATAGCAATTCTTTTAACGCAGATAGGTCTTCCCAGCGGGAGCCTGCAGGCACTGCTTGGGTTGCTGTTGTGGCCGCGGTGCAATTGGTGTGGTAAGAAAGAGCTTCTCCTTTCTCTGCTTTCACCCTGGCAAGTCATTGCAGTCCACCTTTGCTGGCGCTCAGCTGCTCCCCGTTGCCTCCCAGCAGGGACCTGAGACCCAGGACTCATCTGGATAAAAAAAGCAACCTGGCAAAAAAAAGGATAAAAAGAAAGAGTTATTTATCAGAGCCCTTCTTAGAGATCAGTTTACCTGGCAGGAGGCAGCAGATTCCTCATCTCTCAGGCCTTTGGGTGGCTCCGAAGATCCAGAGCACAAGTGCAGAAATCAGGTGGTGGTTGTGCTCTATCTGCCGGAAACACGCAGGGATGGGATGCTGCCAAGATTAAAATCCCAGTCCCTTTTCAGGAAATCTGACTCTCTATCTTTTCAGGCCACCAAATGCTATTTAAAGAACAAGCAGACAGGAAAGGGGAGAAAAAAAAATACTACAGAAATGAAGGAAGAGAGGCTGAGTTAAAAGCAGTCAGCAAACTCCTGCCTTCTTCCCATGGAAGCGTTTTGAAAGCTGTGCTAGAATGCAGTCCCTGAAGACATCTCTGTGGATTGCTTTCTGCAGATGATTTGTTCCTAGGAAGATACTTCAGAGGCTTTGTAGTTTTTGCTTGTTTGCTGCAGCTTTCTGTCTCCTGCAGCTTGTATGGTTTCGTGCATGTAGGCGTTTTGGTTAGCACTCTGAACACAGAAGAGAGGTTGGAGCTGAAGACATTAGGGTTAATTCCTCTGGACAATTCCTTCCTGTCTAACCAGGTTTTCCAGTCTCAGAAGATGGATGTTTTCTTCACAGCCTTTCCATGAGCCCCACAAATTTAACAAAGCCATCGTGGTTGGGGAGGAACACTCAACCTACCTATTTATCTGTTTTCTACACGCAGAGTCCTGGTTTGTTGTGCTTTGCTTTGCTGCAAGAACTTCCCACTTCTCAGAAGCGTTGGAGCAGAAGCCAAAGACAGGATGTACAGGAAGGAGAAGAAAAAGAGTGGGGGTATTTTTTTGCTGGAGTTTTGATTGCCTTCAGTTGGTTGTCACACTAAGTTTTCCAGTTGCTTTTGCAGTGAAATCTGACTCGATCAGCATGACATGCTGCAGAACCTGGAGCTTCA
The DNA here is from genome assembly GCA_013396835.1 of Psilopogon haemacephalus. Lineage (NCBI taxonomy): Eukaryota > Metazoa > Chordata > Aves > Piciformes > Megalaimidae > Psilopogon > Psilopogon haemacephalus. The sequence continues at coordinate 148,979 of VWZI01016416.1, forward strand.
CTGCATCCTCTGGCAGTTAGCTTGCAACAACAAAAAGCCTTGCAAGACCAGCAGAAGAGGTCCTTGGTTTTCTGTCTGTGTTAAGGAAGAGCGTGGCCAGCAGGGCAAGGGAGGGGATTGTGCCCCTTGGCTCTGCTCTCCTCACACCCCACCTGCAGCACTGTCTGCAGCTCTGCAGCCCCCAGCACAAGCAGCACATGCAAGTGTTGGAGCCAGTGCAGAGGAGGCCACCAAGATGCAGCTGAGAGGGCTGCAGCAGCTCTGCTGTGAGTACAGGCTGAGAGAGTTGGGGCTCTGCAGCCTGGAGAGGAGAAGGCTGCCAGGAGACCTTGGAGTGGCCTTCCAAGATCTAAAGGGGCCTGCAGGAGGGCAGGGGACGGACTGTTGACAAGGGCTTGTAATGACAGGATGAGGAGGAATGGGTTGAAACTGGCAGAGCTGAACTTGAAACTGGATGTTAGGAGGAAGTTGTTTGCAGTGAGGGTGGTGAGACACTGGCATAGGTTGCCCAGGGAGGTTGTGGCTGCTCTTTCCCCGGAGATATTCAAGACCAGGTTGGATGAGGCCACTAGAACTTGACCTGTTCTAGTGGGAGGTGTCCCTGCCTATGGCAGGGGGTTGGAACTGGCTGAGCTTTGAGCTCCCTTCCCACCTAAACCATTCTATGATTCTAAGAGCAATCAAATATGTGTGGGATTAATGCAGTCTTTTCCAAATGGAGTAAAACCCCAACCCTGTCTGCTTGGGGAAATGCAGAGCTCACCTGCAGAGCCCAAGCCAGCTGCATAGAATCTTGAAGGTCCATTGTATGGGGAAATAAACTCCCCCAAACCAGTTAAATCTATTTACTGCTGGAAATTGATTTTCTAAGTTAGCTTTCAAGTGCGCTGCTGTTATTCCAATGGCATAGTGGGAGGGATGAGATTTGAGCACACACACACAGAGCTCAGAAATGTAATTAATTTAGGGATGGACTTAAGCAGCACCCAAACCTGGTATGTTAATTAAAACACAAGGGGGGGGGGGGAAAAATAAAAGGCATTTTGCTGTTTGTAGTTTGGCTTCTGAGTAACTGCAGCACTAATGTGATTGCTGTAATCTAGTGACAGCTGCCACAAAGGATTAATTATTATTTGTCTTTATTCAGTATTTACAGCCTGTAAGTTACTTGTTAGTATAATCACTCCTGTTTATAGATTCCCTTTGCCTTCCTTGCCAAGGATTTGGTGTGGTAGTTTTGTTTTGGCAACTACATCTCAGTCATTCGCTTTCCCCAGCTAAGCTTATACCTGGTGGCTGGGCTGTGTTGTTGTCTCCTTAAATTTGAGTAGAGTTCCCTGTGAAAGGTTTGGAGTGTTGTTGGTCTGCACAAATGAGAGCTTTCTCAGCCTGTACTGACTGATTCACAGCATCTTCCCAGCCTGTGGTGTCGTTTCCAGTTTGCTGGGGGCCACTTTGTTGTCGAGATGCTGAGTGAAATTCTCCAGGAGGCACAGTAAATATTATCTGCCAGGAAAAGACAAGGCTTAGTGGCTCGATACACCAGAGAGCATCCCTTTGAACTCTGCAGACTGGCATTCCTTGCATCTCTGAGATGCAGTACCTGGTACTGGGCCTGAAGAGCAGTTGATGTACTTCCTTGATTTCTCCATGCTGAAGGGACAGAAACATTCTCAAGCCAGGGTCTAATTCAGAGCACACAGATTAAAATCGCAGAGCAGAAGCGAAGCAACCTTCTGTTCCCGGGGGGACTCCCACTGACTTGGAACGGAAGCTGTGTTCCTACTGGAGGAGAAAATGTCCTCTAGAGTGTTTTGTCTGTCCCAGGCTTCCCCAGTTCTCTTTCAGGAGGAGTTTTCTCTGTCTCCTGTGGCCAGCAGCCCTCCTGCTCCCACATCCCAGGCGTGCCAGCACCCAGCTCCCTCGGCAGTAGGGAGGGATGAGCTTCCTCCTGCATCGCAGGGCTGGGGAGTTTGCAGCCCAGGACTGCTGCTGTTTGATCTACAGGTTGTGTAAAGTCCAATCAGTGCCCCTCTCTTTGTGCCTCACTGCTCCAGTTGTGCTGGAAGTCACAGCTGGCCATTGTCTTCCCTTTGCTAGGGATGGGATTTAAAGTACCTTGACTGCTGTTTACATCCGGGCTTTGAGTGGCAATTCTGATGTGCAGAGCTCACCATTGTCCCCGCAGAAGAGGAAATGAGTCCATGCAGGCTCTCCTTTGCCTTCCAGATGTTCAAACCATCACAGGAGAGCTTGTGCTCAGCCTGACCACACGGTGTTAGTACCTCAGGCTGCCCTCCCTCCTTTCTGCCAGGGAGGATCTTTCTAACTGGACAAAACAAGTTCATGTTATATTCTTTCTTTTCACTTTTTGTTGCAAACAGCAACAGTTTTTGGTCATGGCACAAACTGTGTCTAGCAAGGCTACCACAGAAATGATGGAAAAAAACTCCTCTAAGAGGAGTTTGCCAGCATTAGGCTTGCAGCTTTGCTTTGCATTCCTTCACATGTGTCATAGGTTCACAGAGTGCATTGGCTTGGGAGGGACCCTCAAAGGTCATCTTGTCCAACCCCTCTGCAGTCAGCAGGGACACCTCCAACTAGAACAGGCTGCCCAGGGCCACACTGAGTCTACCCTTGAATGTCTCCAGGGATGGGAACTCAACCAGATCCCTGGGCAGCCTATTCCAGGATTTTACCACTCTCACTGTAAACAACTTCTTCCTTATGTCCAGTATAAACCTACTCAGCACCAGTTTTAATCCATTTCCTCTCTTCCTATTGCTACAAGCTCTTCTAAACAGTCTCTCTCCAGCCTTCCTGTAGGTCCCCTTAAGGTATTGGAAGGCTGCTTTGAGGTCTGCCTGGAGCCTTCTCTTCTGCAGGCTGAACACCCCCAGCCTGTCCCTGTAGGAGAGCTGCTGCAGCCCTCTCATCATCGTCGTGACCTCCTCTGGACCTGCTCTAGCAGGTCCATGCCCCTCTTGGATTGGGGTCCCCGTAGCTGGGTGCAGTATCCTGGGTGAGGATATCTGTTACCAGGAGGGCAGCTGCTGGTATTTGGCCATCTGCAGCTGAGTTATAGATCAGCAAGATGGTTTGTTTCTAGCCAGGCTTCATTATGGCTCTGTTCATTTCAGATGGGATCTGTCATTTAGAAGGTACCTCCTGTTGTAAGAATCCAGCCAAGTCTTTAGCGTGGCTGTGCTGATGTCAGTCAGGAAGATTCTGCCAGGCTGCTGATGTATTTGGTCTCTCTTTTGTTGTCCTGAATCTGAACAATAGGAAGGATGAATGGAGTAAAGTCCCAGGTGGCATTCTGTTCAAATTGGAAGGCACTAGTTTATAGTAATGCTTTGGGGTTTTTTTTGGTCTTGTTACCTTTTGATGGTTTTTCAAGACTGGAAAACTGGATTATATAATTTAAAAGAGTCCTAGGCCTCCCTGAATGTTCTCTGGAAGGTGTCCATAGTGAAGGGCCACGAGGATGAGCAGAGGGCTGGAGCTGCTCTGCTGTGAGGAGAGACTGAGGGAGTTGGGGCTGTTTGGTCTGGAGAGGAGAAGGCTCCCAGGTGACCTTATTGTGGTCTTCCAGTATCTGAAGGGGGCTACAAGGAAGCAGAGGAGGGACTTTTTAGGCTGTCAGGTAGTGATAGGACTGGGGGGAATGGAACCAAGCTAGAAATGGGTAGAGTCAGACTGGATGTTAGGAAGAAGTTGTTCAGCATGAGGGTGGTGAGAGCCTGGCAGGGGTTGCCCAGGGAGGTGGTAGAAGCCTCATCTCTGGAGGTGTTTGCAGCCAGGCTGGATGAGGCTGTGGGCAGCCTGATCTAGTGTGAGATGTCCCTGCCCAAGGCAGGGAACTGGCTGATCCTTGTGGTCCCTTCCAGCCCTGACTGATTGTATTTGTTGAAGGAAAATCAGAATAACAATACTGCTGATACAGGAAAGGAGGAAGGGGCTGGGAAATTAATCCTGCGGTTGGAGGTATTAAAGCACCCCTGGGAAATACACAGCCTTAGGATGCCATTTCTCAAGCTTGTTCTAATGCCACTGATCATTTATTTGGGTTGGAATGTAAAATAAATAAACACAACATCTTAAGAGCATTAAGGAAGTTCCAAATAGTGTCAAGTTTTGTGCTTTTAAATATACATAGAACAATTCAAATTTCCAAGTGTGTAGGTACTTTAGCCTGCTCGCAGGGAGGGATGTTTATCTACAGCCTCTGCATGCTCTTCCAGACTCTTTATCATAGCAGATAAAACTCTATGCTGGAATAAATGCAAAATTTATGATGTTTGCTTCGTCTAGTAGGGCTTAAATGTGATCTTAAACATTTTATTTGCAGAATGTCTTAAATGGCATTTATAAAGCCAGCAAAGCCTTTCTGTGGTAGCTTTAATAGCAGCACTCTCACATCTCCACAAGAAAGCAACATTAACAACCCCTACAAAAGCAACATGAGGAGGGCAGGTTGAGACTGGAGATGAGGAGGAAATTCTTCCCAGTGAGGGTGGTGAGACACTGAAACAGGTTGCCCAAGGAGGTTGTGGATGCCCCCATCCTGGAGGTGTTCAAGGCCAGGTTGGAAGATTATCTCTTTGGGTCATTTCCAACCTCTGACATCCTGTGATGCCTTGAGCAAGCTGGGCTAGTGGAAGGTGTCCCTGCCCTTGGCAGGAGTTTGGAACTAGCTGATCTTCAAGTGCCTTCCAACCCAAACATTCTATGGCTGTGATGAGCAAGTCCCAGCAAGTGTGAATTCAGCCTTGCTTACTTCCTTGTAGGTTCATAGAACCACAGAATGGCTTAGGTTGGAAGGCAGCTCAGAGATCATCTGCTCCAGCCCCCTTGTCGTGGGCAGGGACACCTCTCAAGTAGTCCTGCTTGCTCAAGGCCTCATCCAACCTGGCCTTGAACACCTCCAGGTGTTCCCAGCATCCACAACCTCCTCGGGCAGCCTGTGCCAGTGTCTCACCACTCTCACAGGGAGGAGGCATCCACAACTTCTCTGGACAACTTGTTCCAGGGTCAGAACTGTAGTTAGGTTACCTTTGCTTAGGTTGTGTTCATGTAGCACAAGACAGTTACACACTTGTCTGTGGCAGAGATTTCTGTAATGTTTTTTTTTGTCATGGTAGCTAAGAAGTTTGCTCAGTGTAAACTTGGAAAACAGAATGATCTGATTCTGAAGTGGGGGAACTGGAGAAGGAATAAGGTTGCTCAGGGAGGTGGTTGTGGCCCCATCCAAGGTGATATCCAAGGTGAGGCTTGACAGGGCTCTGGGCAGCCTGATCTAGTTGAGGATGTCTCTGCTGACTGCTGAGGGGGTTGGACTGGATGACCTTTGGAGGTCCCTTCCAACCCAGATAATTTTCTGATCATCATCAGCTTCCTCTTGTATTATTACTGGGAATTTATTGGTATGGCTCTTCTGTTTTAATAATGAAGAGATCACATCTGCTTGCTAATTTATTTGCATGCTTTTTCCCTTTTAGTAGTGGAGACAACGCTGTTGGCTCAATAATTGTTTTTCAGGAAGGATTCCTAGTAATATAATTCATCTAAGCTTGCATTTCTTCTCACAAGCAAGTTTCTGAAGCCCTTCTCTGCTCTCCTCTGGGCAGCACTGAGCTGGTACTCAGCACAGGCGTGTGTGAAGGATGGAGAGGGTTCAAAGACCAACCTACTAATCTGCCTAATGAATCAAATCCTTTGTAAGCACCATAACATTTTGAAAGGGAGAGAGTTCCTGCGTACTCAACAGATCTGATTACCATGTGACAGCTACAGTAGACCATTGTAGAGGCTGAAAAAGCCTTTAGAGACATCCAAGCATTTAATAATGGACTGGAAGTCGGCTTTAGTCTATTGGTAAGATTCAGTTGGAGGTCAGGTTTTATGGCACCTCTTCCTGCTGCCTCTGTTCTGCTCTCACTGTGTCTTATGGTGCTAACTTTAATGAAGATCCATTGCATTTGGTTTGTTTGGGTTTTTTTGTCTCAGCCATCCCTTTGTATGAGAACAAGTTGTGGAATCATAGAATGGTTTGGGTTGGAAGGGACCTGTAGGTGTGAGCCCTGGCATGCAGTCATCTCGAGTGTGAGATTGCTGGAGTTAGTTCTGGCCTAGTGTAGGTATAGCCTGGGATCTCAGCTCTTGTGTGAGTACCAGCCCTAGCATGAAAGTGGCAATCCACACTGGCATCTCCTTGGATTGTTCAGGTTTTGGTTGGAAATGGAGTTATGGAGTCCAACCCTTCTCTAACTCTGCAAAGTCTGCTGCTAAACCGTGGTCCTCAGCACCACATCTCTGCCTTTCTGAAACACCTCCAGGGCTGGGGACTCAACCATCTCCCTGGGCATCCTGTTTTAGGGAACCCTTTCAGGGAAGAAGTTTCTTCTGATCTCCAACCTGTCCCTCTGCTGGTATAACCTGAGGCTGGTTCCTGTCACCCTAAGCCGTGCTGACACTTGGCAAGGCACAGTGTTTCTGTGAGCAGTGAGAATGGACAAAGCAGATTAGGAGGCTGCAGAAGGGTAAGAAGAATTACTGCTGTAACCCACAACCTCACATATCCCTGCTCTTCCAAACAGCCAGGGGCAAGAGAGGGGTAAGGGAATACCCACACTGGGTAATTAAGAGTCCTGAATTCTCATCTGCTCTCCTCTCTCAACGTGCAGAGCAGGAGCAAATGAGAGCAGGTCCTTTCCATTTGTTGGCAAAAATTGATCTGTAGCTTGGATAACTTCTTGCTTGAAGCTGTCACCAAGAACTTTGTGCTAATTACTGAGGAGCAGTGTGGCACTGCCCTGTGCCTCGGGAAGGAAGGCAAAGCAGACGATGCCTTCAGCAACTCAGCTGTCTCTCAGCTTTCCATCTTCATAGTTTTGCAATCCAGTCGTCTGGTAATGGTTAGAGGAGCACCTCCCAAAGAGATTATCCACTTCTTTCTGTTTTTAGCTGGATTACAGATCATTAGCAATCTTTAGATTCCTGTGTGTAAGGAAGTGCAATGAGAGCTGCATCCAGACAGGATATTTAATACTGCGCCTGTGGGAAGAGCTCCGTTGCTAAGCCACTTAGGTACTCAACAGGTCAGGGGAGACTGGGTTAAGCCTTTCCTCATATATCATAGGCTTTCACTCAACACATGGCTTCACTTCAGCCTGAGGACAGGCTGCTCTTAGTGGGACTCTCATTAGAACACAGGAACTTGCAGGATGCAGGCACCATTTTTTCCTCTTATCACTAACTGAGTCAGTCTTCTGATCTGGGCAGTGTGCTCTCTGTAACCTTGGATGCTCTTTGCCTGAATCCTGGAATGGCTGCAGTTGGAAGGGTCCTTAAAGATCACCCAGTTCCAACCCCCTGCCATGGGCAGGGGCACCTTCTGTTAGCCCCACCCAGCCTGGCCTTGAACACCTCCAGGGTCTGCCAGTGTCACCACCTTCACTGCAAACAACTTCCTCCTAACATCCAGTCTAAATCTCCCCTCTGCCAGTTTAATCCTATTCTTCCTCATCCTGTCATTACAAGCCCTTGTCAATAGTCCCTCCCCAGCCTTCCTGTAGTCCCTTTCAGATCCTGGAAGGTCACTCCAAGGTCTCCTGGCAGTCTTCTCTTCTCCAGGCTGCAGAGCCCCAACTCTCTCAGCCTGTACTCACAGCAGAGCTGCTGCAGCCCTCTCAGCTGCATCTTGGTGGCCTCCTCTGCACTGGCTCCAACACTTGCATGTGCTGCTTGTGCTGGGGGCTGCAGAGCTGCAGACAGTACATCAAATCACAGCCAAAAGTTGGGCAGTGCATGAAACAGTGCCACAGCTTGCCACAGGAGCCTCCTTGGTGACCAAAGGGGCATTTTTAGCATGCCAAATCAATCAGTGCATTAGGAGGTAATGGGGTTAGCTGATGTCTGATGCTTTAGGAAAGGATGCAGACAGTACAACTTTAACCTAATTCTGCAGCCCTCTTCAATAAAAATGTGCCAGGGGAGGTTTACCCAATGCTTTACTCCAGACAAGCGTGCTGAGGGATGGAGACTCGAGCTCTAAATTATGTTTTCACATGGAGGCTACATAAATCTTCTCTCCACCACAGGAAATGTTAGAGTTATTTTTTTCCTCTAACATAGAAGTGTGTAATTATGCCCTGAAAAAAAACATTTGCCTTGATAAAATGGAGTGGTGTGATAGCTGGAGTGGTGCCCTCGGCACAGGAAGGACATGGAGCTGCTGGAGTGGGTCCAGAGGAGGGGCAGAAGATGATCAGAGGGCTGGAGCACCTGCCCTGTGGGGACAGGCTGAGAGAGTTGGGGTTGTTCAGCCTGGAGAAGGCTCCAGGGAGACCTCAGAGCAGCCTTTCAGGAGGCTACAAGAAGGCTGCAGAGGGACTTTTTACAAGGGCTTGTGACAGGACAAGAGGGAGTGGATTGAAGCTTAAGGAGGGCAGATTTAGACTGGAGATTAGGAAGAAATTCTTTCCAGTGAGGGTGGTGAAATACTGAACAGATTGTGCAGGGAGGTCATGGATGTCCCCTCCCTGGAGGTGCTCAGGGCCAGGTTGCATGAGGCCTTGAGCAGCCTGCTCTAGTGGAAGGTGTCCCTGCCCATGGCAGGGGGGATGGAAGGAGGTGATCCCTTCCTACCCAAACCATTTTCTGATGTTCAGGATGCTTGTGGTGCCAAGGGCCATGGTTTAGCACCAGCATTGGCAGAGTTAGAGAATGGTTGGACTGCATGATCTGAAAGGTCTTTTCCAACAAAATGATTCTGTGATTCCATGATTTCATTGTTCTTGAGGATCAGTGGTGTCCATATTTGAGTCAGGTGGTGTCAAAGTCCCCACTTTGGCACCAAAGTGTTTGTGCTCCCCAGTTTCAGAAGGACAGGGATCTGCTGGGGAGGGTCCAGCGGAGGGCTCCGAGGATGCTGAGGGGACTGCAGCACTGCCTGGAGAGGAGAGGCTGAGGGACCTGGGGCTGCTTAGTCTGCAGAAGAGAAGGCTGAGAGGGGATTGAGTCAATGTTGATCAATCTCTGAGGGCTGGGGGTCAGGAGGGGAGGACAGGCTCTGCTCACTGCTCCCTGCCATAGGCCAAGGAGCAATGGATGGAATCTGCAGCACAAGAGGTTGCAGCTCAACACATGGGACAACTTCTTGCCTGTGTGGGTCCCAGAGCCCTGGCACAGGCTGCCCAGAGAGGTTGTGGAGTCTCCTTGTCTGGAGCCTTTCCAAACCTGTGTGGATGTGTTGCTGTGCGCCCTGAGCTAGATTGTCTGGTCCTGCTGTGGCAGGAGGCTTGGAATCAATGAGGTCCTTGGGTCCCTTCCAGCCCCTGACATCCTGTGAGCCTGTGAAAGTCTCCAATGCAGCTTCAGCCATGCAGGTTGTTTTTTTACAGCCATGTGCAGCATTGCTACACACCAGAGTAAACAAAAACGAAATAGCAAAGTGGAGGAATATGTGATTGAAATACAAATCCTGTTCCCAGGGTGCTGTATGCAGATATTTAATTAAGAGATTGTCTGGATAACTGAAGAACAGAAGCAGCATCTGTTCTGCAGTGCATGAAATGAATATTAACTTGTACTCTTAAATGTTCAAGAGAGAAGGAAAATAGAAGAGGCATGGGAGGGGGTTTGTGATGCCTCTGGGTGAGGAGGTGGCCATGGTGGGTGCAGTGGCCACGGTGGTGTCAGGTGTGTGGTTGGACTCAGTGATCTTGGAGGTCTTTTCCAACCAGAACGATTCTGTGATTCTGTTTTCCCAGTCCTGTTTGTCTATCAGCTTTTTTTTCCTTCCCTGAGCATCACTTACCTCAACCTTTTCATTCCCTTTCATGTAGTACCAGTTGGGATGTTCATGAGCAGGCAAAGCCTGATTATGCTTCCTGGAAAGCATTCCCTAAAAAGATTCATGGATTCGTAGATTGGGTTAGGTTGGAAGGGACCTTAAAGCTGATCCAGTTCCAGCCTCCTGCCGTAGGCAGGGACACCTCCCTCTAGAACAGGTTGCTGAAGGCCTCATTCAACCTGGTCCTGAACACCTCCAGGGAAGTTGTGGAGCGCAGAAGCACAGAATGTGATCAAAGACCACATTCTGTGCTTCTGTGCTCCACAACCTCCCTGGGCAACCTGTGCCAGTGTCTCACCACCCTCACTCTAAAGAACTTCCTCCTAACATCCAATTTTAATCCCCTCTCTGTCACTTTAAACCCATTCTTCCTCCTTCTGGCATTACAAGACCTTGTCAATAGTCCCTCCCCAGCCTTCCTTTCAGATCCTGGAAGGCTCCTGGCAGCCTTCTCTTCTGCAGGCTGCAGAGCCCCAACTCTCTCAGCCTGTCCTCAGAGCAGAGCTGCTGCAGCCCTCTCAGCATCTTGGTGGCCTCCTCTGCACTGGCTCCAACAGTTCTTTATCCTGCTCGTTTTGGGGGCTCAAGCTTCAATCCATTCCCTCTCATCCTATCCCTACAGTCCCTTGTAAATCCTAACATGTGAAGATCTCCAACTCTGCCCTGCCTGAGAACCTTTGGGAGTAGTTTTGGTGTCTTAGAAGGTGATGAAGTTTTGGGAAAGCCTCAGAGTTTTCCAGATGAACATATTCCTGAACAGGAGCAGTTTTTTTATGTCAGGATAACTGGCACTCTGAGCCACTGGGTACTGGCCTGGTATTGATTGTGTGGCAATGAATTGGAGATGTCTCTGTGACTGGTTTGGAAAGCAGCTCTGAGTGCCTTTCAGCTTGGCATGATGTTAATGGGTTTGCAGGGGACTGAGCTTGTTCCAGTGTGCTTGCATTAGAAGAGTACAAGAGTGGTTTGGATAAGGAAAAAAGGGATGGTCTGAATCTTTCCTTACACTCTCATTACTGTATTTGGCTCAGTTTCCTTATTTTACTGAGTAATTTAGAGTCCCAAGGCCTGCAGATAGCAGCAATTCAGCAGCATTCAGTCAAACACCTGATTCTCATTTAAATTTCCTATGGGCCTGGAATTGCCCTGATGGAAAATCCATATGGAATGAAGAGGATATTTTAAAAATCAGTTGTATGGTAGTATCACATCTCCTCAGTCTATTGCATCTTCTCCTTCCCTTTGGTTTCCTAGAACCACAGAATGGGTTGGCTTGGAAGCAGCCTCCAAAGGTCATTTACTCTAATCCCCCTGCAGATGCAGTAGATTGAGGGGAAATCACAGAATGCCAGGGGCTGGAAGGGACCTCCAAAGCTCATCAGGTCCAACCCCCCTGCCAGAGCAGGATCACCCAGAGCAGGTCACACAGGAACACATCCAGGCAGGTCTTGAATATCTCCAGAGAGGGAGACTCCACAATGCCCCTGGGCAGCCTGTTCCAGGGTTTTGTCACCCTCACAGTGAAAAAATTCCTCCTCGTGTTTCCATGGAACTTCCTCTGCCTCCCACCCTGTGCCCCTTGTGCTGTCATTGGGCATCACCCAGCAGAGCCTGGCTCCAGCCTCCTGCCACTCACCCTGCACATCTTTACCAACATAACTGAGGTCACCTCTTAGGCTCCTCCTCTCCAAGCATCCCAGCCCCAGATCCCTCAGCCTCTCCTCTTATGCTGTCCTAGGGGAGGTTTAAATTGGCTATGAGGACAAATTTATCTACTGAAAGAGGAGTGAGGCATTGGAACAGGCTGCCCAGGGAGGTGGGCACTGACTTTTGTTACTAAAACTGAGGAAAGACTTTCAAAATTTGCTTCAAATTTGTTTCTGTTTGTCCTTATGTTTGGTCTGTGGAGAGTTGAATAAAAACTATAACACCACCCCAAAAACCCAGAAGCCTTTCAGCATTGATGAGTGTCCTTGAAGCCATAACTGGAAAATGCTATTGTAGAAAATGTCATAGACTCATAGAATGGTTTATGTTGGAAGAGGAGCTCAAAGCTCAGCCGGTTCCAACCCCCCTGTGCCATAGGCAGGGACACCTCCCACTGGAACAGGTTGCAGTCCAGAGTTAGGTACTTTTGCTTTTAGAATCACAGACTGCAGTGAGTTGGGAGGGACCCTCAAAGGACATTTAGTCCAACCACCCTGAAGTGAGCATGAACATCTCTGACTAGATTTGGTTGCTCAGAGCTCCACCAAGTTTCAAGCTAAATGTCTCCAGTGATGGAGCCTCCACCACATCCCTGGGCAACCTGTTCCAGATTCCACCACTGTCACTGTAAAGATCTTCCTCCTGATGTCCAACCTAAATCTCCCCTGCTCCAAGTTCAAACCATTGCCACTCATTCTGTTGCTGCAGACCCTTCTAAACAGTCCCTCCCCAGCCTTCCTGTAGTCCCCTTCAGGTACTGCAAGGCTGCTCTAAGGTCTCCCTGGAGCCTTCTCTTCCCAGGCTGAACAACCCCAACTCTCCCAGGCTGTCAGCTCTTTAATTAGAGATTCTTAAGCACAGCTGAGGTTAGATGTGTGAATGTATTTTAGGCAAGTTTTGTAAGAGGAGTTTGCTGCCTTCCTCTGCTGGTTCATTCACAGCTCTCCCTTTAGGCAACAGCCGCAGCCTTGCCAATTTCTTCAGGCACTGAGCAACTGACTTCAAAATGTCAGGGATTTTCAGAGGTATTTGGGAATATTCTCTTGATTCATTTTATTAGACTTGAGGTAGGCATTAAAATCGTGGTAAGATGATTGAAAGGCTTTACTCTGTTGGGTTCCCAGCCCATCACACACAGATTATACCCCGTGTAATTTGCTAGCTGGAACATCTCCAGCTTCCACTAACTGGTGTCTGTTTTGCTTTGAAAAGAGATGTGCAGCTGTTTGTAACCAGCACACAGTCCCTGCCAGTGACAGCCACACCAGCTGTGTGCTGCACGCTTCAGCTGGAGGAGCCACTGAGCAGTGCTCTCCTGGATGCCTCTGCTCTGCTCACACAACAGACTGAGAGGCTCTTCTCTAGCTCTTAAAGCTCTTTCCATGTCCTGCCTTGCCCAGGCATGATCCCATAGTTCCTTCCCTCTGCTGGGAGGAGGAAGCAGAGTGCAGGGAGAAGACAAAAGGCTTGGAGACCCCCACTTGGAGGGTCCAAGACTTGCTTAGAATTGTTCCTCCCACATAAGGGCCAACAAGCTCCTGACTTCACTAGTTGTGGCTTCTGTGCTTTGTAGTTTGCCTACAATTCAAAGGGTAGAGTGAAAACCAATCCTGGTACAGCCTCCTGCCTCTTCCTCCTGGGGGTTAGTAAAGTCAACGTTGCTATTGATTTCAAGAGAGTAATGTCAGACTTTGTGCCTGATGTCATAGCAAATGTTGCAGTTGAAAAAAGTCCAAAAGCCAGTGCTGATTTGAGTCACTTTAAATGTATTTATCTGGAATCCCCACTTTGGGGCATTACTGCTGTAGTCTCATCCTGAGCTAGCATTACTCATTAATGCCAGCTTATCACCCTGATCCTTCTTTCCCTTTGTTCATTCGGATATTCTGCCTGCACACAGCTGGAACCTTCTGTTTCTTGCTCCCTTAATACCATAGATTAAATTGCATTGAAAGCTGCTGCCTTTGAACCAGTTATGCACTCAGGCTTGCCCTGGCTACAAGAAAGGCATTGAGGTGCTGAAGGGCACTGAAGCTGGTGAAGGGTCTGGAGAACAGGGTTGGGGAGGAGCAGCTGAGGGAGCTGGGGGTGTTCAGTCTGGAGAAGAGGAGACTGAATGGAGACCTCATTGATCTCTACAAATCTCTGAAAGGAGGTTGGAGTGAGGTCCCTTCCAACCTGTGATCCTGGGAAAACCATCCAGTGGTTCTGTGACCAGGAAACTCCTCTCTGTGGCTTGTGTTGAAGTCTCCTGTTACCTCCACGTACCATGTTAGGAGGCATCAGGGAGTGTGTGACCCCCCAAGCACTGCTGTGCTTAACTGCAATGCAATCCACTGGCTAGCAATGCTTAATGGATCAACATTCTCCTGCTTACTCCAGGCGCTCTGACATCTTACTAGGACTCAATTCACGGTGCTGCAGAGTGCAAATGTGAAACCATCATTAGGAGGAAGGCAGCAGCCCAGATGAGCTCTGCCTGCAGGTGCAATTAAAGGATTGGGAGGTCACTGAGTGGCGATCCCCTGCCGGGAGTGCTGCACTGCACTTGTGTTTAGGAAAGATGTTTGCAAAACACAGCAGCCCTTTTGCTGTGTTACAGAAGCTTTCCCCTTAATCCTCTTAGCCCCTGCTTGTTTGCCCATTTCTATCTGCAAGCAGTGGCATTAGTGGGCTGGGGTTTGGTGGGAGCGGGTGCAAGGCTCCGACTGAGTTAGTGCAGCACAACATTAAGTCAGCTCTTTGGTATCAGCTGCCTGTGAGTGTGGCCACAGGCTGCCAAGGGCTTTGCATCCCCTGGAATCACAAGCATTGTAGCAGAGGTAGGAAAATACCTGCTTGAGCTAAAAGCTAAGTAAAACCCCTTTGTAAGGTGTCTGCCCTGTAGAGAAGGCTGGTGGAAGGGCTTGCTAGTACCTGGTGTCATACTTCAGCTGTGCTTCAACACGTAGGTAGTGAGTAGGCTGTGTGCTGGCACTCTGCAAAGGAAGGGTTTAGCACGTAGAATCATGGAATGGTTTAGGTTGGAAGGGAGCTCAAAGCTCAGCCAGTTCCAACCTCCCTGTGCCACAGGCAGGTACACCTCCCACTGGAACAGGTCGCTCAAGGCCTCATCTAGCCTGGTCCTGAACACCTCCAGGGAGGTTGTGGAGCACATCTGTAGGCTGAGGGAGGGGGAAAGACTGCTGGGAGAAGAAACACAGACGTGTTGATTAGTGGTGACATTGCTACTGTGTGGCAGTCTGTACTAATTGGTACCAGAAGCAGCCTTTTCTCTTGGCCGGCTCATGTGGCACATTCTTGAAAGCAGGAGAAAAATAGCAGCCTCAGTTACCATGTCGATTGGCAGCCCTGCAGGGATCTGGGGAGAAATACTGCAACAGATTTGGGAAGGAATGGCTGCATACTGGAGCTGCAACCCTGCTTCATGCTCTCCATTTCTTATTGAGACGCCAGAGGTCCAGACTCGAGGCTCTGCTGGGTTATAATTAATTTGTCAAACCCTTCTCACTACAGATGTTCTCCTTTGCATGCTTGTTTTGCTGCTCAAAGATACAATGGGTTCTTGGGCATGCCAGTTTGTTACCTTGGCAATGGAGGGGCTTGCCAAAAGGCTGATAAAATATGTCTGCTGTCACATTGGAAAGAAATTTGCTTCTTAAACGCTCCTGTTGCTATTCTGATGATTTTGTTGTTGTTGTGCAGCGTGGCTACCAACATCTTCTTGCACCTGCTGCTTTGTTCTGCTGGGTGGAGAGGCTCTCAAGGTGTAGGCAGGTGCTTTGGCTTTGTCCTGAGACGGGAGTGAAGTTCTAGTCACAGAATGACAGAGGACCTCTGGAAGGGACCTCTGGAGATCATCTACTCCAACCCCCCTGCTAGGGTCACCCCACAGCAGGTTGTGCGGCACTGCGGTGTCCAGGTGGGTTTGGAATCTCTCCAGAGAAGGAGGCTCCCTTAAAAAGTATGAAGAGGTGGTGAGACAGGGTTACAGTCCCACTTGTTTCCAACAGCTTTTGGACACTAAATGGATGCAGCATGGGAAGCTTCACGTCCTGCCACTGTAGAATTTTGTGCTGGTCAGAGTTAAGGCCCACAAGTTCCCTCTCCGCGGGAGGTTGCTGTCACTTGGGGCATCTCATTCTTGAGCTGCAGGACACCCTCTGCCTCCCCTTGCTTTTGAACTGCTGTTGGCAGCAGTGGTGAAGCAGGCTGCATCTCCAGTGGTTTGGTTTCCTTTAGTGATTCGTTGAAATGAGGTCCCAGCACCTGCAGAGCTCTCACGTTCCAGAGCCTGTGGAAAAGGAGCACTGCTTGGCAATGTCAGCAGCAACGTCCAGAGTTAGTATTTTCTGGTGTCCATCAGCCAAGTAAACAGGTTGGTTGTGTGTGGCAGCAGTCACTCCTGGCCTCTGCTGTATGTCAGAAGAGGTTTCTGTGGGATGGAGAAGCCCAGAGCCCAGATACTTTTGATATTTCAGAACCCAGACTGCTCTGTGCAGCTCCTTTAGCCAGAGGTAGAGGCGCTTGAAACAGATCTGTCTCCTGCAGAGCCTTCTGAGGGAAGCCTCAGGCTTGGGTTTGGTGTTAGACCATTGCATTCTTTCAATATTGCAACTGTCTAATTCCCATCTGTGTCTCACCCCTGCAATTGCTTCTTGGGAAGATTTGTCTCCCTGCTGCTTCCCTACCCAAGCATTAGTGACAGCTGCTGCCCACGCAGGCTTTAGGGGAGCGTGAAGGCAGGAGAGCTGCAGGAAGCCTGTGGTGGCTCCTCCTCACTGGCTCACTCCCCTTGACTGAGATGAAGAGAGCACATCACAGAAAAAAGTCACTTCAGGAAGAGATGTCACCTATTTCAGGAACTTTCAGAGCTTCTCCTCCTCCCTGAAGGCAGGCTGTAGAGAGACTTTCAAGCAGAAGGCCTTTAAGATCATGGAGTCCAACTGTTCTCCCGAGCCACCAAGTCTGCTGCTGCTAAACCAATGCATTTTCTTTCACTGCTGTCAAATGTGGGCAGTTAAGTGAACCAGGCTGGCAAACTCTGACCTCTAAACTAAGAAAACCTGCTGAAGGAAAATTCCTGAAGGTTTAAATAGTCTCTGCTTGAAGGCCATGCTCGTGTTGGAAATATGACAGAAAGTAGCATAACTAATCAGGTTACTGCAGGCGATGATAAATGACAGCTTGGGAGCTGAGCAAACCTGGTTAGGTTCAAAAATACCCATGGCTGTGTATATTGCTCTGCTAAAGAAGCTAATACATCATCTGGAACAGGGTCTCTAATGATACAAGCAGTGCTCCAGCAGCCTCCTGCTGCACAACTTGTTCCTCACCTCCAAGCTCAATCTGCTCTGCTCTCATTTCAAACCATTGCCCTGGGCCTGTCCCTGCAGGCCTTTGGGAACAATCCCTCTGCAACCTGCCTGCAGCCCCTGCAGGTCATGGCAGGCTACTGTGAAGTCTGCCTGGAGCCTTCTCTTCTCCAGGCTGCACACCCCCAGCTCTCCCAGCCTGTCCTCCTAGCAGAGCTGCTCCAGCCCCATGATCATTTTCATGGCCTTCTCTGGACCTGCTCTATCAGGTCCATGTCCTGTGTTGAGGGCTCCAGAGCTGGATGCAGCAGTGCAGGTGAGGTCTCAGCAAAGCAGAGGGGCAGAATCCTCTCTCTGCATCTTTGGCCACACTGCCATTGGCCTGAGCTCCAAGTGCTCATTGCTGGCTCCTGTCAACTTCTCATCCCCCAGCACCCCCAAGTCCTTTCTGCTCTCAATTTCAGCATCCCCCAGCCTGTGTCAGTATCTAGGATTGCCCTGACCTAGGTGCAGGACCTTGCACTTTGCCTTATTGAACCTCAGGAGATTCTCCTCAGCCACTAATAAGTGCATTTTTAATGGGTTGAATGAAGTCTTTTCAATGCACATGTAGACCAACTTGGTCATTCAATCTCCTCTTCAACAACAACCAAAAAAAATCAATCATTTCTACTTAGTTAACTTTGGCAGCTTGAATGAAAAAGCACAGATTACACAACCTCTGATTTTCATTCTCTTTTGGAGTGGGTGGTTGAGTGATTTTTGCTCTGTTTCCACAGGTTTTCAATACATATTCCAATGAAGACTACGACAGGAGAAACGATGAAGTTGACCCAGTGGCTGCATCAGCTGAGTATGAGCTGGAGAAGCGTGTGGAAAAGCTGGAGCTCTTCCCAGTTGAGCTGGAAAAAGGTAAGGGGTCTGTGGAGCTCTTCACTGCCCTAAGACAATCGTTTGGTGGCACTCCATTAAGCCAGGATTTTACACAGCCTTTAATGCAACCTGCTCATAGAATAATAAATTGTTTCGGTTGGAAAAGACCTTTAGGATCATCAGCTCCAACCCTGTTTGTTGTTCTGAGCTCTCCTCATAGAGGTGAAGGTTTTTGGTGTGCAATTCAAATGGTGGTAGAATAGATTTGTTTCAGAAGGAAGCAAAGCAGTGGTCCTGGCATAGAAAATCAAGAGGAAGCAAAGCATAAAGGTTTAGTTAGGAAGTAAGTGTGCAAATCAGATGTAAAGGAGTTTCTGCTTTCTCTTGTCTTTTTCACAGATGAAGATGGACTTGGCATAAGCATTATTGGAATGGGAGTCGGAGCAGATGCAGGCCTGGAAAAACTGGGAATTTTTGTCAAGACAGTCACTGAAGGTGGGGCAGCAGAAAGAGATGGCAGGTAAAAACTAGACTCAGTATTTGCAGTTTTGCCCAGCAGTAGTTGCTGTGAGTTCCAGTTCTCCTCAGGAGGTGATGTTTGCAGAATCAAAGCAAACATCCAGTTGAAGTGTGTTAAGAAGAGTGTGTCCAGCAGAGCCAGGGAGGTTCTCCTTCCACTCTACTCTGCCCTGCTGAGAACTCATCTTGAATACTGCATTCAACTTTGGGCTCCCCAGTTTGAGAAGGACAGGGAGCTGCTGGAGAGGGTCCAGCAGAGAGCTATGAGGATGCTGAGGGGACTGCAGCACTGCCTGGGGAGGAGAGGCTGAGGGACCTGGGGCTGCTCAGTCTGCAGAAAAGAAGACTGAGAGGGGATTGAGTCAATGTTTATAACTCTCTGAGGGCTGGGGGTCAGGAGGGGTGGGACAGGCTCTGCTCACTGCTCCCTGCCATAGGCCAAGGAGCAATGGATGGAAGCTGCAGCACAGGAGGTTGCAGCTCAACACAAGGGACAACTTCTTGACTGAAAGGGCTCCAGAGCACTGTTTCATATGGTTTGTAAATTAGGCTGCAAGTGAAATATTCCTTATCTGACACATTAACAATGAAGTCTACTTCTATGCATTCTCTCCTATTTTTAGCCCTTAGTGATTTGTTATCATAGATATAAATAATGCCAGACATAAACACAGGCAGATAAAGTAGGAATCAACTCTGAAGAGCTCTCTGCTGAAAAATATACTGCAGTAAGCTGTTCCTTGTTGCTGAATACCTCTAAGGTTTCAGGCAGGCAAGAGAAAAAGTTGTTCTGCTGTGGAAAACCACACAAATGAAATGAGAAGGCTCCACATGGCAGGGAGTGGCAAAGTTTAATGGCACTGCTCTGAAACTACTGCAATAAACGCCCTTGCAGAGTGGGCTCACAGGTATCTTTACAGCTCTTTGGCACTGAGAGAGCAAATTGAAAGCCAAGTACTGATTTATCACAGGCTTAAAAGTGCTGAGGGAAAGTAAAGAAGCTGACACCTCCAGATGCCAGGATTTCCTCCATTGCTCTAAATTCAAGTCAAGGTTTTTCTGAAAGCTATGCTTGAGCTCAGCCAGAAGGCATGGAGCTCACGACTGAAGCCTTGGGCACCCAAGTCTAGCTGAGAGCTGTCCCTGCCCACGACAGGGAGGTTGGAGTAGATGATGTCTCAGCCCTTCTGTAATGCTGTGTGAAGCTCTCTGGTTAATAACCAGACACTCACCATGGCTCTGTGATGATCTGAGTTTCCTCTTCCTGTCAATAGCCACATCTTTGGGCTACAGATATTAACGTTCTGTCACAAATCTCTTCTTTCATTTCCCTGGTTTCATTTCTGAGAGAGAAACTTGTCAGCTGAACAAAATTGCATCTTCCTTTGACCATTCAGATATTTGTGTTGGTTTTCAACTGCCTGTTCAGCCAGCTGAGAAATAGCCCTCTGATTTTCCCTTTGAGAACCTGATTGATCATTCACTTGGGAAAGGAGTATGTCATCCTCTCAGTTAGCAGCAGCCAGTTCTGCAATGAAGTGCATCAACTGTAAAGGGTCCTATTAGCTTTGAAAAGCCTACTCAATCATTAACATTGATGGCAACACAAAGTCTCCTCACAGGAAAGAAAGCTGGAATTCAGCAGCTGCATCAGATACTCTGAGTAACCTCACAGCAATCTTCAGCCAGGCTCTTCTGAAATGACAGTTTAAACCGTGACAATGTCTGTAGGATAACTTCCATCTTTTATTGCAAGACCCATGGGATGGTGACAGAAAGGAAACCCAAAATCTGTCCAAAAGGGTTTCTCAGTGATTGAGCACCCCTGGCTTACTCACAGAGTGCTTTGAGTTGGAAGGGACCTTAGAGATCATCTACTCCAACCTTCCCACCATGGGCTGGGACACCTCTCAGCTAAACTCAGCTGCTCAAGGCCTCAGTCAGCCCCAGGAAGGAGGCAACAGAACCTCCCTGGGCAATCCAGCCTCACCACCCTCCTGCTGAAGAACTTCTCCCTAAGTTTCAGTCTAACCCTGCTCTCTCTCAGCCTCAAACCATTCCTTTTTATTATAGAATCAGGTAGGTTGGAAGGGAGCTCCAAGCTCATCCAGTCCAACCAAGCACCCAGCCCTGGCCAAGCAATCAGCCCATGGCACTAAGTGCCCCATCCAGGCTTTGTTTCAACACCTCCAGGAATGGGGACTCCACCACCTCCCCAGGCAGCCCATTCCAATGCAAATCACTCTCTCTGCCAACAACTTCCTCCTACCATCCAGTCTGAACCTGCCCTGCCACAACTTGAGACTGTGTCCCCTTGTTCTGTTGCTGGACACCCTTATGAAAAGTTCCCCTGCAGCCTTCCTGTAGGATTCCTTCAGCTATTGGCAGGCAGTTCTGAGGTCCCCCCAGATTCTTCTCTTCTCCAAGCTGAACACCCCCAGCTCCCTCAGCCTATCCTCACAGCAGAGCTGCTCCAGGCCTTGGATCATCTTTGTGGCCTCCTCTGGCCTCACTCCAGCAGCTCTTTGTCCTCTTTCTGCTGGGAACACCAGCAGTGGAGGCAGGATTGGAGGTGAGGTCTGAGCAGAGCCAAGAAGGGGCAGAATCCCCTCTCTTGCCCTGCTTCCCACACTCCTCTGGCTGCAGTCCAGCACACAGCTGCCTGCTGTGTTGCACAAGGGCACTGCTGGCCCCTGGGGAGCAGAGTGAGCATGGAAACCAAAATCTTCTCCTGGGTGAATTCGTAGCTGCTGCTCTGAAGCTCTTGTGGTGGTGAGTCATCTGCAATTGAAACTATTTTGATAACAGAGAACAACAGTTTTGAAACATTGCACAGCTCTTAACTGGAAAAATACTCCAAACGTTGTCTCTGCACAGGTTCAGTTCAGCAGTTCAGCAGACAGCAGCAGTGGCACAAGTGAGTTGCTCAACTGCAGATGGTTCACTTGTGTAGTCACTGCTGGGTGGAAGTGCTGCTTCACACCAGCCTGAGAAAAGAAGTGTCAGAAGAATTACCACTCTCATTAATGAGGAAAGGAGTTAAAACAGCTCCAATTCAGGCTTTGCCAGCCTCAGGCTCATTTTTTTCATTCATGGTTGGAAACAGGTTGGAGAGCCTGGGGAAGCCTGAAGCTCCTGGTGGAGGGAAGGCTGCCCAGAGAACATGGCTCTGAGAGTATTTTGCTCCAGATGGTGCCTCTGGGGGCTTGTTTTGGGGGGTTAGGGGTAGGGTACAGGTACAGAGCTGTGATGGGAGTGGGGCTGGGGAGGAGACACCCAAGGAAGAGGAGGAGAGCTAGGAGAGTGTGGCTGTGAGAGTAGTATAGTCTGGGCAGTACAGATAGGAGACTTCATTCTGAATTCCATGGAATTCTCTAAGCTGAATGACAGCAGTTGCAGGCAGTTTGGTAGATTTGGGTGTTGATATATGAGAAGAGATGGATGTGTAGATGTTCTTGAAGTGAGAGGGCATTTTGGTATAGCAGCCAGCGTTTGTGATCCAGGTGAGTCCACTGCCAGCTGCAAGGATTTCACATCAGTGCTTGCTGCAGATCACAGCAGCACTTCCTTTATGTTGCCTGACTTTTTCTGCATCAGCTGTGAAGTGTTTGCTTTCAAAGAGAGCCCTCATTAAACCAGTACAAGCTCCTCCTGTGAGCACTAAGATCACACTTAGGCTGGGAATTGAGCCTTTTGGAGCAAGCTTGACGAAATACTTGAAGAGAGTAGGTCAGAGTGAAGTCTGATGCACAAACTCTTTCCTCCCCAGCTGAGCAGGTTGTTGGAGTTAAGCAGCACATTTCTATTTCATTAGCATGAAAATACCAGAGCTATGTCTTAGGCTGTTTTTCAAGCTTGGATTAGGAAAGAATGACACAAGAGCTCTTCGAGTATCTCTTTTAATTTAAGTCATATGAAAAATGCAAGAGTTTTGTGTTGCTGCCTTTGGAGGCAGGGAAAGCAACTGCCTGATCGATGCTATTAATTGTAATGGGAAACTGGAGGGATGAAGGAGTTTAATGTAATGAAGGTGGATTTATGAGCTGTCTGCACGCAAGGAATGATGCATTTTTCATGTTTACCTCAGTCATTTTATGCCTGAGTGTTTGTTTAAAGTCTTTGCTGCAAATCAAACTGAAAAGATCTCTTCTGTGCTGAGCTTTGCTGCAAACTGACCATGAATTCACACTATTATTATTTTTCTCTCTTTGTGTTTCTTCTTCTTCTTCTTTTTTTTTCTTTTTTCCTCCCAAAGGATCCAAGTGAATGACCAAATTGTGGAAGTTGATGGCATCAGCCTGGTTGGTGTTACCCAAAATTTTGCTGCTACTGTTCTTAGGAACACGAAAGGCAAAGTCAGGTGAGTAGTGGAGAATGAAAAAAGAGAGTTGTGATTGAATGCTTGAGATTGCCTGGCTGCTTTCTCAGGTGTGCTGCCAGTGTGCTCAGGTGGAACCAGAGGGTTTTGGTCTCTGTGTCTTCTCTGCTTTAATCCCAAGACAGAGATGAGCTGTGGTGTCAGACATTTGTATTTTGGCTTAGTTTTTTAAAACAAGACCACTGAAGGGGGCCTGCAAGAAGGCTGCAGAGGGGCTGGTTACAGAGGCCTGTAGTGACAGGACAAGGGGCAGTGGTTCGAAATTAAAGAGGAGAGGGTCCAGTGGAGGGCTAGAAGGATAATGAGGGGACTGAAGCACTGCCTGGCTGCATTACTGACCCAGGGCTGGAAGAGTGAGGTAGTGAGCACTCTGCTGCTCTCAGATGGCACTCAGCACAGAGAAGAGAGTACTTGATGCAGTGTTAACAGCTACTGAATCAGGAGAGTAATCTCCTGGAATGAATTCATTGAGCTGCCTGAGTCCTTCCCTCTGGGAGTTTTTTCTGTTCCTATGCTGTGTTTCACCTGATGCAGAAAGTCTCCAGAGGAGGCCATGAAAATGATCAAGGGGTTGAAGAACCTCTGCTATGAAGACAGCTGAGGGAGCTGGAGGTGTGCAGCCTGGAGAAGAGAAGGCTTCAGGCAGACCTCACAGCAGCCTGCCAGGACCTGAAGGGGCAGAGGGACTGTTTGTAAAGGGCTGCAGGGACAGGCTGAGGGCAGTGGTTTGAAATGAGAGCAGAGCAGACTGAGCTTGGATGTGAGGAACAAGTTCTTTACTATGAGGATGATGGAACACTGGAACTGGTTGCCCAGGGAGGTGGTTGGGGCCACTTCCCTGGAGATATAGTAGAAGTGAGGATTGACAGGGCTCTGGGCAACCTGCTCTTGTTGAAGATCTCCCTGCTGACTGCAGAGGGGGTTGGACTGAATGACCTTCGGAGGTCCCTTCCAACCCAGCTCATTCTGTGATTCTGTGATTCACTAAAAGGCATCCCTGTAAAAATCCATAAAATAATTTATAGGCCAGAAAATGTGGCAGAGGCTGCAAGTCAAGTTGTGACCCAATGTCAGAGCAAAGCTGGCAAACGTGGATAAGTGAGTAAGAGCAGTGTTTCCCTAGACACTAACTGCTGTGCCAGTTAAAAACCTCTGCACTCCCATTGATGTTTGGTGTTTTTTTTTTTTCCTGTTTAATAGCTTATCAAACAGAATACAGTTTACAGTTTATTAATTTCATTGAAGATTTAATCCCCAAATATCTCTGACATACAGCAAAGCAGCAACCCTTCTGTACTCAACCCTTCTGCTTCTCTTTCCAACTCCTCCCCTCTTAGGGAATACAGCTCAATTCTTTGATTAATGAGGTTTGAGGGCTGACTTCTTTTGAACCATGACTAAACTGGTGGTGGTAATAATATTCAGCCCCCCCCCCCTCAGATGCTGGTGCTAGAGGCTGCTGTGCACAGTTCCACTCTAATTACGTAGCTGTTCCCACACGGCGCTGAGGAATAACACTGGGATGTGGATTCTGCAAAGGATCCTGAGGGTGGTTGATCAGGGTTTTGTTTGAAAGAGGTTCTGTAGGAGAAAAAGTTCCTGAAAGTGGTGGTGTAATTACAGGTGACTGTGTTTTGGTGTAAGGTTTACAGTTTTAGTTACACCAGTGCTATTTCTGCCACGGCTCACACACGCTGTGAGGGTTCCTGCTGAGTTCACTCTGCAAATGAGAAGAGACTTTTATTAAGTTTTCTGCAGAGTTTGGGGCCTTCAGTGAGAAAATCCTTATGAGAGAGAGAGAGATTAAAAAAATGCCACGAAGGAAATGGGCATTTTGTGTTTGATGTTTTAGGCCCCCCCAAAAGGAAACCTCAGCTCTACACCAGCTGCTAGGAGGAGAATGACCTCTGTCCCAGGCCAAAGCAGTCCTGCCTGTCTGCTCTTTAGTAGCTCAGTGAATACTCTCCAGCTGCCCCTGCGTGAGGGCAGCATAAACCACAGGCACCTTTCTTCTGCCTGGTGTCCTGTGCAGAGGTTGGGGTGGGTTTCCCTGGCACTGCCTCAGTTACCCCCCCCAGCATTCCAGAAACAATCCCTTTGTCCTTAACCTAGCCAAAGTGCAGGCTGGCTTTTGGAGCAGGGTTTAGATGGTGTGAAGTGAGCTGCAAAGAAAGGACCTTCATGAGCAGGATGGCATTAAAGCTGCTTCTTAAGCCTTTGCCATCAATGCAGGCAGTGCCTCTGCAGGCAGCTTGCTCAATACTGATACTTAGTGATTTATTTTCCTCCATCAAGCCTCCTGAACACTTTGAGTGATCCTGACAGTGGAAGTTGTTGACCTAGAATAGATTTTAGCAGCGTTTCAGCCAGAAAAATGTATCCAGAGTGCCTGTAGCTGACACAGTGAAGAATCAGTGGGGATGAAGATGTGGCTTTTACCTTTTGAACCGTTCTAGGTGAGGGTGAGAGGTGGGGAAGAAGAGCAAAGAGAAACATCTATGATTTCTTTTATCCATTCTTCTGAGTGCTAGACTAGTCAGAACTTTGTCAGGTCACAGTGGAATGTCATTGACCCAACCCAGTGATAACAGATTTCAATTATTCTTTTTTGATAATGTTTATAGGAGATAATCAGCACCCATCAGATGTGCTCTGGTAGCCCAGGAGGGAAAGAAAGGGGAGGGAATTCTTTCATAATCCCTGCAGGCAATCAGCTTCTGTTTTCAGGGATGGGAATTAGTGTCCCTGTGACTCTAATCTGGCAAATACAAGGAGAGTGCTGCTTCACTTGCTGTAAACATCAGCTCTTTAGCATTTGGCCTAACTGGTCAGTTTAGTGCTGTCTCCTTAATAGATTTCTGAATGTGGTTGTTTGCAGAGGGACTTTTCCTTTGAATTGTGTGCTGGGTTTCAGTGCTGTGGAGCCTTGCCCCTGCTCTGAGATTAGTGGCTCAGGCAGAGGGCAGTGCCAGACTAATATCAGACTAATGTTCTCTGCTTCTTCTGACCCCGTTTAGGATGTAATAATCCCTTGGCTGCAACTTTGTGAGCCAGCAGTCATGAGAGCTAAGGAGGCAGCTTGGCAGTGGGAATCCCATCCTGTCATGGAGCTCCTCCTTTGTTCCTTTGCTTGCATTCTCCGGGTGCATTGTGCTGCTGAACAGCAGACCTGAAGGCCTTTGAAGATGCTTGTGTGATGTTGAACCTCTCTGACCCCACTCCTTCCCCCTGTTCTTCAGCATAAGAAAAGGCTTCTGGGGGATCACAGAATCATAGAATGTCAGGGGCTGGAAGGGACCTCAGAAGATCATCTGGTCCAGCCCCCTGCCAGAGCAGGGAGGTGATCTGCTGGAGAGCAGCCCTGTGGAGAGGGACCTGGGAGTGCTGCTGGAGAACATCCTTGGCACAGCAATGTGCCCTGCTGGGATCCTGGGGTGTATTAGGCAGAGTGTGTGCAGCAGATCAAGGGAGGTTGTCCCCCTCCTCTGCTCTGCCCTGCTGAGACCTCATCTTGAGCACTGCCTTCAGTTTTGGTCTTCCCAGTTTCAGACAGGGACAGGAGATGGCACTGGAATGCATCCAGATGGTTCTTGAATATCTCCAGAGAGGGAGACTCCAGAGCCTCCCTGGGCAGCCAGTTCCAGTGCTCTGTCACTCTCACAGTGGAAAAAATTCTTCCTCAGGTTCTGATGGAACCTGATGCCTTGTCCAGAGAAAGCTGACTTGGAGAGGTGTCCAGCTGCAGGAACTTGCTTTTGCCTTTTGCACACTCAGAGGAGAGGCAATGCAGCTCTTTTCCAGAGAAAGCTTTGTCCTTTTGGTGTGCTTACCTAATCTCTGTCCTTCCAAGGTCAAATACAGAACCTTTCAGTGGGGACTGCACTCCTCTGCCTCACAAATATCCTTGCTCACAGTGCTGTGGGAAAGGAGGACATGGCCCGGGGCAGGCTCTCTGCATTGATGAGTCGCAGGAGTCTGACTTGAGAGAGAGGCGTCAGAAAATCCCAGCTCTGCCTGTGCTGCCTGCAGCCTTTTGTCCTTCTGGCTTTCTCTGCAAGGTTCCTTTGATGGGAGCTAACCAAATTCAGTGTTTTACCGGAGAGGCCAATTTCAAATTCAGTGTCCTCCTCCCGTATCCTGTCTCCTGAATGTGACTAAGCATTTTCTCAGCTTTCCCAGCCGTTGCTAGGCGCTGGGCGGATGCTCTCTTGCTGCTTTCTGAGGCACTTGGTGAGTTTTCAAGGAACCAGAGGGAACCTGTGCAAAACTCCTTTGGTTTCTCCTGATTTGCACCACCTTGAGCTTCGTTCACTGCGTTCATCTTAACCTCCCAACTGGTTTAGCAACTTTTGTTTAATTCAAGGCTGCTGAAACGCATCAAAGCCTTCCCATCTTAATAAAGCATCTCAATAATTGGTTTAGCAAATTTTGCCACGTTTAATTAATCTGCTAGATCAAGAGTTAGATTCTAACAAGAGCAGTGTGAGCATCAGTCCCTGGGGCTTCCCACTGGTAACTGTTCTCTGTTCTAATGAATGGCTTGCCCAAAGAGGTGATGGAAACTTCATCTCTGGAAGTCTTTGAGGTCAGGCTGGATGTGGCTCTGGGCAACCTGATCTGAACCCATGGCAGGGAGTTTGGAACTAGATCCTTCCAACCCTGACAACTCTGTGGTTAATCATTTATTACACTTTTTGGGGTTTTCCTAACTCTGGACAGTTTTAATTCAAAGCAGAGATTTGTCTCAGCTCCCTCTCCCAGTTCACTGCCTCATTTCTTTCTCTCTTACTCTAGTGAGAATGCAACTTCAGCCAACAGGGAAGTTCCAGCTAACTCTTGTACCTGGAGCAGCTAAAGGGAGAAGAGTGCAAATGCTCACTTGTTAATTAGCACCAACTTGATGGCTCCTGTATTCCTTCTTCAGCCAATTCCTTGAGCTGAGTTTTTTAAATGGAAAATATGCAGGCTCAGAAAATGTTCTTTGCTTGCCTGCTGTTTGTCTGGTTTGACATCATAACATCTGGCAAGACAGCTCATGCAGTGGTCTCTTTGCAAGTGCTGAGGCAGTGTGTGGAGGGCAGATGAAGTCAGCCCCAGCAGCAGCAGCAGCACACCCCTGCGGGAATGCTGCTTGCTCTCAGCCTTGCTTTGGTTTTGTGCCTGCTTCCCCTGGGTGAGTCTCTTCTCTTCTTCCAGGGCACAGATTTTCTGCTGCTCCTTCTGCTTGCCCTACCTGGGCTCTTATCCTGGGAAACAGCTGTGTCCTTGAAACGTTTCAGGCATTCTCCATGCAGAGAGACCTTTTGGAAGAGGCAGGAGAGATTTGTACTGCTTCTGAGCCCTGGGTAATGGGGCAGGGCCCAAATCACACGTGGATGGTACCACACTCCCTGTGTGAGTCAGAGCTGAGCTGTGCTGTCTTCTTTCAGGCTGGGAAGAGGGGGATGCTTTTATTCCTCCTTTCTTTCTGTGTTTCTTTTTCCTTGAATCCAAGTGCTGGAGCCAAGGAGCGAAAAAGAAGAGGAAAGAAAAGGGCCCTGCTCTGAGATGTTGAGTGCTGGGCTGGGACTTCCTGAAGGGCTACCTAGGAGGCCAGGAGCACTTGGTGCACTTCCTCCTTCTTTGCTAAAATTGAATCATGGACCACAAGGAGCATCCAGGTCCAACCCCCCTGCCCTGCCCAGGAACACCTCACACTAGATGAGGCTGTCCACAGCCTCATCCAGCCTGGCTTGCAAACACCTCCAGGGATGAGGCTTCCACTGCCTCCCTGAGCAGCCCCTTCCAGGCTCTCACCACCCTCATGCTGAAGAACTTCCTAACATCCAGTCTGAATCTCCCCATTTCCAGCTTGGTTCCATTCCCCCCAGTTCTATCACTACCTGACAGCCTAAAAAGTCCCTCCCCAGCTTTCTTGTAGCCCCCTTCAGATACTGAAAGGCCACAATAAGGTCACCTGGGAGTCTTCTCCTCTCCAGACTGCACAGCCCCAACTCCCTCAGTCTCTCCTCACAGCAGAGCAGCTCCAGCCCTCTGCTCATCCTCATGACCCTTCTCTGGGCCCCTTCAGCACATCCATAGCCCTCTTGTGCCAGGGGCTCCAGAGCTGGACACTACTCCAGGTGGGGTCTCAGCAGATTACTCACAGATTACTGATGAGTGCTGTGACCCTTTAGCCCCAGTGAGGTAAGAGTGCTTTCAGCACTGCTTTGCTGGTTTATATTCCTTGGCTGTGCCTGTGGCAGGACACGACCTGTGCCTTGGAGTGTTGTGCAGCACAGAGGCCAGCTGGCAGCAGCCTGGGCTGTGCTCACGCTGCTAAACTTCCTTTACCTTTCAGAGCAGGGTGGCCAGATCCAAATCAGCTGTTGGAAACATCCAAGCTAGCTCCTAGCCTCTGCTAAATCCCTGACTGGAAGTATTATTTGGTAGCATATGAGTTAACTTGAAGGTTCCAGAGGCTGCCTGGGTGATTTCATAGTGTAGATGATCAACTCCTAGTGCTTGGGACCATTCCCTGGCACTGCTTAATTTCCTGGCATAAACATAGGCTCCCAGTTCTGAGATCTTGCTAATTTGAATTTCATGGCAAGCTCTGCCTCGAAATATTTGCAGATTTGGATAGGAAATTGTGTGTTTGAGTGTGAAACCTGGAGAGAAATCTCCATTTTTAAGATTTGGGCCATTCTGCTGGGTATCTAGGACAATGTATTTCAAACTAAGTGTAATGTGAATTAATAAGGTTGAAGCAGGGCTGGATTTCATTAGGAGCTGCTTTCCTTTTCCTGGAAAAAGGAACAACTTGACAGGTTGTGAAGCACTTCACCCTCGAGTCAGTTGGGTCTAAACAAAAACAAGGCCAAGGGTAAGGTCCTGCACCTGGGTTGGTGCAATCCCAAGCACAGCTCCAGGCTGGGTGGGGAATGGCTGAGAGCAGCCCTGAGGAACAGGACCTGGGGGTCTGGGCTGGTGCAAAGCTCAAGATGAGGCTGCAGTGTGAGTGCAGCCCAGACAGCAACTGTGTGCTGGGCTGCAGCAAGAGCAGCTGTGGGCAGCAGGGCAAGGGAGGGGATTCTGCCCCTTGGCTCTGCTCTCCTCACACCCCATCTGCAGCACTGTCTGCAGCTCTGCAGCCCCCAGCACAAGTAGGACATGGAAGTGTTGGAGCCAGTGCAGAGGAAGCCACCAAGATGCAGCTGAGAGGGCTGCAGCAGCTCTGCTCTGAGGACAGGCTGAGAGAGTTGGGGTTCTGCAGCCTGGAGAAGAGAAGGCTTCCAGGAGACCTTGGAGTGGCCTTGCAGGATCTGAAGGGGGCTCCAGGAGGGCTGGGGAGAGACTATTGACAAGGTCTGGTAATGCGAGGATGAGGAGGAATGGGTTTAAAGTGGCAGAGGGGAGATTGACACTGGATGTTAGGAGGAAGTTGTTTGCAGTGAGGGTGGTGAGACACTGGGACAGGTTGCTCAGAAGAGCAGAGCAACCTAAGGCCCAGCAGTACATGAAGAGATGCCAAAACATTGAATCCCCTGGCTGCTCTTGAAGCACTCTTGAGGAAAGCTAATGTGTCAGTGAGGCCCTGGAGTCAAATTGATTTCTGTAGGATTAATTAATCTAAGTGCATTAACGTTGATGTGTGTGGGTTTTCTACATGACTTCCAAATCATCTGACTCAATACCCATTTAGTTGTGATGGAAGTGCAGCTTCTCAGGGGCTTGTATCCAAGATGCTGTGGAGAGCCTGCAGAGCCTCTTAGAATCATAGAATGATTTAGGTTGGAAGGGACCTCAAATCTCAGCCAGTTCCTACCCCCTCACCAGAGCAGGACCCTACAGTCTAGCACAGATCACACAGGAACACATCCAGACAGGCCTTGAAATGAGACTCCACAACCTCTCTGGGCAGCTTGTGCCTATGCTCTGGGACCCTTCCAGGGTTGCCCCTTGTGTTGAGCTGCAACCTCCTGTGCTGCAGCTTCCATCCAATGCTCTTTGTCAGGAGCATTGGAACAGGCAACCCAGGGAGGTGGTGGAGTCACCATCCCTGGAGGTGTTCCAAACACTCACAGACAGGATGCTTTAGGACATAGTTCAGTGGGCATGGTGGTGTTGGGTTGATGGTTGAACTTGATCCTAGAGGTCTTTTCCAGTCTTAATGATTCTATCTATTAAAAAAAAAAAAAAAAAGAGAGAGAAGAGGCATGAGCAGAAGCTGCAATGAGGGAAGTTCTGACTTGCTATTTTCATCAGAAAAACCACACTGAAGTTTCTCAACCATTGGAGCAGGTCACCTCCTGTCATTAGAGAGATGAAAAAATTGATCAAAGCCATGACAGAGCTGGGCCTGCTTTGAACTGGGGTGGGGGGGACTTGGGGTGGATCAGAGCTTCCAGCCTAAACTATGGAGTCTTTCTGATTCTGAATGTTGGGATCCTTTTATCTGAAGCAGTGTGATGGAGGCTGATAGGCTGTGAATTCCTTCCAGCCAGTCAGCAGGTGAAGGGGAGCTTGATCCAGTTCATGAAAACCCAAGGAGATCAGTGTGCAGTGCTGCAACTAAATAAAACCTCCTTCTTACAGGCTTCACTTTAGCACTTTGTATTAATTATCTGACTATTATCCTAATGGAAGCAGCCAGAGGAGGTAATTGAAGACATCTTGAAATAAATTGGATAAATGGTAGCAGAAGCAGCTTTGTGCTTGGAAGCTCAAAGGAAAACCACATTTAACATCCATCTGTAAAACTCCCCCAAAGACAACCCTTCTGCTATGAGGACAGGCTGAGGGAGCTGGGGTTGTTCAGCCTGGAGAAGAGAAGGCTGTGGGAGGACCTTAGAGCTGCCTTCCAACACCTGAAGGGAACCTTACTGTGAAGACTCAGCTGCTCAAGGCCTCAACCAGCCTGGCCTTGAACACCCCCAGGAAGGAGGCAACCAGAACCTCCCTGGGCAGCCTGTTCCAGAGTCTCACCATCCTCATACTGAAAAACTTCTTCCTAATCTCCACTCTGACCTTGCTGTCCCTCAGCTTCAAACCATACCCCATGTGCTGTTGCTGGACACCCTTAGGAAAAGTCCCTCTGCAGCCTTCCTGCAGGATCCCTTCAGCTATTGGCAGGCAGCTCTGAGCTCCCTCCAGAGTCTTCTCTTCTGCAGGCTGCAGAGCCCCAACTCTCTCAGCCTGTCTTCAGAGCAGAGCTGCTGCAGCCCTCTCAGCATCTTGGTGGCCTCCTCTGCACTGGCTCCAACCCTTGCATGTGCTGCTTGTGCTGGGGGCTGCAGAGCTGCAGACAGTGCTGCAGGTGGGGTGTGAGGAGAGCAGAGCCAAGGGGCAGAATCCCCTCCCTTGCCCTGCTGCCCACAGCTGCTCTTGCTGCAGCCCAGCACACAGTTGCTGTCTGGGCTGCACTCACACTGCAGCCTCATCTTGAGCTTTGCACCAGCCCAGACTCCCAAGTCCTTCCTTCATCAGATACAAATTATACTCCTAGCTTTGTCCCCCATTATTTTTTAACCACAACCAAAGTAAATATTTCACAGCTGCTGGATCCTGCCCAACTGAATACCAAGGTCAGGTCATGCTCTGCTTTCCTGTGATGTTCTCTCCTCTTTCTTTTACGAGGATGCTGAGGGGACTGGAGGGCTTGGCTTATGAGGGAGGCTGAGGGGCCTGGGGCTGTTTAGTCTGCAGAAGAGAAGGCTGAGAGGGGATTTGATAAATGTCTATAAATATCTGAGGGCTGGGGTCAGGAGAGGGGGGACAGGCTTTGCTCACTGCTCCCTGGGGTAGGCCAAGGAGCAATGGATGGAAGCTGCAGCACAGGAGGTTGCAGCTCAACGCAAGGGGAAACTTCTTAATGGGAAGGGTCGCAGAGCACTGCCACAGGCTGCCCAGAGAGGTTGTGGAGTCTCCTTGTCTGGAGCCTCTCCAGGCCTGTCTGGATGTGTTGCTGTGTGATCTGTGCTAGATTGTCTGGTCCTGCTGTGGCAGGGGGTTGGACTGGATGATCTCCTTGGGTCTCCTGTGATCCTTTCTGTGTCCATCAGGAGTAGCCAGCTGTGGCCAGAGCTGCAGCACAGTGGTGGCTTGCAGGACAGCGTCGCCGTTGCAGCTGCTGGCTCTGATAGTTATGTGCAGTACTTCTGTGCTGAGGCTTAAAGGCTTTAAAGCCCTCATTTGTCACATATCCAGCAACATAACCAGCTTCTTCAGTATATCACTGCTGATAGAATTGATAGCTCTTTGTTAGAATACTTCTGGCCCTGGAGACTAATTAATGAAGGCTGAAATGAATGTGTTTAATTTTGTCGAGGCAGGGTGAGGAGAAATCCCTAATTACCCACTTGGTTGAAGAGTGCATGTTGTGGTTCAGTGACTCATTTTCTGGTCAGTGAATCACAACCTTATGTCTCTTTTTCATATTTAAACCACTTCAGATCGTGATAGTTCTTGTACTGAGAGCCATGCTGGGTGGGAAGATCTATTTCATGCTTAGCGTTTTAATAAGCGCCTCAGCTTGGTGGCTTTGGGACAGAAATATTTGTTGCTCTGCCTTTAAATGATGTGTTTGTAGTTTCTTAGGCCGGGCTGGATGGGGCTCTGAGCAAGCTGGGCTCATGGAAAGCGTCTGTCTCCCCGTGGCAGGGGGCTGGAACGAGCTGATCTAAGCAGATGGAAGCAAAGAAGTTTCACAGGAGTCACCAAGGAGAGATCAGGCTTGACCCATCCAATAGCCTCCTGTGCTGGGCTGCCTGCCTGAGGAGGTGGAGTCACAGAATGGGTTGGGTTGGAAGGGACCTTAAAGGTCATCTACTTCAACACCCCTGCCATGGGTGCAATACCTGCCACTTGTTGCTCAAGGCCTCATCCTGCCTAGCCATGAACACCTCCAGGGATGAGGCCCCCACAGCCTCCCTGGGCAACCTGTTCCAGTGTCTCACCACCCTCACTGCAGCTGGAAGAGGCTGGATATTAGGAACAAATTCTTCACAGTGAGGATGGTGAGACACTGGAACAGGTTACCCAGGGACGATGTGGATGCTCTCTCCCTGGAAGAGTTCAAAGGCAGTTTTGATATGATCATGAGCAACCTGACCTAGCAGAAGGTGTCCCTGCCCATGCTGGGAGGATTGGAAGTGGATGACCTTTAAGATCTCTTCCAACCCAAACTGTTCTGTGATTCTTTTATCTTTAAGTTCCTCCCAACCCAAACCATTCTATGATCTTTAAGGTCCCTTCCAACGCAAACTATTCCCTGATATTTAAGGTCCCTTCCAACCCAACCCATTATATGGTCTGTAAGGTCCCTTCCAACCCAAACCATTCCATGATCTTTAAGGTCCCTTCCAAGCCATTGCATTCCATGATTTTTAATTCCGTGAACTCAGGGCTTATCTTAGTTAGAAGTAAGCATGTGCAGAGTGGTGGTGTGAGGCTCCTGGAAGGTGAGATGCCCAGAGATGAGGAGCCCAAAGGTGAGGTGCCCAGAGGTAAGGTGCCCAAAGGTTTGCTTTAGTTTGTAACACCTGTCATTGTAGGGCAGGTTGTGCTTCATTTTACAGGTGCACAATTCTCTGTCTAGAAGTGACATCAGTCACAGCTGGATGCTTTTAAACATTCATACTCAGACACTGGCAATGTCTCACTTTCAAGCAGTGAATTGTAGGAAAACAAAACATTCCTTGCCTCTCTGTTTGGAAAACATTTGCTTTCATCTTTTGTTGTTGCTTTGAGGCTTTTATTCGTGTATCATCTAACAGCTGTAGGTAGCACTGAGGAACATCATTCTGATTTATGAATCAAGCCTTGGAAATTACTTCACTGTACACTGTGAGAGGCTTTGGCATAAGAAAAATTAATTTGATTAGGTTTTCTTTTCTTACCTAAGCTTGGAAATGGCCTCAACTCAACTTGTTTATCTGTATGAAAACCTTTGTGTGTTAGAGCCTAAAGTGTCAAAATAACTGCTAAAGAATCAGGAGTTAGCAGGATTTACATATGGTCACTAACAGATCTTCAGTGTGCAAAAATTATTGTCTCCAATGGGGAATTACCAGGCAGAGGGCAGGGGGGAATAAGATCATAGAATCAGGAAGGTTGGAAGAGACCTCCAGGCTCATCCAGCCCAACTTAGCACCCAGCCCTAGCCAATCAACCAGCCCATGGCACTCAATGCCCATCCAGGCTTTGCTTCAACACCTCCAGGGATGGGGACTCCACCACCTCCCTGGGCAGCCCATTCTAATGCCAATCACTCTCTCTGCCAACAACTTCCTCCTAACATCCAGCCTGAAACTGCCCTGGCACAGCTTGAGGATGTGTCCTCCCCTTCTGCCCCTGGGTGCCTGGCAGAAGAGCCCAACCCCAGCTGGCCACAACCTCCCTTCAGGTAGCTGCAGAGAGCAATGAGCTCTGCCCTGAGCCTCCTCTTCTGCAGGCTGCACACCCCCAGCTCCCTCAGCCTCTCCTCTTGGGGCTGTGCTCCAGGCCCCTCCCCAGCCTTGCTGCCCTTCTCTGGACACTTTCTAGCACCTCAACATCTCTCTTGAATTGAGGGGCCCAGCACTGGACACAGCACTCAAGGTGTGGCCTGATGTTGGCAATCAGGCAGAAGTGCTTTACTAGCAGGCTGGTGGAACACTGCAGCAGGTTGCCCGGGGAGGTGACAAAGGCCCCATCCCTGGAGACATTCAAGGGCAGGCTTGATGAGGCTCTGAGCAATCTCATCTAGTTGGGGATGTCCCTGCTGACTGCTGGGAGGTTGGACTGGATGACCTTTAGAGGTCTCTTCCAGTCCAGTTCATTCTATAACTCTGTCTTTGCACCACAGTTTACTACACTGCTTATCTCCCTCACCTTTACAAACCTGATACTCTCTTTACTACCCATGGGTAATGTGTAGCAAATACAGGTTGAATCTTTTTCTACTTTGTGTAGTAATATCAGAAGTTCACTGTTCCTCCCAGCTGAGACTGCAAACATTGGTTGGGTTAATCTTTGCAATGCTTGGCTCTCAGATTCACATTCAGAGGAAACAGGATCCGAGTGTGAGTCAGCCTGCAGAACTGATGAACTTCTGGGGCCAGCAGGAAACATTCTTTTGCTTTCAGCCCAAGGTCTCTATCATGACTGAGAACCAATGTCATGTTTGGTAATAGCAGGGTGTGAGTGGCAGACTGAGCTGCTGTGCTCAGGATTCAGGTGCCTGGTGCTGTGTCCTTGGCTCTCTTCTGCTTTCTGCTGTGTTTTCTATAAATGCTTTTAAACTAAGACACTTCCTTGCACATAATTCTCGGGCCACCTTGTGTCATCATTTCAGCTGGACTCCTTCCTTCCCACCTTCCTTATCCTTCTGGTGTTTTGATGCTGCACTTTGTGTTATTTTCTGTACTGCCTGACAGAGACTGACAAATGGTTTGGCACGGGGAAAGGACTCAGGGTCATCCACTCAGGGAAAGTTGGCATCCACATAGATGCCAGATCCCAAAGGATAGGCAGCACTAGAGAAAATAATTTTCTTCCTTGGGTTATAATGTACAAATCTACCTCTCATTTCAATAATAAATTCCTCATTTTCACTTAAATGTGAGGAAAAATTTACTTAAACTTTTTGAGTGGCACAGTCCTGGAGCAGCCTGCCCAGAGACATTGCAAAACCTCCTCCCCTGGAGACATTGGAAACCACCTGGATGTGGTCCTGCTCTGGGTGACCCTGAGTTGGCCTGGATGATCTCCACAGGTGCCTTCCCACCCCCTCCGTGCTGGGATTGTGTGAGACAGCTGTTGTGGAAACAAATGATTTACCTTACTCACTGTCTCTGTCACCTCATCCTGCTTTTCAGCTCCACAGAAGACTTTTTTCACCTGTAATTACCTAATTGCCTTTCTAACCTGCTAGGAAAATACTCCTGCAGCTTGACATCTTTAAATTGTGTTTTTATTCTCAGTAGTTTACAGTGTGCTGCTAGTGTTTAATGGGTGTTTGTCAAAAGTACCACAAATAGCACAAAATCTAATTACGGTGCTGGAAAAAAAAATATATATATTATCATCCAAGCCAATTTTTGCATTGCTGAAAGCAAGATTGGGAAGCAGCCTCGTAAGGCTTGACCAAGAGGAGCATTTGTCTTTTTGGGAAGCCAGAGAACAGTGCTCCCAGCCTTCAGGAGCAGCCGATGCTGGAGGAAAATGTTCCTTAGCAACACAAATCCATCAAATCAGAGATTTAAATGCGCCTTAAAATGAGGGGAAACAGAATCATGGAATGGTTAAGGTTCAGTAGTGTCTGTCAGACTGGAAAACCTGCAAGTGCATTCTCTGAAGGCTGGGAATGCTTGCTTTAAGGGTAGCAGAGCACTGGAGCAGGCTGCCCAGAGAGGTTAGGGAGTCTCCTTCTCTGAAGGCATTCAGACCCCTCCTGGATGTGTTGCTGCGTGATTTATTCTGGGTGACACTGCTCTAGAAGCAAGATTGCACTCAATGAGTTTCAGGAGGCCTTTCCAGCCCCTACCATTCTGTGATTCTGTGATCTTCTAGGTAAAGATGGAGAATGAAGTTTCTCTGTGGCCAGCCCCACCCTCCTGGAAGTCCTGCTGTGGTCCTAGTCCACCAGAAAGCACAGCTAAAACAGTCACAGAATCGCAGAATTAACCAGGTTGGCAAAGACCTTTGAGATCATCGAGTGCAACCTATCACTCAACACCTAATTAATTAACCCATGGCACTCAGTGCCTCATGCAGCCTCCTCTTAAACACCTCCAGGGGTGGGGACTCCACCACCTCCGCGGGCAGCCCGTGCCAATGGCAGCCTTGGAAGCAGCAGCAGCAGCAGCAGCAGCTCCCCATCTCTGCAAGGCACACCTGAACACCTAGGGCTGGAGCAACACCAGAGGAGTGACCTTTGCTTTCCCTGCTGTTGTGGTTAGGTTTGTCATCGGGCGAGAAAAGCCAGGGCAGGTGAGCGAGGTGGCGCAGCTGATCAGCCAGACGCTGGAGCAGGAGCGCCGCCAGAGAGAGCTGCTGGAGCAGCACTACGCTCAGTACGACGCCGATGATGACGAGGTAAGGCTGCACCCTGCCTGGTGCTCTTCACTGTCCTCTCTTCTAGTCTATGCAATCCCAAGCACCAATCGAGGCTGGGCAGTGACACGGAAAGGAAACAGTGTGTGGAAGGAGTTCCCAACCTGCCTTGGCTGCAGCATGTTGTTGGTGGTTGCCATCAGCACTCAATGTCCCACTACAAAGGATTTGGAACCTGCTACTTTTTTTTCCCAGGATTTCTTTCCCTGTTCTTAAAACTCCTAATATGTCTCAATCCCAAGATGCTTTGTATTGATGTAGGTGAAGCTGCTCTGGCAGGGGTTTGGACTAGAAGCCCTTTCCAACCCCTTCCATTCTGTGTTTCTGTGATAGCTGGGAAGATTAATGAGATTTTTCAGGTACTGCTGTCTGAGTTAGCCTCTAAATTAGCTGCTGGGTGAAGGTAGAAGGCAGTCGTTGTAGCAAAGCACTTCCACATATCCCAGTCATGCTGTCTGCAGCCACATTATCTTGGATAACACTGTTTGAAATGCCAGACTCCAGGGACTAGTCCTGAGCCAGGCTTTATAATTTATTTGTGGCAGGAGGTGATAGAGAAGGGAAGACAGAGAATTCCTACTGTGATTTTATTTCACTTCAGTTCTTCTCTAAGCACTGAGAGAAGGCTTCTGGAAAGTGACAGAGAGAAAAACAACAACTCTGAGATAACATTTGGACAGGCTTGGATTTTGAAACCTGCTTTAAAAGCAGTAGGTCAGAACAGTCACAAGTGTCCCAAAACACTGAGTGGAAACCCTGTCTAGCTCCAGTGATGCTTGCACTTGCTTTGATAGAATCATAGAATCAGTCAGGGTTGGAAGGGACCACAAGGATCAGCCAGTTCCAACCCCCCTGCCATGCCCAGGGACACTCTACCCTAGATCAGGCTGCCCACAGCCTATGCCTGCTCTGACACACATTAGACACAGTTCAGAGATATTTTTGGTCACCACAAGCATTTCTGCTCCACTTGCTGTCAAATGTGAGCATTGACTACTTTGAGCTCACCTTCATCTCTGAGTGCAAGGAACCTCAGGCAGCTCCTGCAACAACTGTGTTTTTTCCAAGCAGAAAAATAACTTTTGTCTGTACCTTCTAAAACGTTCACAGGACCACAGGATGTCAGGGGTTAGAGGGGACCCAAAGAGATCATCCAGTCCAACCTCCCTTGCCAGAGCAGTACCAGACAATCTAGCTCAGGGCACACAGCAACACATCCAGACAGGCCTGGAAAGGCTCCAGACAAGGAGACTCCACAACCTCTCTGGGCAGCCTGTGCCAGTGCTCTGCGACCCACACAGGCAAGAAATTGCCTCTTGTCTTGAGCTGCAACCTCCTGTGCTGCAGCTGCCATCCATTGCTCCTTGTCAGGAGCATTGGAACAGGCAGCCCTTCTCAGTCTTCTCTTCTGCAGACTAAGCAGCCCCAGGTCCCTCAGCCTCTTCTCAGGCAGTGCTTTGTAACCCTCTGCTAGACCCTCTCCAGCAGAACGTTGAATGCCCCAATCCAGGTTTGTGGCACTGGCTCTGAGCAGCCTCCTGGTGGCTTCCTGTGAACCAGAAGTCAGCAGAGGCAATTTTTTACAGGGCAAGCATGTTTCATGTAGCTTGTGGCACAGATCTCCTTGGTTCTTTTGAAGCTGCAGTTTGTGTTGGATGTGGTGACAGGGTCAGGTCCCTCTCTTTGCAAGACAAGAGCAGAAGTCCCGTTTATTTCTGTGCTCTGTAATGTGTTGGTGTCATCCTGCTGGTTTGTTTGCCTGAGCAAGCTGCTCTGCTCGCCTCTGCCCACTGCTTTCTGCAGTAATTGCAGCCCAAATGGCTGTGCCCATCCACATTCATTATCTGCAATTTCAAGCAGCCTTTTCCTTTGTGCTCGTTGTAAGCTGCCTGATGTCTCTCTTCAAACATCACAGCTCCCCAGGCCAGTAGAATATTGCCTGCTCCTGAATTTTTCCCTAATCTAACTCCTGTATTTGGGTGTTGGGCTCTTCTCTCTAGATGAGAGGAAACATCCTCAAGTTGCCTCAGGGGAGGTTTAGGCTGAATAGGAGAAACTTCTCGACTGGAAGGGTTCTCAAGTGCAGGCACAGGCTGCCCGGGGAGGTGGTTGAATCCTTATCCCTGGAGGTGTTT
Source organism: Psilopogon haemacephalus (assembly GCA_013396835.1). Classification (NCBI taxonomy): domain Eukaryota; kingdom Metazoa; phylum Chordata; class Aves; order Piciformes; family Megalaimidae; genus Psilopogon; species Psilopogon haemacephalus. Next base: position 188,837 of record VWZI01016416.1, read on the forward strand.
CAGAGTTGTAGAGATGTGGTGCTGAGGGACAGGCTAGGCAGACTTAGAGAATGATTGGACTGGGTGAGCTTAAAGGACTTTTCCAACCCAAACCATTTAGTGACTAAATTCTATCATTTAATCCTTAGTATCTGTGGGGCTTGGTCTCTTCTCCCTGGTATCAAGTGACAGGAGGAGAGGAAATGGCCTCAAGTTGCCCCAGGGGAGGTTTAGGTTGGGTTCCTAACTTCACAGATTTCATCAGGTTTCCAACCTCAAAGGTCATCTTGTCCAACCCCTGTGCACTGAGCAGGGACATCTCCAGACTCTGAACTTGTCCCTGACCCTCAGCCTCTTTTTCCTGCTCTTGCCTTCCTGTGTGGCTGTGACTGTTGTACCTTGGAGTTGTTGGTACAGAGCAAAGCCAATGGATTGTCCAATGCAGCACAGAGCATCACCGGAGAATTACTTCCTTAAGTAAAAGGCTTTACAAAAGACTAAAAGCACTATTTTTTGGTGCTCAAGGCTGTATTTTCTCCTCTCTCTTAGTGTTCTGAAAAGGTGCTGTGGAGTTGCAGTTTGTCTGGTGGTAGAACTAAAGAAAAAGAGAAGCTGCTTTGTGGGGTGGTGTGTTATCGGAGTAGCTTCGTTGCTCTTTGAACAGCCTCTGCCTAATAATAAGAGGATAACTGGAATTTCTTAAATGCTGTAAAATTAAGACAGGGGAATATGCTACAGATGAAGAAGATGAAGACATGGGACCTGTCCTTCCAGGAGGTGACATGGCTATCGAGGTGTTCGACCTCCCCGAGAACGATGACATGTTCTCCCCTGGCGACGTGGACACCAACAAGCTGGCTCACAAATTCAAAGAGGTAGGTGGCAGATCAACAAACACTCCTGAAACACCTCGCTGGGCTGGCATTGAAAAGCTGGATTCTGGCTCTTTGGACACTCAGTTGTGCTGAAAAGAAGTGAGGCTGTTCCTCAGAGCTGTTTTAGAAGCGGCTTTCAGGTGGCAGCTGCCTGGATGGAGGCTAATTTACAACTGGAGTTTGCAGCACTGCCCTCAGCACTTGGTTTGTACTTCTGACCAGGAAGACAAAGTGCAGCTTCATTCATTACTGCCTTTTAGTTGGGATTTTTGGTCTTGGTTGGTCGGTTTGTTTGTTTGTTTTGTTACTGTTTTTTGTGTGCAAAGATTTCAATCAAAATGGAATGG